>OV656839.1:6000000-6600000 GCA_927399475.2 Acleris emargana | reverse complement strand
CCCGACGTGATCTCGCGAAGGCCAGGTGGGGACAGCGTCGAGTTGTACCGGTAATTAATTAGACTCAGTTGTGAACGTTAGTGAAGATGACCACCGTACCGATGCAGCAGGCTTTTGGAGTACCGGTGCAGGCCTCAACGGCGGCCCCGGTACAGGCTCCAACGCAAGATCATGCACGAGACGAGTTAGCGGCGATTACCGTGGCATCCCGCATAGCGCCCTTCTGGAAGGACATGCCCAAACTCTGGTTCACGCAGCTGGATGCGATACTAGCTCCACAGAAGTTGAGCCAGGAAGCCAAATTCGACCTGGTTATCGGAAAACTGGGCAGAGATGAATTAAGCGCAGTGAAGGACCTACTAGAAAGTGCGGACAGCAGGCAGTACTCGGAACTAAAAAATAGACTAATTACCGTTTATCAAGAGAGCGCAGATTCCCAGTTCAACAGGTTAGTCAGAGAGCTGGAGCTGGGAGATCAGAAACCATCACAGTTGTTCCGCAGCATGGCCGAAGCAGCAAGGAACTCGGGCGTTGACGACGAGAGGCTAAAGAACCTGTGGCTACAGCGGCTTCCGTTGGCGGTACGTACAGTATTAATAGTCAGCGAGGACACCAAGTTAGAGACACTGGCCACAATGGCAGATAAGATAATGGAGTCAGTGAGGCAAGGCGTAGTAGCAGAAATAGCAACACCAACACCCACGCAATCAGCAAGTGACGCAGAACTGATTCAGGAATTCAGGAACATGGCCATAGAACTGAGGCAGCTCCGAGGAGAAGTTAACGAATTGCGATCTAGAGCCACAGAAAACTCCAATCAAGGTTGGCAGAGAGAACGTTCCCGGTCTCGCGCGAGAAGCCCGTCGAGAAATCCCAACTGGCTATGCAGATATCATTTTAAATTCAGGGAAAATGCGAGAAACTGCATACAACCTTGTGCATGGGACAGAAACCAGCAGCAGCAGCGTGCGGGAACACCAACCCCATCCATCTCTGGCAGCATGCAGTCGCAGCAATACAACCGGTGACTAGCGGCGTCACCCGGCACGGTACAGGAGTGTGCAGGGTTGGATGACAGTCATCGTCTTAGCGTTTGCGACCAAACAAGTGGTTTATGTTTTTTAGTGGACACAGGTGCGAATGTCTCGGTAGTACCAGTAAGTAAATTCGGTGTCGGTCGCAATGAAACGAATTACAAACTTTATGCGGCAAACAACTCAGAGATTAAAACTTTCGGTGCGGTAACCTTAGTAGTAAATTTAGGCCTACGCAGGGTATTCAAGTGGTCGTTTATCGTGTGCGACGTAAAACAACCCATAATTGGTGCAGATTTCCTAAAGACTCATAAGTTAGTAGTAGACCTATTTAATAAGAAATTAGTTGATAGTGTTACAGAATTTAGTGCATATGGGTCCATCGTACGTTACGGGCAACCATCCGTAAAAAGCATTCAGGACGATAACCCATTTCGTGACATCCTGGAGCGTTATGCGGAGATAACGAAACCCATCTGTTTTAGGGACCCAGCTAAACACGGTGTCAAGCACCACATTGAAACATCTGGACCTCCGGTTTATGCGCGAGCGAGGCCATTACCGCGAGACAGATACGTAAAAATTAGGGACGAATTTCGTAATATGGTAGAATTAGGAATTTGCAGACCCAGCAAGAGTCCATGGGCCAGTCCGCTTCACGTGGTGCCAAAGAAGGACGGTCAGCTGCGACCGTGCGGCGACTACAGGAGGCTGAATGCAGTAACGAAGCCCGACAGGTACCCTATTCCCCGGTTACAAGACTTCACCTATGGCCTCTCAGGTAAGACATTGTTTTCTACGCTAGATATAAATCGTGCCTACCACGTTATAGAGGTAGCCCCGGAAGATATCGAGAAAACCGCGATAATAACGCCTTTCGGCTTATTTGAGTTCCCCAGAATGTGTTTCGGGTTGAGAAATGCGGCGCAAACTTTTCAGAGATTTATGCACTCGATCCTCAATGATATAGAAAAACACACGGGCAGTGACGGAACCAAGTCCTACCTGTTTTGTTATTTAGATGATTTAATCGTAGCTTCAGAGAGCGTAACCGCACATAAGGAACACTTAGAGCATCTTTTCCGGGTTTTCACGGAAACCAGTTTGACAATAAATCTCAGTAAGTGCAAATTCGGACAAGCAACAGTAGAATTTTTAGGGTATACAGTCTCTAAAAAAGGTTTGGAACCGCGCGAGGAAAAGGTTAAGGTCATCGCAGATTACCCGCGTCCAGAAACAATAGAACAGTTAAGGCGTTTCTTAGGCATGATTAACTTTTATAGGTCACACTTGCAGAAAGCTGCAGAACAACAGGCACATCTAAACAAATTCTTACACAACTCCAAAAAGAAGGATCAAACAAAAATTGTATGGGATTCAGTTTCAATCGCGGCATTTGAACAATGTAAAGATAGCCTTAAGAGCGCTGTTACATTGGCTCATCCGCTCGCGGACGTTCCGCTAGCGCTTATGACGGACGCATCTGGCACCTCCGCAGGTGGCGTTCTCCAACAGTACATAGACAACGTGTGGAAACCTCTAGGGTATTTCTCAAAAGCGTTTTCAGAAACACAAAAAAATTATAGCACCTATGACAGAGAGTTACTAGCAATCTATATGTCCATTTGCCATTTTAGAAATTTCATAGAAGGCAGGCGTTTAATAGTATACACCGACCACAAACCGCTTACTTCGGCATTAAGCAAAGTTAGCACAGCTAAAGAGACCCCACGTAGAGCGAGACAACTCATGTTCATTAGCGAGTTCACGAGCGAGATAGTACACATCAACGGTTCACAGAATCAAGTTGCTGACGCGTTATCACGTGTTGAGTCCATACAATGTCCCACGGTCATTGATTTCGTCGAACTAGCAAAGGCTCAGGAAACAGACGCTCAGATTACAAACCTTGTTAATAGTTCAGCGGAATTAAAAACCTTAGGTATACCAGGTTCGAATGTTGAAATTTATTGCGAAACGTCAACAAATAACGCACGACCATATTTGCCGGAAACATTTAGAAAAACTGCTTTTCATGCCGTGCACGACATTAGTCATCCTGGCGTTAGGACAACACGCAAAATGGTAGCACAAAGATATTTTTGGCCAGAAATGAACAAAGATGTAGGTACATGGGCAAAAACATGTTTACAGTGTCAAAAAGTTAAAGTTACACGACATACTAAGTCAGGTCTAGGACAGTTCAACGGGGCGGAAACGTTAAAGCACATTCATATAGACATTGTAGGGCCATTACCTATATCTAACTATGGATACCGTTACCTGGTTACTATGATAGATCGCTGTACGCGCTGGCCGGAAGCCGTACCAATAAGTGACATTACAGCGGATACAGTAGCTAAGATAGTTTACGAAAATTGGATTTGCAGATTCGGTTGTCCAAATATTATTACGACAGATCAGGGTAGACAATTCGAGAGCGACTTATTTAGTAGATTAATGAAATTTTTAGGAATACACAGAATCCGTACAACACCATATCATCCACAGAGTAACGGTTTAGTGGAGCGGTGGCACAGAACATTGAAAGCTGCGTTAACAGCCAGGTTAGCGGACAATGCTAACTGGGTAGACGAGCTTGCTACAGTCATGTTAGGACTCCGATCGGTTTGTAAAACAGACGACAGTGTCAGCCCGGCAGAGATGCTTTACGGTCAAGTTTTACGACTACCAGGCGATTTTTACACAAGCTCGACAGTCAATTTCAATGACCCACTCTCATATGTAGAAAATCTCAGAGCAACAATCAGTAACCTTAGGCCCATAGCAAGAGCAAGGAGCGATTCACGGAAGATTTTTGTTCACAAAGATTTAGATACCTGCTCACATGTCTTTATACGTAACGATATGGTTAAGAGACCTCTGACCCCTAACTACGATGGACCATACCGAATTATAACTAGGAGACCTAAAACTTTTAAAATACAATTACCTAATAGGCAGACAGAAGTTTCAATAGACAGATTAAAACCAGCATTTATGTTAACAGATCAGGTTGAAAGTAGTTGTAACGACACGGTTTCAAATAATGACAACGATCCCAAGGACACTGATGTGCAACAATCGCCATCAGTTCCACAAACGCTTAAGCCCATTATCCGTACCACGCGTAGTGGCCGAGTTGTAAAAAAGCCAGTTAGATTTTTAATTGATGAATAAGACCAATGTAGCAGTAAATAGTTTTAAAACAGTAAGTAAACAGCATCAATATTTTGTTACCAAATAGGTACTCGGCGTGGTTGTACAGGAATACTGTTTGGTGTCCTTTTGATTTAGTATTGCAGAGTACGTCCTGTACAACTACTACCCTTAATCGTTTAGTTCATAAGAATCATAGTCTTAAGTGTAATGTCAAGTCAGGTTCGAAAACAAGAGCACTGCAATTAGGTTAACTTAAATTAACATACTGATATGATACGGGTACTGTGCCACGTATTGCTAGTACGCATTTTACACTCACGTGTTATCATAAATTAGATCATATAAAATGCCTTGTTTTGTAAGAATTGTCTCATAGCTGCCCCAGTGGTTAGTCGCATCAATCCACAAATTAAATCAAAAATTAAGATGGGTTACGGACAAAGTAAAGAAGCACAAGAAAATTCCCATAACGCTGTCGCAATTGCGAAAGTTGAAAATCTATCCAGTCAAGTGGAATCCAAGCTTAATTACGTTGGCATCGGTATGCTAGTCCTAGGAATAGTATTAATAATAATACTATGCTACATGTTAAAAACTAGATGTAAAAAGGGCGCAAGGAATTGGGTGCGCAAAACTGTCAACAACGCGCCGCCCACGGGTATAACGGTACAAGGAGTACCAGCTATGCCACAACAGCAAACATACCAATAACAATGTAAGTTAGTGTATAATAGTGTTTAGTTCTAAGTCAGTAACATTGTAATAACAAGTGATCAGGTTACGGGCACGTTTCAGCTTGTATAATCATAGTGTTCAACTACCTATGTTTGTTTTTGTCCTTTGTAACTAGTTCTTTAAACTAATTTTGTATAACATTAGGAAATCGTTAATTCATTTTTTTTTTGTAAGAGGGGGAGTATTGTGGCGACACCCCTGACGTATTCAGCGGCGTCAGCATTTTAAGTAAATATACATTCTCGGCCCGCTCCCGGCGGCCAGTCCTTTCGTAGCTCTCGGCACAAACAGTCAAGTAACTTAAGTATCTAGTAATTCCGCGCCCACCTGGTCACTTAACCCTTTACCTATTCCGTACTGTAAAATAAGAACATTAAATAAAACAATTCGTGTTTGAACATTGACTTCTCTTATTTAACACCCGTTAAAATACCTTCACTCCTTCATTCCCAGAGTGGGGTAGGCAGAGCCACAGAATTACCAACAACTCTAAAAACTTGTTGATAACTCTGTAACCACAATTTGCACAATTAGGCTAAGATGTTTAACAGTGTATATTAGTGACAGGTAGCAAGCCCATCGCCTAACAGTACTACAAGCCTTTATTCCCTTAGCGGCCTCTTACGACTTCCACGGGAAGACATGGAGTGGCACTATTCTAAGCCGGCAACCACACGGCAATCAATAATGGGGCCAATAAAGAGTTAGCTCATAGGTTTTATTTATCGATGACGTCCCCAGGCAAACCCCGGGCTATTTCCAGCCACATCCCAATTGACGTGGTGCATCGCTAACGGGTGACCTATATACGAAGGCATTGCTCCCCGCTGCGTGACGTCATCGCTGCACAAAGCCTACGTAGAGATACAGGAAGATAGGGTATTAAATAAGGGTGCACTGAATAAAGGCTAATATAAAGCACCCGAAACCGTGTTACGTGCATGAAGAGGTTGATTAATGTAGAGGAAGAAAAAGTTGTAAGTTTAGACCGGTGCACCTGACGTTTCATGGTCTCTGCCTACCCCATTTGGAGATAGGCTTGATGGTATGTTTGTATATATGTAGGCTATTAAAATATTTAACTTAACCTTAAGTGGTGGTTAGGACTTTGTTCGGGATCCGTCGACATTGCTACCACTGTCTTCGCGTGTAGCCCTTTAACAGTGTTAGCATTGTTGTAAAGGCAGGTATGTTTGGAGAGGAAGAGTTTAGACTTTTTTTAAATTCTATTTAGGGACAAACAATAGTTATTTGTTCAACAAGAGAGCAAAGTTGGTTTATGCTGCGAGTGATGATTCAAAGATACGAGACGTAAAAAACTTTGGTCTCGTGTGAGACATACAACTTTTCACCTCAGCAGCGAGAACAACACAGCGTGAAGCTGGTAGGGCCAACGCAGGTCTTCCGTTGTGACCATTTGGTGAATACATGACTAAATAACGACACGATCGCATATGCATCAATCACAAGCATTTTTGCAAAATACTAATAAAATAAAAAGTGGAAAAAATAAACATGAAACAGATAAAACCTGTCACTCAACTTGATAATGCCGTAGTGCAAACACAACTTTATACAGCTTTATGTAGTCTGTGGCTTTAAAAAAAACCTAACTAGGCCTTGTCTATTAGGGTGGAGCGTCGTTGTATGGGAAAAAATAAAAACTTGTTATTCAATGCAGAACCGATACAAAAAGTTGCAGTTTTTCATGTAGATTATAGTGATTATATTAAGTTTCAAAATAAACACTACTTTTAGCCCTCTACCCAGCCGCCAAAGATATAAAGTAAGGTAAATTTTCATCAATTATTTAAATATACTAATTCATTAATATTTGTACATTTTATTTACATAAAATAATACTTAATGAGTGTACAATAGGAAATTACTATGATTTTAGTGCCTTTTTCAATATTTATGAAATAATATAATTTTAAAATTTCATATTAAACAGCAATTTCAAGCAAAACAAGGAAAATGCTCCAGTATAAAAAAAATATACTACTTATTTTTTTTAGACATTCATGTGCTAAAGTAAGGAGGTTACTAATTACGAAAAGTATAATTTTACTGCAAAAAAAAGGTTGCTTGCAAGTTTAAATAAACGGCAAATATCGCCTGTCGGCGTCGCTTACGCCCTTTTTGGGCTTGGTTTACACGTATTTTCGGCATATATTTACTTTAACTAGTATTATTTTTATTATGTTATCACATTTACAATAGTTTTCACAGTTGTGTAATATGTTGTAAACACCAATTTGTGGTATATTTCCTGGTAAAAGGGCCTTTTTCATAAAAACCCTATTTACGTGGTTTTACTGTGTCATAAAAAAAACATGTTATTAACAAAAAAAAGTATAGGAATCGAGCATATCTGTTACAAAATGATGTTATTCAATTAAAAAAATAATCATTAATTCAATTTATTAAAAATGTAAGTAATTTGCTTTATATAATAATAAGTAGAGGGCTAAAAAAATATACCGAGATTTTTTACATTATTTTTTCCTTAAATAATAAAAAATCAGACATCCTTTTAGTGGGGTTCAATTGCTATATTCAAGAATTTTGGAATTCGCTCCACCCTATTGTCTATGGCTATTGGCTACAATAATCCCGCTATTTTTGAAATGCGTTCTGAAACTGCCCCCGCGGTTTATGTCACGAAATTAAAGATTGTTAAAACGATAACAAAATTATGTAGATACATGATAAACTTCTTATTTTTCATTAATTTTGACAGGCCTAGTTAGGTTTTTTTTAAAGCCACAGACTACATAAAGCTGTATAAAGTTGTGTTTGCACTACGGCATTATCAAGTTGAGTGACAGGTTTTATCTGTTTCATGTTTATTTTTCCACTTTTTATTTTATTAGTATTTTACAAAAATGCTTGTGATTGATGCATATGCGATCGTGTCGTTATTTAGTCGTGTATTCACCAAATGGTCACAACGGAAGACCTGCGTTGGCCCTACCAGCTTCACGCTGTGTTGTTCTCGCTGCTGAGGTGAAAAGTTGTATGTCTCACACGAGACCAAAGTTTTTTACGTCTCGTATCTTTGAATCCTTCGCTTACTCGGGACTCAAAATAATCACTCGCAGCAAAAACCAACTTTGCTCTCTTGTTGAACAAATAACTATTAAATTAAGCTTATCCTTAGACATTTTCAAAGCAGACCTATAGTTTCCTATGATTAAGTAATGCTATAGAAAAGTTAATTCAGTTGTCCACTAATTATGATTTAAATGAAACCGTTCAATATGTGTGAATACGTATGAATCAACAGCTTTATACAACCGAAAAAAAGTAAATACAGAAAATTTAATACAAAACATAAAAAAAGAAAATAATACCTACTCAAATAAACGTTTTACACAATCCCTAAATACTACAAACGAGTAGCTCAACAAATCCACATCCAGACACATTTCATTTTACAGTTTGCATACACGTCTAAGATAAGAGTGCGAGAAGCATTCTATCATAGTGCTCAGGGTTGGCAACGCAATAGCCTTGAGATTCCAAATGTGTCTAGCTCTGGACCACGGAGCCTACTTACCATCACGCAGAAAAATATCCTTTCAGGCGAGTTCCAAAATGGAATGTAATTGAATCTCCGGCGTTCATGAGATAGAAAATGAAAGACATCCTTACCAATATTATAAACGCGAAAGTTTGTTTTGTATCTGTGGATGTATGGATGATTGTTCTTTTACGCTGCATCGTCTCTGGACTGAATTGGATGAAATTCGGAATGGAGATAGCTTAAAAAAAAAACAAAATAAAAGTCGGGAATTCAAACCATTTTTGATTTTGATTAAGCAAAATAATTATATGAAAGTATGTAGAGTATTCTTGATCGTGCCAAATTAAGGGCAAAATAACATATGCTACTTTTTATCCCGGAAATTTTAAAAGTTCCCGAGGGAATAAGGATAATCAAAATCTACGCGGACGAAGTCGTGGGCAGAAGCTAGTAGTTCATAATCCTTTATTCAGTATGAGTTTTTCATTACGACGCAAGTTTCAAGTTTTTGGATGACGCAGTTACCCTAGTGGATATTGACCCTGCCTATAGTCAGGGCAAATATTTGTCGGATAAGTGCGTTTCTGATTCTTGGGTGTTTTCTATGCTTAAGTATTTCTGTGTCTATATAAGCATGTTTATCGTTGCCGTACCCATTATACAAGCCTGCGTAAACCATGTTTGGGACTAGGTCAATTTGTGTGAGATTGTCCCCCGATATTTTTATTTTATTTTATAGGTATCATATTTCTATTATTCATTTTGTCATTCTATTATAGTATATTGTTGTGCAAAATGTGGTTACAGAATTATCAAGAAGTTTTAAGACTTGTTGGTAATTCTTTAGCTCTGCCTACCCCACTCTGGGAATGAAGGCGTGAGTTTATGTATACGTGTATGTGTATATTGTTGTCCCCATAGTACAAGCCTAGAGCTTAGTTTGGGACTAGGGCAATTGGTGTGACATTGTCCCCTGATATTTATTCATTATTATATTTCTATTAATATGGTAACGCTGATACAGAAACGTGCCGTACGAACGCTGGTCGGGGCGAAGTCAAGACATACTTGTCTGGGTATTTTCACAGCGCACCGCGTAATGACGCACTGTTCATTTTACATATTCGAAATTATTATGTTGGTCCGATCAAATACTTCTTCGTTTGCAATAGTAAACGTGGTCGGCAAACAACTCCGCCACACAGGGCGTTTGAGAACTGTTCCTCGTCGCATGGCACTTGCAGGTAAGAACCCGCGCGTCATCGGTCCCACGAGGGGTGTTCAATAAGTTTTGATAATCGGTATTAAAAATGAGAGATATGTAAATCGTTATTTTTTAATTGGAATAAGCACACTTTTTATATTTCCAAACACTTATTAACGTCATTCAATTGTTTTATTTTACCACTATAAAAATAATTTTACTTTTGGAGGTCAAAATGGTCAAATTTTGTACCTTCACTAAGTCATCACCAGCTCGTGATTTTTACGTAGGTTTTTTTGAACATTAGTGAATGAGAAGTAGTAGTCGATAGTTAGGGCTAAATAACGGGGAGACCGATTATCAGTTCTGATATTTGGTCGAAGAGCAGCACCCTTGTCAATTAGACGGCTCTGAAGCACAATTCATGCCGCAAATTCGTATTTTTTTTTCTTTAGCCTATTTTTAATATTTTCCCATAACTATTATAGGATAATGTTATATAGCTCTCCTAGATTATTTGAACTCAATTGCTAAGGACTAATGTCACAGTATTTATTTGGAGGTCTCAATAATCCTAATAAAGGCCGAAAAAAACACCCTATATTTTGGTGACAGAGCTGGATATAAAAAAAACCACTGTAATGATAATTTATTTATTCTTTAAATCATAATAATAAATCAAGGTTTCATTTTCAATAACAATATTTTTTATTAGTCAACCAGAACTTTCTCCACACCGCTCCAAATTATTACAAAACACACTCTTATTTTTGCCGTCTTGTAAAATTGTTTATACTGATGTTTTTTGTTTAGTTATAAAAAAAATATACAAAGGAGTAATGTATTTTTCTTTTCGCTTATTTAATTTTAATTATTTCCATTGTATATTCCACATTAAAAGAATATCATTGTGTAGATGGTTCATACTGATTCTCGAAACTTATTGAACACCCCTCGTACTACGAGCGTCTACCCGCCGAACTCAAACGCGAACCAGCTGACGAAATGTTTAGGCGCCGGCTTAGGAATCTTTTGTTGGATAACCCAGTGTATTCGGTGAATGAGTATATGGAACTTGACTTATAAATAAGATTAACTTTTAAATTTTTTATGTACTCTGTATTTGTGTTGACTTTTACTATTCTCATTTAATTCTATTTCTAACGACCTCAATGTAACTGCATATAATTTGACATGCCATGTAATTTATACTGTGTTATATTGAGTAATAAAATCTGAATCTGAATCTATCTTTAAATTTATGAACGTTTCAAAAAACATTACTACATGATTTTAGTCAATTTGCCGCTTGTGGTGATTTATCTGATGGTTCAAGTATAAATGAAACATTTATATGACAAATAGTGGAGAGTGAATTAGGTATTAAAAAACCGATTCGTTAACGGTTCTTAAATTAGTACGGATAATTTTAGTGTCGGTACAGTGTAACAGCCCGTTCACACAGAGTCTCCGTATTTACGGTACCCGTTTTATCGTATACGTTTTTTCATTGATGGCGTATGGAGTTGTATGAGCGACTTCACATATGACACAGTATTCAGTATACAGTAAAAAATGTCGGTCCGCTAAATTATGACATTCCGTTTTGTTATCGAACAGCCCGTTCACACAGAGTCTCCGTATTTACGGTACCCGTTTTAACGGATACAACAAAAAATGATGCTTTGTTCACACATAGGCACCGTATAGCTTTCAACGTATCCGTCATTAACTGAGAGCCCGTTCACATATGCTCCGTACCGCACCCCACACACAGTTTATATCCAGTAAAAACGTACGGATACATGACGGATACGTATTCCGTTCATCCAGTATTCGATAACAAAACGGAATGTCATAATTTAGCGGACCGACATTTTTTACTGTATACTGAATGCTGTGTCATATGTGAAGTCGCTCATACAACTCCATACGCCATCAATGAAAAAACGTATACGATAAAACGGGTACCGTAAATACGGAGACTCTGTGTGAACGGGCTGGAATACTGGATGAACGGAATACGTATCCGTCATGTATCCGTACGTTTTTACTGGATATAAACTGTGTGTGGGGTGCGGTACGGAGCATATGTGAACGGGCTCTCAGTTAATGACGGATACGTTGAACGCTATACGGTGCCTATGTGTGAACAAAGCATAATTTTTTGTTGTATCCGTTAAAACGGGTACCGTAAATACGGAGACTCTGTGTGAACGGGCTGTAAGTGTTACTTATATTACAGCCCGTTCACACAGAATAAGAGGGCGCCACTGTGCTCGTGATCAAATCGTCTCTGTATTTTTTTGCGTAAATAAAATAGTAAACCAACAAATTGCGCCAATAAATTATACTCAATACCTAAAAACTATGTTGGAGCATCAGCACAAGTGTTATCCAGTTGCAATAGTGCAAAAAAGTGATGTTTTTTTGTGAAAAACGAAGTTCGTAACGGACCCAAATAGCAAAGGGAACAATTGAACGACGGCGAAAGAGAAATATAATACACACCTTAACTTAAGGTCAGTACTTAAAGATAAAAAAATAAGTAGTTTGTCTTGATGCTGCTATAATGTTGTAATAACATAACCTCAAAGGTACGATTTTAAATTCTCAACTGCAAAAAAGTGCCATAGTAGTTGTGCGATCAACCAATAGAGGGCGCAGGAATTAACCAAATAGCGCCATCTATCGACGAGTAGCAATAGCGATCAATATTCATAGCCATCATTGGATAAACGATACTTACCACTACTACTAGAGGGCGCTAAAATCAATAATCATTATAATGTCACGTAATGTCAATCAGCAAGCCACAAACAGTCGCCGCAAGATGGCGTCACAGGTTAGCTGCTATAAATGTAAAAACTCCGTTGATGTTAACTGTACTGTACTGTGCTCATTATGTAACAATAGATACGAGTTTGACTGTATTGGCTATTCCGAGAAACTCTATAACCTACTGAGTTCTGAGAGGAAAAAAAAGTGGAAATGTCGAACATGCATTCCAAACAAAGAAAATAATAATACACCTACTGGTCAGTCTAACATTACACTAAGAAAAACACAAAAACAAAATATTACTACAAAAAATACACCAACACCGTCAACGTCATCATTCAAGCAGGTATTGGACCCTAGTTTAAATCCGTTACCGGCATGCAGTGAAGCCCTGCTGTCTACAACACGAGACGACTCTGATGAGTCTAATATATTAGTAGACTCGCACGTACTTACTGAGTCAGACTTATCGGACGACTTCTTGTCACCGGCCGACATATTATCAAGAAGCGTGGATGACCAGTTACTCGGATCCAATACACTTTTACCATTGCATGAATTACAGGAAAAAAACACTGAACTCGAGATTGCACTTATTAGCACACAGACAGAACTAGAGAGTAAAATAATAGAAAATAACGAACTACAAAGAAAGAACGACCAATTAATTATGGAAACAAAGGTTCTTCAGTCATTATGTCAAACAACTGTCGACCCAAAAAATAACATTATTGCAAGGAAAACACGAAGACAGTCCCTACTACCCGGAATGCCATCAACGCCATCTTCGCCAACAAGTTTTTTATGTGCAGGAAAGAGTTTAGATAGCAACAGGAACCTACTAAGCTTGCAGCTAAAAATGATGGATTTAGAAAAGCTGCTAAAAAATATGGAAAATGAGATCATATGCCTTGTGAAACAGGTGGAGACTTTAGCAGAAAAACTACATACACCAAACAACACCTTAACTCTATTAAAAGAAGAACAAAAACCCCAGACAAAACCTATAAAAAGAAGAAAACCAAAAAATTCTAGACCAAAAATAACAATCTACGGTACCCAACAATGCGTCGGACTGGCCTCGGCTCTAGCGCAGTCTAGAGAAGGAAGTAACTACGTTAAGTACCACACAACCGCTACAACAAAGCCCTATGCAAAGAGCGTCGAGATAATGAAGAACTGCCTAACTGCGGAGCTAAAACTACAGGACAAATTAGTGTTAAGTGTAGGAGAAAATGATCATGATATCAAATTTATTTTGTCACATCTGCGAATTTTAATAGAGAAGTTTGTTGATAATACAATTTTAATATTAAGTGTAAAAAAAAATCTTTATGTAGACACAAAGAATCTGAATGCCCAAGTGGAAGAATTATGTAACCAATATAAAAATTGTCATTTTGTTGATTGTGCTCAGAACAAATCATTTGGCATGTGTAAATCAATTAACTATGTCATAGATTGCATAGACTATGATAACAAATACTTAAATTTAACCGAGCTGAAGAAATTGATGGTGCTTAATAAACAAAACCTAAACTGTAAGAGAAACCCAATCATACAAAAGAAAGGCACTATTCCATACTGTTTTGCGCGCATGAACTCTAAAATTTCAGATAAAAAGGAAAGATCTGTACAGAGTTCTATTGAGAACAAGGGGCCTAAAAAGGGAATTATAACTGATTATTTCCCGGTCATAAACAGAAACGATTTTTTTCGTGCCTAACTTGTCCAAATCTTGTTCATTCACAGTTTTCCATCAGAATATAGCTAGCATCTTGGCAAAACAAGCAATACTGGAGCTAACTTTAAAAGAAATAAGTAAAAAAAACTTTAATCCAGATGTATTGTGTCTAACAGAGACTTTCCTTAAAAAGGGACATGAAATTTACGTACAGCTCTTTGATTATGACGTAGTAGGTAGTTTTTGTAGAGATGAACAAAGAGGTGGAACCTGTATCTTAGCCAAAAAAGGTTTAAAGTGCAATGAACTAACATTTATTAAAGATAGGGCCATAGAAAAAGTATTTGAGATCTGTGGTATAGAACTTCCATCACATAATCTTATTATTATTTGCCTCTACAGAACGCCGTCATCAAAGCCTTGTCAGTTTTTAAAGCAATTAGATGTTCTACTCTACGATTTACAAAATAAATACAAGTGGAAAACCAATATAGTCATCACCGGTGACTTTAATATTAACACCTTACAAAAAAGCCCTCATGCAGCTGAATTAAACAACCTTGCAAATAACTATAATCTAACCCTTCACATAAATGTACCGACTCGTAAGTCTTCTTGTATTGACCACATACTTAGCAATATCCCAGACGCCAAAGCGACCGTTCTACCGCTTCACCTGTCAGACCATGACACAGCGCAATTGTTGAGTTTTCCTATAAAAAAAACTATACTTAAACCCACCGTATTTTTCATCTATAAGAGAGACTACAGCCCAGACAACATAGAAAAATTTGATAGTTGTCTCCAGAATTTGTCGTGGTCGGACGTTTATAATGAGACTGACCTAAATTCAGCATTTAATATATTTCATGAGCTGTTATGTCTTTTCTATTATCTCTGTTTCCCGAAAATACGAATAAAAGTAAACAGAATTAATAAGTTTAAACAAAATTGGATAACCAAGGGCTTAAAATTAAGTTGCAAGGCGAAACGTAATATAAGATATAAGTACTATAAAAATAAAAACCCTCGTGACAGAATTATGTACTGTAAATATTCAAACATACTGAAAAAATGTATTTATAATGCTAAGAAGAATGCAAACATAAAATTTATTAATAGAAGTAATAATAAGTGCACAGCATCGTGGTTAGTAATTAAAAATCAAATGTCTAACCCAAAACCCATAGAGGCGATTGAACATATTAAGCATAATAACATCACTATATATGACCCGATTAAGATGGCTACAGCTTTTAATGACCATTACATAGAATCTACGGGAAAATCGTCTAACACCTTGTCCAAAAAGTATACTAGTAATACCTCAAGATGTAATTCAATGTTTCTGAAACCTATGTCAGAAAATGAAATCAGAGCTGAAGTCTTGTCGCTAAATAGAACAAACTCGGCAGGGTACGATGAAATTAATACAAACATTACAAAATTATGTCTAAACGCAACACTCTCCGTTTTAACGCATCTAGTGAACCTTTCTTTTTTGTCCGGGTCTTTTCCGGAGGCGTTGAAACTATCAATAGTGAGGCCAATTTTTAAAAAGGGGAAGAAAAACGATATGAATAATTACCGTCCAATAACGTTAATACCTATTCTGGCTAAAATTTTCGAAAAATGTATGCTTAAGAGACTGCTTGATTTTTGCACGAAATATAATGCTATTAAAAAAGAACAGTTTGGCTTCCAAAAGGACAAATCTACTACTTTAGCTATCTTCTCTTTGATTAAGCTAATAGTACCTAATCTTAATAATAGCTACATAACAACGGGACTATTTTTCGATTTATCGAAGGCCTTCGATTTTGTGTCTCATGATCTTTTGTTGTGCAAACTGGAAGCTCTAGGGATCAGAGGGTTGGCTCTTCGGTGGATAGCATCTTATCTAAAAAATAGACAACAACGTGTTGAAATAACAAAAATGAATGGAAAAAGCGAGATAATAAGCTATTCTTCTGGATCTAGACACAGTAGAAATGGTGTCCCACAGGGGAGTGTCCTGGGACCCATCCTGTTTTTGTTATACATAAACGACATAACAGAGATAACAAACCACCGTTGCATTTTATATGCCGACGACATTTCCATTATTGTGACATCTGACAAAAATACAAATACAATTAGAGAACACGAACAAGACATCAATCATACAATCAATTTAGTAATCAAGTGGCTACATTCTAACAATTTAGTAATTAATTTAGATAAATCAAAATACATACAATTTAATAAACCAAGGAATTCGAAATATAATTTTAACCTTAATGTCCCGAGTATTGTAAATGTTACACATACCAAATTCCTTGGAGTCATTATAGACGAAGATTTGAATTGGAAGTCACAATTAGATTATATATGTAACAGAATTAATAGATACGTATATGCCCTTAGACAAATCAGTAAGGTAACTAATTTCAAAACCGCCATCTCTTGTTACCATGCCTATGTAGAGTCAGTGTTACGATACGGGTTAATAATCTGGGGCAATAGCACTGGCAATCATCAGGCATTCATTGCACAAAAAAAATGCGTAAGAGCAATGTGTGGCCTACGGCCTATCGAATCGTGCAGACCAGTCTTTAAAAAGCTTGGTTTGTTGCCTCTTCCAGCTCTCTATGTCTACGAGACGTGCGTGTTTGTTCATAGACATATAGAACTCTTTAAAAAAGCATGCGATAGTCATCCACGTTCCTGCCGAGACCCCGACAGATTGCTACCTGATGGTTTTTCCAGATTAGCGAAGCACAAAAAAAGTTGCTTAATAATGTGTATAAAAGTATACAACAAAATACCGGGTGAATTTAAATCTAATAATAATAGGAAATTTAAAAATAAATTATATCAATGGTTGAGTAATAATAATTTCTATAGTATAAATGAATTTTTTGACATGTAATTGTGACTTATTTTTTTTGTATTTTTTTTTTTTTTTTTTTTTTTTTTTTTTTTTTTTTTTTTTTTTTTTTTTTTTTTTTTTACTTATTAGTTATTAGCTTTTAAGTGAAATTTGCATACCGGAAACGGTTAAACATGTAAACCTGCCAATAGTTCAATAAGACCTAGATGTATACATTTAACGGTAATGTTTAACGCAAATAAATGATTATCTTATCTTATCTTATCTTAACGTATCCGTCATTAACTGAGAGCCCGTTCACATATTCTCCATACCGCACCCCACACACAGTTTATATCCAGTAAAAACGTACGGATACATGACGGATACGTATTCCGTTCATCCAGTATTCGATAACAAAACGGAATGTCATAATTTAGCGGACCGACATTTTTTACTGTATACTGAATACTGTGTCATATGTGAAGTCGCTCATACAACTCCATACGCCATCAATGAAAAAACGTATACGATAAAACGGGTACCGTAAATACGGAGACTCTGTGTGAACGGGCTGTTACTTATAGATCTCCCTCGATGTGGTCAGTGTAGTGGCTGTGACATTACGATAATGCAGTCGTAAAGTCGCTACAGGATCTCTGCCTTAATTAATTGAAAATCGTTAGTCAGGTATCGATAAACAAATTATTTATTCATATCGCATTTGTCCTTTATTTCCCTTCCCTTTCTTCCTTAAGAAACGAAAGGTTTTTTTTTTATAAAGACTAAAAACTACTCAGAGTGCCATCTATCGAATCTCTAGATAATGAACAAGCTGCGTGTTAGTTAGACATACTGAGGTTTCCTCTTTCTCCACTACTCACATTTGCGATTGTAAATCTAGTAACGGCTTGGCTCGAAAGATGGCGTTGCTCCGAGAATCTTACATTTCAGAAACTGTAAGGAAACTAAATTGAAACCCTTTCAGCTGTTGTGTGTAGATGTCGCTACGTGTCTCAAACGTCCAATATAGAATGTGAAAAACATTCTATTGGTATTTTTTTATTTTTTAAGGTATATGTACTTACTTACGTTGTTCTTTCGTAGCGTGTCCCTCAAATTACATTCTTGTGGTTTGCATTAAAACGTAATATTTTGATGATTTCTCATTACTTAATAATTTTCATGTATAAGTTCAATTGTAATTTGTGTTAATTAATAAACAATAAAAGGAATAATTTTAGTTCAGAATGAAGTTCCATTCATTGTTAGTTACAATGGTTGCCATTTGTTTTGTTTTTTTACACTTACATTCTTTCGTTTTTATATTTTAAAAAAGTACTTAATAAAATCCCCAAAACTGATAAAAACCTTGCCTAAACCTAGTAAGCTTCCATTATTATACGGAAGGACGAAGACTTAATTGTTTTTTCCAATTAGTTGCTTTTCCTTGGGTCCCAGCCGTTATTTTTTATTGTTATGAGTATTGCTTGTATACCGACGCGGCTCTGCGGTGCAGGTGTTTTGAAGATAAAATTAGTTTCACGTCGTGACTTGAAAACTGAGCTGTGGTTGAAAGTGGATGACAATGGCCTATTAATGGTTTGTATTATCATTGAAAAAGTACGTAGATGATTTCTTTATTCCAGATTTTTATTCTCTTTAAAGCATCAAAAGTTCGAACAGATTCGCACCGCAGCCTATCCAAATTTAAGAAAACACGGTTAGAAATCACAATGAATCTTTTAAATCGAGTCAAACATACAATCTCCCTTTTTTGATATTTTTTTGTAAAATTTAAAATTAAAACCTTTTTGTTATTAATAACTATTAAACAGATATACCCCGACATAATAAAGACGCCCACTTTCAGCGGTTACATCTCTTAAGCTAGGTATTCACGACCGCTAAACAAGCTGAATATAGCAGCGCCGCGCCAAAATTGATCCGTGAATGTCAAAACTGTAGCGTTTAAAAATAGAACGTTAGAATACGCCTTGCTTCCGCGCCAAGCTAAATGGCGTCGTCGTGAATGCTTTCTCTGGCTGCCATTTTCTAATCAGTCTGCTCCGTAATCTCGCTTCCTAAGGCGTGGCTTAGCGTGCCCGTGAATGTGGTCAGCATATTACGCCCATCCAGTTGTATGCACTCCATATGTCGCCGAGACTAACGGCGCGTCCGTGAATGCCCAGCTTTAAACCTAGCTAAGAACCATCACGATTAAAAAAAAAACTTAAAAAAACAATAACCACGTCTGAATAGATTTATCCATTTGGGAGCTCTGCTACAATGCCACAGACGAAACACAGTTACACAGATTAACGTAATTTTTCGCGTGGCCGGTCAGTAAGTTAAGGTCGTCAGTTGATTCGAGTCGGTTGATCGTAAGGTCAGTTGAGCTGCCAGTATTAAACTATTAAGACAAGTTGCTATCAACCTCCTTTGAGACTAGAACAATGTAGGAATGGAGAAGTTTATTCAATGTTAAATTAGTGATTAGGAGTTGAAGCGAGTTTGCTCTTTGGTGGTTGAGGTTAGGCCTTACTTGAGAAGTTCGCTGATTCGATTCCATCTGAACCCTTACCATGAGTGACAATTGCCGTACTCACTAGAGAGTTGAATGCTCTGTCCCTCGTACTCTGTAAGAATACTGTGAGGGATAGAGCATTCGACTCGCTAGCGAGTACAGTGATTGTAACCCATGGTAAGGGCACTGATCGCACAAGTTAGTCACTTCAGGGCTAACAACGGGCGTCTGCGGGTTAACAAATTATGACGCGGCGTGAGTGGTGTGAGTGCTTCTATTAAGTGGTATCCATTAAAATAAAAGGATAACAGAATATAATTACTTTTCAGGCAACATGGCCCATATTTATAAATAACTAACAGACTAACATACATAAAAATATATGTATAAATTAAAATTAATATAACCCTCGCAGTGTCAGCTAGCCGGCGGCCATGAAATCGGAATGGTACTTGCATAAAATAAATACAACAATCTCACACAAATAGACCTAGTTCGGAACTAAGCTTTAGGCTTGTATATGGGTACTAAAAAACGACCAACTTACTTATACTCATAGCTAAATACAGATACAAGTTCTACGTGCTCAATACATCGAAGACTCAGGAACAAATAATTGCGTTGTTCACCCAACTTTACCGGGACCGCTAGCTTCGTCGGCAGGATCATTACTGACTACTAGGCTAAACATGTTGTCATATGTATAGAAATCATCTCTCAATTAAAATCGGAGTAGGTGTCTTACTACCCTAGTGTAAAAAGTATCTTCAAACAATTTGAACAAAAAAATACATTTTCGCTTTCAAATTAAAACCACTATTTCATAGTTTAATTTTCACGTTCACGACAATATTAACAGCTGCGTTTAACAATATAATACTATTGCTTATAACATAATAAAACCGCAAATTTCATTCGTATTTGGCTATACTGACGTTTAACTCTTAATGTGGTTTAATTTCGAGTATATTAAATAGTATGTCGAGAAAACTAGCGCAAATAGAACTACCACTATTACGTTTATTGAAATGATAGAAGGCTCGAGTGGTGTTGAAATCGTATATAATTACGTACCAAGAAACATAAATAAAAAATACACAATAAGTTTAATATGTTTCCGTCTAATAAATGTGTCGAGAAGGCGCAGCTATGCACTACAAAAAATTTACAGTTGATGTGGCATATATCACGTCTTATTATAAAACTGCATCTCATTTATTTTTTCTTAGGTCTTGAGAGTATTTTAAAGGAAGCGAAATGTAGAAATGTCAACACGATATCAGGCTTATTGGCGACAATAGTCTTGTCCGTGATGCCAGATCGATCCCATTAGAGCGTAGCGCGACCCTTTATTCGAGAACTAGCGCCGGTGTGTACTTATAGTACGGTACTTCAGACTCAACAAGACCATATTGAAGAGCAAGTTGCTGATGGATGATCTTGGCCACGAGGTTATGTCCGTGCAAAAACTCAGAATATACATATTTCCGGTAATTGTTCGTCATAACGACCTCGTTTGCAATTGCACAGATAAAACCTTCGGTTTCCCCAAAGAGGTCACCAATCCGTAGCTAGTTCACGGACGCTAAAAAGTCTACCTAAAGCCTTGTTAGGGCCCGTTAGAAGCGTCCGTGTAGCTCCGTGCTCTTCCATACGGTCTTGCGATCTTCAGTGCTCAACACCGTTGGTCTGCGCCAGTTCTCGTTTGCCAAGAAGAGCGGCGTGAGGCTCCTGACTATTGCAACCACATCATGATACATCCGACACGCATTGCCAAGGAAATAATCCCTGAGATTGCACACCTCGCGGTTGTGGAGATTCTTAGCATTTAAAATGCTTCGGGATGTACAATCTCATAACAGATGAGCGTAGACGGACCCTCCTATCCAGGGCTTCCAGCTCAGCCTGAGTCCACCTTAGTACGCCAAAGAAGTATGTGAGCTGCGGCATCACCCAGCCATTGAAGGCACGCACCTTATTGCCAACCGACAAAAGACTGTTAAGAACTTTGTCAAGTGACAGAAGAAGCACTCCTTCACCGATTGCGTGAGAAAGTGTGTAATTATAATAATGTGTTATTTTATATTATTCTAAGAGTTGGGCATTGTATTTTTAGTGCACTTTAACCATAACTTGATTTAGTGCTGTAGAATTTTATTAACAAGTCTGATATTGACCATTACGTTATAATTCTTTAAGGTAAAAGTATGTATGTAATTACCCCTTGTAAATGAAATACGTTACACGTCGCAAAAGTTCTGTGTCGAATTAATTTCGAGTCGGCGGTCGCGAGAGTTTGCGAATTACCTGCGACGAGGCGACCGCTAGCGCTTCTCGCCACTTTAATTGGTCGTCCTTTTCGAGAACGATCCATAGAAGGTTAGTACTTTTTGTTTTGTATTAGAGACGACGCGTTATGATACTTGGTAATGATCCTGCTTACGAAGCTAGTGGCGGGTTGAATTCCCGGTATGGGCAAATATCTGTGTGATATGCGCGATAATTTGTTTTTGGGTGATGGACGTCTTCTATGCATTTAAGTATGTGTTTCTCTATATAAGTGTGTTCATCGTTGTCTGGTATCCATAGTATATGCCCAGAGCTTAGTTTGTGACTAGGTCAGATTTTCTCTAGTTTTTATTTATTTAGTGTATATGTATTGATAGAAAGTTATTAATTTATTGTATTACTGGTAGTATATTTTCTTATTCACAGGGTGTTTTATTACGTAATGGTGGGCACTACCATTATCGAGTGTGCGACATCGAAACATTCAAAACTCTATAGGTAATTAAATTTCTAGTATTATTGTAGCTATGGTTTATTGTTTTATTTCGGTTGGTTTTTGACAATCGCAACTTTTAACAAGCGTTGGTAACCAATGTCTTAGTTCGAATGTAAGCTCAACCACAAACATTTATAGTAAACTTAAACGGGTGTTTTTCATACATACATACATACATACATACATTCAATCACGCCTGTTTCCCAGAGGGGTAGGCAGAGACTACTTCTTTCCATTTGCTACGATCTTGACAAATTTCTTTCGCTTCTTCAACATTCATACATCGAGTCATGCACGCACGTCGGTTTCGGGTACTTAAGATTCGGCCCATTTCCAATAGGAAACGGGTGTTTTTCACATTTAAAATAAATTACATTTACGATAAAGTAGCGAAAGTATTTGTGATACGTATATTAGGTACTTATATAATCATAGTTGCATTATTTTGTTTTAAATAAGTCTTCTGTAAGGTACATAGCACATTTTTTGCTCAAATATCATAAAAGGAAAGATTAGTATTTATATATTTCTGTTTGTAATGAAAACACTCAAAACTACTGGACCGATTTTGAAAATTCGTTTATTTGGAGTCTCGAACGACAACTACAAGTAATAATTACCACAACATATAAACAGTACCCCTACACTTGGCCCCAGGGTACGTTTCCGAGTGAACCCTAGCCTTCGTAATCGAGTAAATATGTCCCAAATTAGTGCCCGCAATTTCGTTGTAGATCTGGTCCCAGCTAGATAGCTTTAGATTATGACTCAGATGTGGGTAGATCTATGCCTGCAGTATACAATGAATACCTATATAGATTTATTATATTGTCGTGATAATAACAATCTAATGCGTCTTGGTTTTATTTACATGCATATTGGTGATTTGAGTTGAGTGATAAATAAAATGTATATTTACCCAAATATTATAAAACATGTTTGTAAATATGCATGTAAATAACAAACAACAAATTAGACAGAAACACAAAAAGTATGTACTAAGGCGAACTTACCACTTTAAGGAAAATCGCTTTATTTCTTTGGCATTCATGTACTCAAGCTATAATTTTAAACATTTGATTAAATTTTTTATCTTACACGTCACATTTTGAAATACCTAGCTACTTGAATACGTGTACTTTTATGAAACCCTGAAACAGGCTCACGTTTTCATACATCATTTGACGTATACCTACTTGTTCTGTACTACTCGATGTCAACTCAATCTTTTTTAAATACTAAATACGAATACTAAGACGCTGTTTTATTCGCCATTGTCGTAATCGAGGTACATTCGACAACAAAGAGTGGACAAGGAGAGATAAATTAGGTGTAAAGTGGATACATCTCTTTCTAGATGACTATACTGTATGGTGTCAGGTATCGGAAAAACAGACATTAATAGTAAATGCATTGAGGCAAAAAACAACTGACAAACCCCTCCGTTAACGTGGCAGTCTCTTTAATAATGGCCGCGACATATGTGATTGTCAGCTCCCATATCTTCCAGTTGAGTAATGATGCTATCACTGTACGAAATCTTTTTCCCGTATCTTCGCTCGTTCTAAGGTTATTCCGTTTTGAAGATTGAAACAGCCTGTATTTTATCTAGTAGGCAAGGTATAGGATGATTCAGTTAAGAGATGCGACGTTAAGGTGGTAAACGCAACAATAATTGAGAACAGAATTGTGGTACACACATTTCCGTCAGTTGTGATTGTCATGCTAATAAGATGATACTAAGCCTAACAAGAACCAAACTTTTAAAAACCAACTAGGTACACGATTTGGTACAGTCTTTTTTGTAATTTAAATACCCATTTTATTAAATTAAATAATTCATTTTGGTCAAGCCCTTTCCGGCTGAGACTACACGATCGTACTAATTTTTGCAAACAGTTATTTATTTATATTAAATTCATATCAGTCCACGCGTCAAAGCAAACTTAGTTCAAAACAGCACCTTCATTGTTAGGCTAACGTACCCGAATCCGCATCGTAACCCGATCAGGTAGACCTTGTGCTCGCTTGGCATCTACATTAAATCCGCAACGTAACCCGATCAGGTAGACCTTGTGCTCGCTTGGCATCTACATTAAATCCGCATCGTAACCCGATCAGGTAGACCTTGTGCTCGCTTGGCATCTACATTAAATCCGCATCGTAACCCGATCAGGTAGACCTTGTGCTCGCTTGGCATCTACATTAAATCCGCATCGTAACCCGATCAGGTAGACCTTGTGCTCGCTTGGCATCTACATTAAATCCGCATCGTAACCCGATCAGGTAGACCTTGTGCTCGCTTGGCATCTACATTAAAAAAAAGTACCCATACAATAATGCGAGTCCGACTCGCACTTAGCCGGTTTTTCAAACAATTTTGCAAAGCTATCCAGACAATAAACTTATGTAAACTCAAGGCTGAAGCGACTTAGCTATATTTCGTACGTAAGCGTTTGCTCGGTAAAGTTTAATGTAAGTTTAAACAGTTTTGCTTCGAACAGTTTTGGAATTTAGTATAGCACATGCTTTCAGAAAATATCCTTTACGCGACTGCGCGGCGCAAAGGTGAGTACTGTGTTTATCAGCCTATATATTTATTTTTATTTGTTGTTGTGGCGCTCTTGAAACTATAAACGCGTAGGCCAATTTTGATGATTCTTATGTCACTCGATTTGTCTTACTCTAGTGAGTGTCAAGAAGAGTATCGACAGTTATCAAAATTTAATATGGCGGCAAACAGACGCGATACTGTGAAAAAGAAGAATAATAACGTCAGCGAACTATGACCAATGGGGTATTTTTGAATAGGTAGGTATCTAAACATTATCTTTAGGTTTCATTCATCATTTTGCGTTATGAATGATCATTTAGGATTTATAATGTTTTAAAGGTCTTGATATTGTGCTCAGCTGGAGTGTTACTGTATGTAGGTTCCACATTTATTATACGCAGTCGGGTTTTTGATATTATAAATATGTAACAGACATGATTCCCGGAGTGGTTGAAATATTTATCTTGTTCCGTATTGCGCTTGACGAGGACTAAATTACAAAGCATCTCATTTGAGATCTTTGTATTCGTCTGACGCTCATTGTATGCCGTGGGATTGAAATTTGTACTTAATAATGACTTAAAGATGAGGATCTTCCATTGATGTGTAATTACGGTATAAAACAGAGAGCTACAGTGAAGTCGAGTAGAAAGGTATTTTGTCAAGATCTTATCTCGGCAATTACATCGGAATACTTAAGTGAAAAGGGTGTATAGGTACATACTCTCTGAACAGTTATTTTATCTTTATATGAAAGTTGCTTTTCATATCCGTACTGCTAGATCTATACAGTATCAACTCAAAATCTTTGCTTGTTTTGTTTCAAGTTCACTGAAGTTGTAATAAAGTTGATTTTAAAATACAGTTGTATTGTGAGTTACTAGGTACTGTGTTGATCTAGCAGTGTGACTTGTAGGTGTAACACGTATAGACACGCACACTGCGGCGTCGCTTAGCAACGACAGCTACACACTCAGAGACGACGTGCACGAACGTGCATTTACACACACAAGTATAGCCCACCAGCTATCGTGAGATAATACAGCTGTACTGTGTGTGTTTTTTGTTTCACTTGATCGTGCTGTCTTTTCTAATTATCTGCTGCTGATCTATTAATTTAAATAAAATGATGAAACAGGTATACGCTCTTAGCCGCCGAGTGAAATTATCTTCCAAAACATTATTAAATTCGACATTAGGCATAAATCTAGGCCCAAAGAAGGAATCATTTAGACAGTAATAACGACGAACGTCTGCGTCATTCCGCAAATGACAATCCATTACCGTCGAAATCTTACCTTAAATCTAAATTGATGACGAATCCATTTGCGGGAATACCGTTATTTTCCGTTGAATCAAATAGATTTTAGTCTTATTTGTTTTAGATTTTTATTTCGAGGCGTAGAATTCGTGTTCCTATTCTTTTGGGAGCCGGTTATTTAACCGTCTCTAAACAAAACGCTTTTATCCGTTAATTTGTAATACTTTGTATAAAGCGAGACAAAAAATACTTTCGCATAGGACCATTACGTTGCTTTGTCTAGTCATTGTTTTTGATTAGATAAGACTTGGCTGAGACTCACTTTGTAACTACTTTAACCAACCTCGCTCGAACTTCTGACTCGCGAGTTCTGTGCTCCAAGCATAAATTTACAGAGGCCGGAATTCTCGAAACAATTTTGAGATGTCATAGGAAGTTCTCATTTATTGACTTCCGATATACATATTTTATCGATATCGATTTAACAAAGAGGTAAAACGGGCGGTATAATCGCTAAAGACTGATTTATTTCAGATATTTTTTGATTAATTGAAAATGTGAAATAGAGATTTGCAATGAAAACAATGAAAGTTAATAGTTAACAATTTTACATTTAATCAGTTCAGTTCAGTGTTTTATCATTTATGAATTTCATGTTCAAAGTCTATTTAAGTGCTAACAAGTGTTTCATCATTAGTTTTCCTATAAAAGAAATAAATAGTCATTATCTGAAAGAGATCGCTCGTTAGCGATAAGACCGCCTGTTGCTTACCTCTGCCTATGTATATCCGAAGTCAATAAACGAGAAGTCCCTATGACAGCTCAAAAGTGCTACGGACTCTGTAGTTATGTATATTATTTCGTATCTAGTTGTTTAAATCAATGCCTTGGAAGCCTGTTTATGCCAGTGTTAAATCGGAATTGTAGTTGAGGAACCTTTTAGCACGGGAACTGTACCGGACGAACCTACTCGATATGCAGTAGGTAAGTTAGGTAGATTTTAAGACAACGACGTTCTATGTAGTTTGTACTTCTCGCTCTCATACACTTTTATACAAGTCTATCGGACTTTCCTTGAATTCGAAAACCTTTTAAAGACCTCTTGGACTGTACAGGATGTGACTATTATTTAATCTGTGACTGTACGTATATATCGGCTGACACGTGAGGCTAGCTCAGTTCACACATTCCCGAAAGACCAGAATTTAAAATATCAGAATCTCAATACTCATAGTCATATTTATACTCATTTATTGATAATATTATTAAAAAATATATTACTTAATATTTATAATAATATAATACATACATACATACCTTCACGCCTTCATTCCCAGAGTGGGGTAGGCAGAGCTACAGAATTACCAACAACTCCAAAAACTTGTTGATAACTCTGTAACCACAATTTGCACAATTAGGCTAAGATGGTTAACAGCGCATTAGTGACAGGTTGCAAGCCCATCGCCTAACAGTACTACAAGCCCTTATTCCCTTAGTCGCCTCGTATTCATCCACGGGAAGACATGTAGTGGCACTATTCTACCCCGGCAACCATACGGGGATAATATAATATAATTAACTTAATATAATAACTATTTAAAGATAATTAAATGTCGAAATTAACATGTCACCCTTATTATTTGGTCTATTCCCACTACTTCCATCAATGGAAATGTCAATGGAACTAGTGGGAATATACCTTTTAGTTATCTAAAAGATAATCATTAAAAGAATGGTCAATTAGCCATTTCCGTGATTAATTTTCATAATTTAAATTAAAGTGGTATATTATTTGTACCGTATATTTTGAATTTGGTGTCTTGGGAATCTGGTAAAATTTGTATTTTTACTAGTCATTTGACTACCAACTCATGGTATTTATAACATCATAGAAACCTTATATTTGCTATAACCCGATGGATCATAAGAAACTCTCTTACTTATTTACTTTCAGGTGGTTTATACAGAGGCGTCTGCTTACGCAGGCGTGTTTTATATTTTAGATAAAATAATATAAAGGTCCAGGAGCGGATGCGGGTAATCCTTTGAACAGGACACGCCGCAGGGGAAAAATAATAGACTTGCTGTTTCATACAATAACCCAATTATAAAAATGTCGGCGTGGGAGAAATATCACCTCGAGTGTACTCCAGGGATTTCTAAACAACCTTATGTCAAGGTGGGTTTCCTCAAATCAATTCAACAGTATTAGTGCGCATTATCCACATTGTACAGGGTGACGTCAAATTTGTGATACAAAACACTTGATTGTGGCTCAGTTAATAACGAGTAGGGTCAATTTCAACATTTCTGATTTTTGTCTCATTTCGGTGCAATTTTTAAGTTTTGTGTATTTTTGAACGTTTTTCATTTTAAGCTATGCATTGTTATATATTGTAGACGTGGTGTTAAGGGTCACTCAAAATCATAAATAGTTTATGAGATATACGAGATAGAATATTTGATAAAACTATGGAATGATAAATACACACCGAAATGATAAAAAGTATCCACCGAAGTGATAAATACCCACTGGAATGATAGAAACGACCCCACGTAAATGAAATCTTATCCACTGGAATGAAAATAAATGAAAAAAGTCAATAATTATCATAATTATCACTGTTTATTTGAGTAAAAATTACATTAATGTTATTATTAACAAACATAATTAGAAGTCTTTATTTGAGTAAAAATTAGATTAATGTTATTAATAATGATCATAATTATAAGTCTTTGTTTGAGTAAAAATTACATTTCTATTAATGTTTTGAAACAATTCGCTTATAAATAAAATAAACATATATTTTAATTTAAAAAAAATACTTTACATTTTTTTATAATGTACCGGACTGATTTATTACTTATTTCTTTCATATGGTTTTCAAAAATATTCTAAATATTGTGATTTATTTATGATAATAAACTAGTTATAAATTTAAAAAAAATAACAATCTTCTATGTAAATCTAATAGGAACAGTTCGCTGACCAAGCAAAATATAACTCAATAATTCTAATATTACAAATATCCCAGTGGCAATTATATCATTTATCACTGACTTTAGATCACTTATGCTTAATAATTAGTGCGTCATAAGGACGGCCTCAAAAATATAATATGAAATACCTAAAAAACTCAGTCAAAAATGTAACATAATGAAATCATGATAACATAGTCTTGCAAGACTAGATGTGAATTTACATATCCCAGATCTTAAAAAAAAAGTAATAATCTAAATTAAATAAATTTTAAGTAAATACTGTAACAGTTAAAATGCAGTCGCATATGTGTACTTGAACATTTTTCAGTCTTAATGTGTAGAGATCAAGGAGCATATAAAAAAATCAAAAACATCCTAAAACTAATTTAAATTAAAACCTTTTAGAGATTTTTAAACTGAATATCACGTCCAATTTTAACACTTGGCATTGCCCTTTATAATTATAATTAAGTAAATTGAAAAATAAATCTGTAACAAATCTTTTTTTTCATCGGTGAGAACGTTCTTTATTATAATATAATATTATATAATAAATTGTTAGAGTTATTGGTAATAGCTCTGCCTACCCCACTCTGGGATGAAGGCGTGACGCTATGTAGTATGTATGCATATTATATGCTTAGTAGTACAAAATAACTGACATTTGGTTATCGTTAAACGCTTAATTATTTACGTTTAAACGCTTATAATATTTATTCATTTGCTTTGACTTCATAAAATTAAATAATTAAATTTGATAATTATTTGGATAACTAAGTGAAGCTACTTTTGTATCATGCCGGTGTTGCTTATCATTTCTGTGGGTATTTTATACACCGGAAACATCGGAATGAGAACCACGGAATGATAAAACCTGTACAAAAATATTTAAAAAAAAACAACGGAGTCTGGTTTCTTTAAACTAACGTTACTCCAGAATTAAGAAATATGACGTACGTGTTATACATAAATCTCAAACTAAACACACAAAAAGTACAAAAAATAAATCAACCGTCGGAATGAGGATTTTTTTGTCCCCACCCCACCTGAAGCAAGAACTTTCCTTTATATTTTATCGCCAGAAACGCGCACAACACAACCGCTAGCACCAAACTCTTGCGCGTGACTAACTCTACGAGTGCGCGGGAGGTGGGGGGCGTACATATTGAAGCTTAGCAGATATAAGGCACAGAATATTTGACGGTGGTAATGATAACGTTTCTCCGGACAAACGTATTTCCTCGTACCGGACGGTATGTGTAATAGTTTAAAAAAAAGTCAGGGCTTTTTTTTGTACACTAACTATCTAGTATTTTAAAAAAGGTAAATGTTTTTCATAATCATTAATAGTTTTTGATTTATTCCACGTTTTGCAATCAAAACTGGGTTGCGGACAGCCCACTGTGATGAGAAATGAGGTCTTAATTATTTTTTTTAAATTATTATTTCCATTAATATTCTAATTCTACTTATTGCCCAAAATAGTATTATTTAAGTATTCAGAAAAAAATAACAGTTTAATTTTTAACCATAGTTCACCCCGATTTTCAGCGCCGCCAGCTTAAAATATTGCTTGGGAAATTGACCCAGTAACGTTACCTCAGTTGTTTCAATTAGCCTTATTTAAGCATCGTAAATTTTCTGATAAGACTAATAATTTAAAGTCGTAAAGTGTGATTAACCTTCATTTAATACCGAACTGTGATACCTGTCACTCGATGTTATCAATCTAATTTAAACAAAGCAGCGCGAGACTTAGAGAGGTAGAAACGAGGGCTTTAGTTTTGGGAAGTCGTATGTAAAACATTGATTTGTATTATCAACTAGCGGCCCGCCAGTGGCTTCGCCCCGCTGCAAATTCCTGACTTTTCCGGTGGATTTTTCGATTATTTTCTTTCATAAAAACCTTGTCCTGACATTGACAAACACAACAAAAAAGAAATCAACCAAATCGGTTCAGCCCTTCTCGAGTTTTGCGCTTAGCAACACATTTAGCGATTCATTTTTATTATATGTATATGTAGATTTGAAGTCACCCGGTATAAAAAGAAACTGACTGGTCGATCAACGCACAGCCGAAACCGCTGCTGGAAGGGATTTGATATTTGGAGAGGGGTTAAAATAGGGGGAGTAGCGGGAAACGAATTCTACGCAAATTAAGTCGCTGGAAATGTCTAGTAATTATAACTATACCTGTGCTAACCCGGGGCACCTATACTAAAGTTATGTAGCATAATATTTTATCGACATAAAAGTATATCGATGTCAATATCAAGATGTTATTCAACATAAATATTTTTTTTTTTTTTCGTAGCTTTGAAATAAAATCAATAAACAAATTAAAACCTGTATTTCATAATATACAATCAATATTTTTTCCATATTCGTCGGTATTAAGGATTGCCGTCTAGGTGAAAATATCCACTTTAAATTAAGTAGTGGTCCACGGGCCATTCTTAAAATATTAAAAATGACTCAAAGCCGATTTCTCATTCATAATATTGGTTATCGGTGTTTACTTTTTTCATGGTGTCGTAACCAGTATTTTTTTCTAGAACCATCCCTAACTTTTTGTAAATACTTTGATTGAAATGACACTTTACTTTTGTGATCTTAAGAGGCTTAATATTAGATATGATATCGAATCTTTTTATAGTAATCGAGAATTTTCAATGAGCACATGTATATCGATATCAAATCCCTCTTACGTGCGTGGTAGGTTTATAACCAACCAAAGAAAAGCAGGTCATCAACGTATTTACAATGAACATACGCTATTTAGCGTTACCAGTACCCTTACCATGAGTTACAATTACCGTACTTGCCAACAAGTCGAAGCTCTGTCCCTTGCAGACCTCGCAGTATTTTTATATAGTGGGAGGGACAGAGCGTTTGACTTGTTGGCGAGTACGGTAATTGTAACTCATGGTAAGGCTACAGTGCCCTAAACGCGTACGTACGTGTTCACAGTATGTGAATTATTAATAGAGGTCCGTTGACGCTCTTTGAGTACTGCACCCTAAAATTTACTCTAAATTTTCGTTTTCCGGGTGTGTAGGTACATATAAGGTTCGCAATTTCCGATTGTGAATCTCAAATCAGCAATTAGTTTGCACGATGCGAAGTTAAGTGAGGGACTGACTGTTGTCTGTAGCTGCACGAGTTTACGGAGTGTACTAAGGTTTCGTTGTAAAGTAGTACTGCTGTAAAACCAAATATGAATCTAACTGCGATGTAGTAGTCAAAGCAATCTATACTCTATTGGTATTCACATTGAAATGCTTATACTATTACTTTGCAGTTAGCGGCCTTCTTCGGTATTACGGCAGAGTAGCTGTTGATCATAAAACTGTAGGCAGTTTCAACTGTAAGCTTGTATAAACACAACCCACCAGGGTATGTAGTCAGTCAGTTGACACTTGACAATTCGGTATACATTACGTGTCTTGATTGAAGCGCTATGATATAGAAGTCTCATAGGCAGGAATGTATGTATCTATGTTTGTACAAGATGAAAATAGAAATCTTAAACATTATGTAATACAACAAAATACACAAGTACAAAGGCTAACTTGTCTCTAGAATTTCTTCCAGCAGATTGTAATATATCGTCGGTGATACTGCAAAACCGCGTAACTAACAAATTTATCATAGAGCAAAATAAACCTTACACTATTATTAAAAAGGTGCATTTTGCTCCTTATTAAAAATGTTACTTACGCGCGGTTTTGCAGTTTCACCGACGATATGGTTTAAATTGTTTAAATTAGTATATTATAATATTTACACTTGCCATTTATCTCAATATCATGTTTAATTACTGAGTTTTTCGACAGTTTTGCATATAACCCCATTGTTAAAATATTATTACCCTAAGCTGACATTTTAAGTTGACGGGATGTACTTTACCTGTAAAATATTAAGGTTAAAAATGGTAATATCGGCTTTATCATGTTAAAACGAAAGTGGGAAACAAATCGAAGGGTTAGGGCAGATAGCAGGCGGTAAACGATACTGTCGTTAGAGATGGTCGTTAAAGGCCATTTGCGAAAATACATTTTTAAGTGTATTTTTATACGCAGTAAGGACGAAATTTCCCTACAAACTGCTGAGTTGAACCAATTGTCTATATAGAGATAGAAATAAGATTTACATCTTTAATAAAAATCGTTGAGCAAGGGGCTAACATATATCATTTAACACGAGATCTACATTATAATATGTATGACACAGCTGTTTGGCTGGTGCGTAAAATGAGTCTATAACTGATGTGAAACGGTCGATTTTACATTTTAACTACACATAAAAAATGACCAGAAAAAAAATATCCTGATATTATTTTGATATTTTGCAATGAATGTACTACGTCTACAGAGACGTGGTGAGTTGTATAATGTTAAAATTATATTAGGATATTTTTATTCCTGGACATTTTTGAGTTTAGTGGTAGTAGGTAGTTCTCCCATCCACATCATCATTATCATGACCATCATTGCGGCTGAAAGTCACGTTCACTGAATGCTGGTCACAGACTTCCTGCCTTTCTTATAGGTACATATAAAACTAAATAAATGAATGTTACTATTGATAAGGTCTGTTTTTTTTACTTAAATAAGGTTCCACAAGTGGGATCCCTTAAACGACAAGTACGTTAGACTCACCAAAGCGGAACTACCAAATTGAACTAAGAGTAGAAAATTTCGTTACGTTCCGAGATTCCCGGGAAAGATACCTTTAACGCAATTACTCGCTCCCTCATTATTTACCCGGCTAAAAAATCAGTCCCGGCTTGGGTCCACTTTCCCGGAATTTTCGTGTTGTTCCCATTATCCGATCTGTCTTAGTTCCCAAACGCAGTATTTCAGCGAAATCCGCCCTGGGGAGATGTAACCGAGTGAAGTCAATTCTGAAAAGCTATTACTTACTTTAAACAATTACCGTGCCGGAATTGGCTCGGTTTAAACGAACCATTTTTAATTTTCAGTGCCAGGCGCTCTCATTTCCAGTCCAAAATGGACCTGATTTGGATTTCTTGGCACTAAGCATGTTAAGTAAGAGCAAGAATGATGCCCTTGTTAGGGGCAAGTGTGACTTATGGGCAAGAAACTCATTCGGTCGTTTTTGACATATTGCTTGGCAAAAGGAGGTTTGAAAAAGTGAGGCTGCTTGTTGAGCTCTTTCAATCCAATTTGCACCTAGGCGTTAGTGCTTAATTAACTTTGCCGTAAAGGGTGATGGGCAATTTTGTACGGACCCCGTCCCCACCCTCTAACAGTCACGGGATGCATGTCATGTTCATCAGGACCCAAAAAAACACAAAATACCTATTTAAGTAGCAAAATCGATGGGAATTTTTAAATAAAAAAAAAACCTTTCAATAGTCAAGCAAGACATGAATGTGTTCATTTTTAAACAAATTCCATACGATATGATTATGATTTTCCAAGAAAACCTCATACATATGGCGACACCATAGTAAAAATACATCATGTTGCCAAGATCTATAAACTGGGACATGTTTCATGTCTGTTGGTGGGTGGGGACATTTTTGCCCATCGTCCTTTATGGTTTTTACTTGCAACCGCATCAAACTCTTTTTTGCCAAGTATCATCATTTATTACCCTTTACATCCGAAGACAATTTATTTTAAGTATGTATTTAAATCTAGTGACGTCCTAATAAGGCAGTTTTTTATGATTAAGCCAGTGTCAACGACAATTAAAGTTAACACCTTAAGAAATAAGGTTGAATAGGTTGATACAAAAGAATAGTTATTATTCTGAAAAAAAATCGATTCAAACCCAAGTGAAAATTCGTAACGAAATCGCGGGAAAAATCTAGTGTGTGTGGAATAAACATCGTTTTACTAAAGACCAATAATCAGATTGGTTCCAGTTCGTTGCAGATATCGCTCACTGCCAACACGCCGGGCTGCCCGCGTGACAGATTGACGCGCGACGGTAGAGCTTACACGTTATTGCTGAAAACGTGACGTTTATTTCTTGGTAGGTAAGTATCTTGCCGTGTGGTTGCCGGGTTAGAATAGTGACACTCCATGTCTTCCCGTGGATGTCGTAAGAGGCGGCTAAGGGAATAAAGGCTTGTAGTACTGTTAGGCGATGGGCTTTCCACCTGTCACTAATACACTTGGAAACATCTTAGCCTACTTGTGCAAAATGTGGTTGCAGAATTATCAAGAAGTTTTAAGACTTGTTGGTAATTCTTTAGCTCTGCCTACCCCACTCTGGGAATGAAGGCGTGAATTTATGTATGTATGTAAGTATAAATAAACTGCTACAATTTCGTCACGTCACCATGTTTTTTTAACTGCTTATTGTTGAGTTTACGAATCCGAATGTATACGCAACTTTTGAAGTGAAAAACTTTTTTATGACTTCAACTACCGACATGTTGCTGTAGAATATTGTTCGACGTCCCACAATTTGGTCATGAGCAAATTAATGTTTAAAATGGCTTTCCTGAAGTTTTAATTGCATCACAAATTAAGTTTTAGCGGTTTGCCCGCTACTAGCGCATATAAAACTGGTATCGAATTGTATGCAGTTTCGGAACTAGTTACGAAACAAACGAAATCCCACTGGTATTGCATGCCTAACTTACCCGCTACTTCTTTATCACGGTTTCTTTTAAATACGCTGACTTTGGAACTGAACCCCGTCATCATCTTTTCCTTATCCCAATCATTGGGGATCGGCGCAGCTCGTATTTTTCTTCCAAACATACCATTGTTAGAGTTGTTGATAATTCTGTTGCTCTGTCTACCCCACTGTGGGATGAAGGCGTGATGGTATATATGTATGTATGTACATCCCTATCAGCCGTCATCTCAGTATTCGCTTTTCATTCATTCCATCCATATCTTCTTACGTCCCCCTCGTCCACTATAGATCTCCGCATTCATATTTAAAAGTCTTCTCGCCACATGATTTTGATTCTTCCCCATACCATGACAATACATTCCGTTCCATTTTTTCTGGATCTAAACCCTGTATCTGAAATTTATATCGGTTACGTTAAAAATGTTGAATCCTCACATAGGTCCACATATAATACGAGTGATAGGATCGGGCGCAGTTGTAAAAGGATTGTCTCATTAGAATACCTATATTTTATTTCACAATTATATTATTCGACGGAGCACATTAGTTTAACGTAGGTAAAATTAAAGTCACATAAATGTAATAAAATCTTGTTTAACCGATTCTAATAAATAACGTTGAATAATTCGATTTTTTACACATATTATAAGTATTATGAATAGTTAGTTGCTAGCATAAAATGTCAGCTGTTATCTATCGGAAATAGAGTAACGAGACGTGAAATATTCTGGTGCGTCCCAAAATAGACGACACGCGGCGGCGGCGCCATTAAATCTACGTGTTTTTCATCATTCAGGTTAAATATTCTTGCTTAAATACACCTGGTTAGTATTTCACTTTTTCTTTTCAGTTCTTAAACAATATCGTTATAATATTGTTTAAGATGGCTGCCTTGACCTATATTCCACTTTGACCTCACCGTCGGCCATCAAAAGCGGACAAGCTGTACAAAACAGGATCGCAAAAGGGGTTAATATACAGTGGCATAGAGCCCCTTTCTAGTCAAGAAAATAAGCGACACGGTTTAAAACTATGAAACATAGAAAGAAAAAACCAGGTTCCTAACTAATAATTTAAGAATCACAAGATGACATTGCGTCGCTTAGCTTACAATAGCTGCTGCCTAAGTCAACATTGGCAGGTTTTCTATGACAAGGAGAAGGCAAACGAGCACACATGTCACCTGATGAGCGGGATCTGTGTCCCATAGACATTTGCACTCTTATGACTACAATCTGATGACTGCAATCCTAAGTTAAAGATTGCGATTAAAGGATAATCCTGACTACCACCTGGTAATGATTTGGACAGACCTTGTACAAGGTCCTAGCACCATTAATTTTGAATTAGTTCAACTAATTCTCGTGCGTTAAATGGTTGACTCAGGCTGTTTTGTTAGCTAAGCGACAATTGGCGTAGACAACACGTTAATTCTATTAACTTTTTTTTGTCTTAAAAGGAAAACGTGCTGACCGACCACACCTGATGGTAAGCAATCGCCGTCACCATAAACGTCAGTAATGCCAGGGGCACAGCGAATTTGTTGCCTTTCAGTGAATACCTACTAAATAAACTCCTGAGACCTTCGAAAAACGTAGAAAGTACTCTCCATAACAGCCTACTGTCGGTCTTGATATGTGTCGCGTAATCAATGCTGATGTTAAAAAACTAAAACCCGGGCAAGAGCATGTCTGACCATGCTCAGTGTAGGGTTCCGAAGCCGTTATTATACAAAAAGTATCTAAAAAAAAACAAGTATGAACTATTTTTTTATTTAAAGTTATTTGGTGCTGTCTTAGTTGATTTTAGCCTGTATCTCAAGAATTAATTAAGTCTACTTAGTCGTGATAGTTTTTCTTTTAAATTCGTTATATTCACTATACCTGAATCAAAAAATTGTTTTCACAAACAATTTTATTTTTGAAAGACCTATCCAAATGGGATGGCGAGAAAAAAAAACATCCCCACGTTACAGTATAGGTGCAGTAAAAACTATTTTTGTACAAGATTTTATTTTACCACTTTGTTGGCGTAATAATAGTTATTTGTTCAACAAGAGAGCAAAGTTGGTTTTTGCTGCGAGTGATGATTTTGAATCCCGAGTAAGCGAAGGATTCTCTTATTGAATCACGAGCGTAGCGAGTGATTCCAGGTTAGTATCCTGAGCGTAGCGAGGGATTCAAAGATGCGAGACGTAAAAAACTTTGGTCTCAGCAGCGAGAACAACACAGCGTGAAGCTGGTAGGGCCAACGCAGGTCTTCCGTTGTGACCATTTGGTGAATACACGACTAAATAACGACACGATCGCATATGCATCAATCACAAGCAATTTTGCAAAATACTAATAAAATAAAAAGTGGAAAAAATAAACATGAAACAGATAAAACCTGTCACTCAACTTGATAATGCCGTAGTGCAAACACAACTTTATACAGCTTTATGTAGTCTGTGGCTTTAAAAAAAACCTAACTAGGCCTTGTCTATGGCTATTGGCTACAATAATCCCGCTATTTTTGAAATGCGTTCTGAAACTGCCCCCGCGGTTTATGTCACGAAATTAAAGATTGTTAAAACGATAACAAAATTATGTAGATACATGATAAACTTCTTATTTTTCATTAATTTTGTCTTCAAAACATTAAATAAAAAAATGATTGTACCTACTGTATAAAATAGTTATAATAAACACATTTCAAACTTTAACAGATAGTTTTTTTTGCAATTTTACGGTTATGTGTGCATCCGAACGTGCGTTTCTTTTTGGGCCTACTATGTGTGGAATTTGAAAATCGAACTTCGAATCAAGTTGTTTCTATCTCTTGCTATTTTCCTATTGAAGTGAAAGTGACAGAACAAAGTGAAGTTCATTTTTTTCGAATGTTGTGAGTAGCCCCAGCACTGCTCACGGCATTTAAAAAAATAATTAAAAAGCTACTTTGCCTCTCGCTCGCAGCAAAATTGAATTTTGCTCACTGTTTTTAAGCAGCAAAACCTGCTTGTTTGAGCTGCTGAGGTGAAAATATGTATATTCATGTCAAATAACAGCTTTGTAGTATTAAGAGTCTCTGAGCTAGGCTGCGGACGGATGGACGGACATGGCAAAACTATAAGGGTTCTTAGTTTGACTATGGAACCCAAACACGATATTAAACCGTCAAGAATGTCAAGTCAAACGATACAGTCAAATCAAGGTCTAATCGCCCTTGACAAGATGCATTGGGCGAACGTTATATCGATATAGGATTGACGTAAGCTGCGGGACGTTGGCGTCGAGCGTTTAAGTCACTTCCAGACGGGTACGCTTCAGTCAGTATAAAAACATTTTGTTTAATTTCATTCAACTAATCACGAAAAACATAATGAACGTTTAGCATAAAAATCAATTGTATCTATAATTTTATCTGGCATACGATCGAATAACATAACACTTGGTATAACTAACATTTTCTTGTTTTTAAGTCAATTTATTCTAACTAGGCTAGGTTAGGTTAGAACTGTGACCATATTAATAGTAATGGAAGCCGTTAGAAATATTTATTTTTTAATTTTTAAACTTTATAATTTTTGAAATTACGAATTTCGTTTTATGCATCATGAGTATTATATCGATGGTTTATCATACAGATCGAAATTATGCAATGTGTTATGTACAATGATCATTAGACCATTTGTTTTTATGCTAAACATTACGCACCCCTTTCAGACATTTTAACAGTTTTCGATAATCGTCGTCTAGGGTCCAAGTTGGTATTTAAAATTTATTTCAGTTTTCTTAAATTAAAGGATTCCTTGAAAACTGAGTTGCGTACCAAAGTTATGATAAGCCAGGAGATGCCAGGCGTTCACAAGGAAATATTAATATGTAGTAAATATATTCTTGACCAGTTTTACTAGTTATTTACCGTTTCCTGTTACCATTCAATATTTATAAGGCAAAGTTTGGTTAAAAAAACAACGTCGATGTATCCCAAAAGCATGAATGATCCAAAAGAATGTCGTATTATTGCAATGTTAACAAAATAAACGAACAAAGTTCAGCAGAGATAAAAACTTTGAGGAGAACAAGCCAAAGTTATTCCCTCGTGAGTAAATAGCCTGATAATGGCACTTGAGTCTTCCGAGTCGTAGAAGGAATGTGCGCTTTCAAGATATTTTTATCATCAGTGCCATCTAAATTCTGAACGGCAGAAAGCACTCAAATAATAGTACAAGTGGAGCCAACGACAAAACACAAGTTATCGCAATAACATCCGAGTAACGACGGACTTAAAAAAATATAAAAGCTCTCGGGACGCTTACAAAGTTGTCGCAGTTTTACGAGCTTTTCGATAAAGACATTATTATATTTGTATCGTACTTAGGCATCGGAAGACCGTAAAAGGGGAGTCATTTTGCGTAACAATTCGATGTTTGTGATAAATATGAACGAGGATTTTATATCCCGTGCCACAAGCATGAAACTTTTTTCTCTATCGAGAAAGTAACGTTGCCGTAACGTTGGTTTCCACGAAAATGTGTACCTATGGCTGATGGAATCATCGCCGTCGTGCGCCATATCCGTATTTAGTACTAAAATTTCCTGGCACGTTGTCATTGACGTTGACTTTTGTATCGTTTTTAGAGTTCGAGCTATTGATAGGCTCAGAACACTTTTACGAATATTAAAGGCTATTCGAAAATGTGACGTATGACTGAAATGTTTGTGCTTCAGCTGAATGGGTCATGTTTAAGAAAATGGACATTAACCTTAACCTCTTGTATTTTGTTTGTACAGAATTCAAAATTCAAAATATTTATTCAGAAAAATTGGCCACATGAAGGCTCTTTTACACGTCGTCAATATGAAGTGAAATTACTACATATTGAGGAAGGATAATGCCTGTCAAAACACGTATTTGTCCTTTTCCTATTTATCTATGTACAAATAGAAATATAGATTTTATATGTCCTCAAAGTTTTAGGATAGCAGAGAGCAGATGAAATAATTTCGACGATTATCATTTTAATTTCTAACCTTGTTTTTAAGAGTAAAGGAATAATTTAGCGTCCATCATTATTAAGTAGGTACATTTCTGTAGCATTTTTATGAGCTTCTTTTGTTGATCCACATTGCCGCCAGCTACATACATTCTTTGATCATTACGCAACGGTATTTTAAATAGAACTAAAATGTTAACTGATCTTTTAGAAAAAAATGATGACTGTCTATTAGAATATCGAGACAATATATTATGAGAAATTATAAATAAAATTCGACGCTGATTTTGATTGCTGACAGAAATGTATCTTGAAAAATGCTTTTTGTGTATGTTTTTTTGGTTTCTTATTGATTTGCTCAAATGCATGGGTCAAACAGCGTAGTTAATCGATAACGGTCGCAACAGACCGTTCGCGAATTGAAGTCGAGTTAGGCTGGTTCGATAGATCGCCGATAGTGTTACGAAACCCCTAGGCAGACGATGGTTAAGCCTGGAACTTAATTTTTTGAAACGTCACTGACTAAACCATGTTTCTGCTTTGTGCATGTTGAAATTTATAATGACAACTAAAGTGGTCATATGGATTTCTAAATTATATACAAATGGATTTCTAGGCCACTATGGAACTACGTCAAAGTAATTTTTTCTCTCGAATTTCATTAATCACGTTACTTTGACATGGTTCCATTTTCGGTTTGACTGTACCAGCTGTGGCTGTACCGGGGACAGAAAATGAACTCAACTCACGTTCAAGCACTTTATTTACGAACGTCGTTTGAATGACGCTGCACAGTGTGCTAATAATAAAAATGAAATGTTAGTGTAATTTCTGGTTATTCAATAATGACCTAACCTGGCCATATAAGCTGTCGAAATGATAACCGTAAACCAATGGCCGTTGGATTGAATGGTTATTGAATGGAGAAATATCCTTTAACCTACCGCCAAGCATGCATTATTCGCATCGATAAGACAACAGGTGCAATTACTAGCAGAGGCATTCCATCTCAGTCCTTAGGGGTTCTATTCTACGACGACAGACGATATCGTTATTGACCTATTTTCGTATTGTTAATGTTTTGATAGCTCACACAGACATACACACACACACACACACAGACACACAAACACGCCATTATAAAGAATTAGTTATAAAAAAAAAACAAAAATTCAAATGTCGAATTCTATCTGCCTTATGTTATTTCATGTAAATGTGTGTCTAAATAAATAATTTTCATGATAATAATCGATAATTATGTAATTAAAGTAATATCTACATTTCTCCAATACTAAATCTGTGAGCAAATTTCAACGTGAAGCATGTCTAACAAGCCTTTATGTTATTAAATAACTCGACAGAAATACGTGCTTTTCAGCTAGTATTATAGGTAATTTCATAACCTAAAAAGTTTTAGTGCAATTCAAATTAAGAGGCTCTCTGGAAATATCTGGGGATATTGCTGAGGATAAATAATGAGCTAAAGTGTCTCTTTGTTGTTTTACAAGTAGACATCCAAATTCTTTAAGAATTTCAAAGGTTTTTATACAAAGTAAACCATTGGTACATTAATTATGTTTCAAAGTTAACAAATGTTTGGCCAGTTTATATTACTTTATAATGTTATTCTAAATACAAAGGACGAAAAACGGTAATTAAAAAGTTTGGTTTTACTACATTGCGGCGATTTAACAAGGCTCTTAATGATATCAAAGGAAAAAAAAAAGTCAAATTTTATAATTATACCTTGCCTTTACGGGCAAATATAATTGTGTGAGCATGAATATTCCTTCCTGGGTCTCGGATGTGGATGTGGCCACGTACCCACAGCACGAGCCTTAGTTTTTGATTAGGTATTAGTTCGAAATTGACACCTCGAGCCCTTTTAGAAATTGAAAATTCTTGAATGGGACAGCCCAAGTTAAGAACCTTAATAAAACTAAATAAAAAAGCATTAATCATTCGATTGGAGACAGATAACAACAGATGTAGAGTCAAACTTGTTTTAAAGTTTTGTGAAGGAAAGTATCCTCTGTCTTTATGCATGAGATGAACTATCTGTGCTGAATTTATCTGAATCTCTTGAGTCGTTAATAAGTTGTTAAAAGATAAAAAGCCTTAAAAACTTTTACATGTATTTTTATTTTTATTTTAGTACGACTACAAATTACATGCTGCAAGTGAAAATACATGCATATTTATTTTATTACTATGGTGTCTGCTAAATAAACTGTGTTTGATTGTTTAACCTAGTTAGCTAAAAACAACATTTTCACTAACTAACAATGTACACAGTGAAACAATGTTTCATTCCTAATTAGAAGATACAACTGCATTCTGATTCCAACATCGTACTTGTCACAAAGTTGTGTTTGCAAATTACCGGAGCGGATATTGCAATATACATCATGCGACGCTCAGGGAAGCAGTGGCAGTTTCCTGTAACTAGGTTCGCTAACTTTAATTAAAGGTTTAATCGCTTTTATTAGAGGTCCGTTGATAATGAGCTCCAGGCGTCCTTCCAGCGCTGCAGCGTTTCTAGTTTGCGAACAATTAAAAATAAAAAGGTCAGCGTTGGCTCAGCCGACTCATTCGCTTTCTTACTCCTCCCAAATTGTGATAGGGACCTAATTTATTAGATTGTAATGAAACTGAGTCTAATTACCAAAGCAGCGATCAACGTGTTCGTTCTGCATAAGTACTGGAAGCGAAAAGCGGGGAATCCGAGTAGTTCCATAGCATAGATCTGGTGTTATTTCGGTGATGGTGTCAAAACGACACTGATCTAAAAATGACTGTAACGAAAGCAGCTAGCGGGGTTGAGGGGGGTAGGATGCGCGGGCGCCTACTGAAAGCAGGGGGCGGGGGGGAAGCGCCCACTCGTTGCCCGCCGCGCCTTGCCGCCCGCCTCGGGCCAGTCAGCAGCTGTGGCTCGTGTTGGCTGAACCATCGTAGGGCCATCCTCTTTTTCGTTCTCTAGGTGAGTTTGTGACGTTTAATATCTACTAACGAAAGTGCTATAATCGAAGTGAAGTGAGATACCAACGTGGTGTAACGGAGCTGTTAATCATCACTTCTGAAGTGTGTGTCCAGGCACGGAGTCTTTCCGGGTTTTTCTTGTGTTTTTATGGAAAAGCAAACGTGAAAACCGGGCCAAGTTTAGCTATAAGTAGTTCAAACCAAAGGAAGTTCATATTAACGGTTGACACTGGTACTAACTCCCATATCTGTTTATTTGTCATGTATTTGTAATGCGTATAAGTACAATGTCATGTTATTCATAATGGCTCCTTGTGTCAAAAGTTATCAAAAGTCTTTAAATTAATTTTGTACTTGATGAACCGCTGCTCGTTACCCAGCAACATACATTAAGTACCTACTTGTGCACATAGATGCACTTTTATGTTTACAAATGTCATAAACACGTCACACCAAAGTTTATAGTTCAAGATATCTGATTACATTTTGAAAACCGTGTAACCGAAGTCACGCGCCACCAAATTAGGATTGGCGGGAATGCGAGCCAACCTATTTACGTCGCGCGCGCACCGGCCGAGATCCGACGCTACCCGACGATAGCCGAACGCCCCCGAGCTCGCTCGAACCTAATAATGGAATTTTCTTTCAGCATCATACTTTATGATAAGGAAAATAGGGAACTTAATGACGTAGCTACACCAGAATAGAACCACGTGACCTAAATACCAATCAACGATTTAGTTCAAAGGGATCATGATACTTATATAACTATAATGTATTGCGTTTCAAGTAGTAAACAATATATTTTTAGTAAAAACACTTAATTTTTAACAAAATTAACTTATGAATTTAAGGAAAACTTTAAAAAAATATTCTTATTTCATTGAAATACTTAATAATTTATTTCTAGTGTAGTACTTGTTTATTCGTGTCAGCGCTTGAAATAGTAAACCTGGCATTTCGCGGATCAAATGACAGTTGTTGGTTGGCACATTGCCAATTATGTATCAATTAACAACTTGATTGTTTTTTGTAGATATTGCCAAATACGCAGATTACATTATATTGTAATAAGAACACGTTATTAATTTTAGTTTTCATCTGCAATAAAGGTTATAAAATAGGTACATTGAAAACATTAAATCATTTATAGAGAACAGGCGATTAGGTAGGGCAGGTATTTGAAGCAGGCGAGTTAAAATATTTTCTTCTTGAAAATCTCTCGTAATCTTTCCCAAGATTTCCAAACATTTAATTATTATTTTTTAAATATTATTTTTCTTGTTGCAGGACACCTAACCCAACACAAACAAAATGGCGGATGATGATGTAAGGTATGTCAAAGTTATTGTAGAGCCACGAGGACTTTTTTTACAGATTTCGTAAGTAAGAAAGTGCAGTAAATTGAAACTATGGTGACGTCACCGACAGTGACCTTGAATCTGACAGATGAGTCAGTGTCTTGTTTCAATAACTTATTATTATTAAAGACTCTACATTTTAAATTAATATTGCTTTATCAACAATTACGAGTATATTCGCAGAACGAATAGTCAAAGCATTTTCTTTACAATTGGTTAGTATACATACCAACCCACAATTTCATTTTCGTTTGAGAAGACATTTCATTTGTGGAAACCCTCTTTTCTCTAATTTACCTTGGATTATTTTACCTGGGACCTGGGTATTAAGGCGCGCAAGTGAAATGAATGGGTTGTTCTTTATTATTTTGTACAACTGAATTTCTTCTAGAATTTCTACTAGTCATAATAAAATATAATGATTAAGTACCTACTCTGAATTAATAATGGCTAGTAAGAAACTAAGCTACCTACCCAAGCCTATTTCCGTTTTATTTTGCAATAATTGAGATTTTTAATTATTAAAAGTTACATTCTAATAAGACAAATTATAGAATTGAAATAAAATGAAAATGGCTTGGGTTCCTTAAGCTCCTTAACTAACATATGTTTTTTTTATTTTATTTTTCCATTGTCCGTGGTTGCGGCTGGTCTTCAATTCCGTCGTGGTCTCGTCACTCTCCACTCGTCGATACAGTATTGAATACAATGTCTCCTCGAGACTCAGGTACTTATTGTTGTGATAACATAATAACACGTTACATACCTTCCTACACAACAGACAAACCTAATTGAATATTTTTACTATTAAGGGACAGACCCTTTTCGGATGATCCTGCGATGGACCCCACGCGAAATAAGAGATGAATAAAATGAACAGTGAAGCTACTTACACAAGTTTCTTATAATTAAATAAATAATCTTTTCAGTGAGATACATTGGAAATATACACAAAATTAAGTAAAACCACATACCTTTTTTAACCATTTGGTAATTTTCGAAACAATCCTAAATAAGGATTTATGAAGAATCGGGTGGTTTGTTTGAGAATTTTATTATAAATATGAATTTCTGTTACAGCAATTTTTAAGTTTAATGTTTTTGTAAAAACGGTAGTAAGTTATGTCAATTTTGTCCAGAGGACTGTAACATGTCGTATTAACAAACACCCTGTAAACAATGCTAACGCACAGTTTCTAATATTAAGAACACTTTTAACACATAATGTCATGAGTATCAGCAAACATATTATAAGAATGAGGTACAGACATCTTTTGTAACTTTTCACGTACCTCTTTGAAAATCTTGACTGAAAATTTAATGAAGATTACTTATAGGTATCCGTAAGGAAAGTCATATCTTTTTTATATCAATCCTAAGCTATTAACCGGAGCATGCACTTATAATGGACAAAGGGATGGGGCCTATTTATTCATATCGCACCTTCAGAACGATAGTGACATAATTCAGAAATTTAAATTTCGAGTTAGGGCTCTATCGTAATAAATTTATGACTTAAAGTTTGAAAGCTGACATTTTGAATTAGGTCACTATCGTTCTGGGGCCCGTTTCTCAAACAGTATTAGTCTAATAATATTAGTGTTTTGTCTCATTTTTTAGTTTTATTTACGAGACAAAACATTAATATTATTAGACTAATACGCTTCGAGAAATGGGCCCCTGAAGGTGCGATATATAGTCTGAAAAGTTCAGACAAAGACCGAGAACTTAAGAGGATAGTGAAGCGTCGCTAAAATCGCGTAGCTGTCAAAAAAGAAAGTGTGTGGAAGGGTCGGAAGGGGCCGCCCTAGGCGTACTTTTTCGAATCAAATCGGAGAAATACTGGAAAAGGGCCGAATCTTAAGTACCCGAAACCGACGTGCGTGCATGACTCGATGTATGAATGTTGAAGAAGCGAAGGAAATTTGTCAGGATCGTAGCAAGTGGAAAGAAGTGGTCTCTGCCTACCCCTCTGGGAAACAGGCGTGATTTAATGTATGTATGTAAATTAGTTTCATTTTTACAAGTATTTTCGTGGACAGGGAAACGCACAGACATAGTTTTTAATGATATCTACAACATATTCAAAAATTGTAAACATCGGACTAGGGTTAAGGGTAGAGAACGTTTCCGCATTTTGTATGAATATTTTTAGCTTTATAAGAGGACTTAAGGAAAGTTACAGAAGATGACGGTATCAATAAGTTAGTTTATGAAGTTAGTGACTTAATATTTTGTATTTTGAAATAACACTGTTGTTATCATGACATCATGGAACTCACAAAGGCACATGCACATGTTTTCACGGAATGCACACTTGCACACTACTTACACATCCAAATATGTTGTTATCAATAATTTATCAATAAATTGCACCTAAATGTACAGTAAATAATACTTTAAACATGGCTGATTTACATTAAGTATAGAAATTTACGCCAATTTGGAACTGTTAATAACTATTTGTTTAAGCAAATCATATAACTTTAAATTAGTTTTGGTTTATACAGCGTTAAGTAAAAAAAAACACTAATACTTACGCAGTCGCAATTTAATCAACTTTTTGTCTGATAAATATACATTTCTCAAATTGGCGTAGTGTGTTTAAATGTATCCTTACGTTTAAAAGTATCTTCGTGTACTCCAAGTCTTAAAAATCCCTGTCAATTTGTAATATTTGTTTGTAAATGTGTAAAATAATAGTGTACCCCCACCAAGTGTATATCTATGTCGTTGTAAATCAGTCATAACAAAAGAAGTACAGAAAGTAGACCATGAAATATTGTACTTAATGTTGTACACCCATCCCATGGTTAATTTTCTGTGCGTTCATAAATGTCGAGACTAACGGATCCCAATTGTTTACGGGAACACATTGTAAGACTTTCTTTTATTTATTTTTCAGAAAAAGCGTCTCGAGGAGGTAATGTACACGAAACAACGGGCGACGAGATATACACTTTTCTTGTACACTTTTTCACTTACTTTCCTCTCACCGCGTACATTACACACAGTCCCTTATACATGCAACGTTTTGACAATTGCTAAAGCCATTAATTTGTTTTATTTTAAGCAAGAAAAGGTAAAGCATTACAATTTTTGCAAGAATGTCTTGTTATTAATGGACATGACAGTGTAATTAGTATAGATTTCCACATAGATTTTGAACCTTGGGTTCACTGTTGGATCGCATATTTTTTTAACGCATAATGTATCTTTACGCTTTTGACCTAAACAGGTTTATACAATAGAAGCGGTTTTATTTTAATTATATAACAAGATAACCTAACCTAACCTAATAGACGTTTATTAAATACTGCAACGCCAGCCTAAAAGGGTGTTATGCGAAGAGACAAATACGCGTAAAAAAATATGCGTTCCAAAAGAATGGCTAAAATCAGTTTTATGACACATTAATTATTTTGCTTTAAGAGCCAGTATTTTCATTATCACAGAAACAAAGTCCTTTAGAAACCCATTTGCAGTCTTTAGATTGTAATCTTAATTGCATATTGCAATTTTCTATAGGCTTCAGGGTCCGCTAACCATCAGATAGATTCCGTATAAACACACGCACATACACACACGCTAAAACACAACATACACTTAATGACAGAACACTTGCACCTGTTAAAACCTTATTATCATGTGATTGACTTGTCCAGGCGAAGAAGGCCAAACAGGCCGAGATCGACCGCAAGCGCGCCGAGGTGCGCAAGCGCATGGAGGAAGCCTCCAAGGCCAAGAAGGCGAAGAAGGGTTTCATGACACCGGAGAGGAAGAAGAAGCTTAGGGTAAGCACCGGACCATCAGGTTAACTTTGTAATCATCCACTAAAATCGCCCAAATAAACTCTTTTTTCAAGTCTTGATTGTCCAAAAATATGTGCGAAAACCACCTCGCCATAGCTTAAAACCACCTTCTTTGAGTAAAAAACTGTTGAGGTTACCTATTAGGCGGAGAAAGGCGTTAAGTATTTAAATAACTTTACTCTTTTATGTGTCGAGGGTAGGAATTAACTCTGAACCCAAAATTTGACCCTGCAGTTTGATTCCCATAACAGTTGCTGCTGCGTAAGAAAGCCGCTGAGGAGCTGAAGAAGGAACAGGAGCGCAAAGCGGCCGAAAGGAGGCGCATCATCGAGGAGAGGTGTGGTAAACCCAAGAACATTGAAGACGCAAACGAAGGTAAATATACCGCTTCAGCAATCTTTTTCAAAATCTATCAATCTCAATTTAGCAAGGAAACATTAGTCCACACTCAATCCCCATGTGTTTAAAACATCCCAATACTGTATTTGTTTTCATACACCACATCGCCAAACCACTGTGTTGTGTATCTACATACCGCCAGTTACCCATAAGCATACATGTAAATGTCACTTTATAGATGATATTAGGAGGATTTGCCGAGAACAATACGATCGCATCAATCGCCTTGAAGACGAAAAGTACGACTTGGAATACGTCGTTAAAAGGAAAGATCACGAGGTAGAGAGACCAGCGAACTGGAGCAGTTCCCTTTTGACAAACTGACAAACTTACATCTCTTCACTTTCATGTTTAATGTTACTTGTGATGTCGAAGTGGCGTGTGGTCTCTTCGTCTGTTTAACAGATTAAACACTCTCGCTGCAGGTCGCCGTGCACTAGTTTCGGCTGACCTATCTATTCTAACGAGTATTTCTACTTCCTCTATAAGCTCCCTGTGAAGTATTTGATTGTTGTGCGTATACCTACTTACTTTCTTTTTTCCGATGTTTTCATTTACATTTTGAGTCTCACATTCTTATTAACAGATCGCTGGTGTAAGCATTGTCGGTAGGGTAGGATCGTAGTCGTAGGAGGTCGTGGGCGAACACTTGGTAATGCTTATTGGTTTTATAGCGGCTCTCACGAGCATCATTACCGGTTACCATCAGCGTATCACCAAGATCGAAGAGGAGAAGTACGATGCAGAGATCGAAGTAGCCCGCAAACAGCTCGAGGTCTGACCTGGTTTGGGCTCACTGCAGTACATAATACGCAATTAATTGAGTAGTTCATGCCGATAATGTGACTAGTATAATAAATATGTTTGTTTTCGCAGTCCACTCATAATAGTCATAATTATCACATGCGGCGCTGATAATTATAAAAACCTACATTCCTAACAGTGTGGATAACACGTATAAGTTGTAAATGCTAAATAACCCGGAGCCGCCTGTCGGCAGGCGGAGAGAGAGCTAGCGGCCGTCGCGGCGCGGCCACGCCGAGCTGTGGCTTCGCTTTCGCTTGAACCTCGGCCCTTACCTTGGGCCGCAGTCCCTCCGTCGTGCCCCACACTACAACACAACGCCTATTAATATGTTTACCTGAAAGTGTCATTGTATTTTTCTTTAGCGGAACTGCAGACGATTTGTCAAATGTACTGGCACAGAATATACAACCTTGAGGGGGATAAATATGAACTAGAACGAGCGATTCAAATTAGGAAAATGGAGGTAAAATTGCAAATTAGGATTGGGAATGCATTATGATATGAGTTGATACTGATTTAGTTGTTACGACATGACATGATAGTTGTACGGCTCGACGCACACATGCACACGTCGCTCCACGTCGACAGACGCTGGTCACTCACACCGATGCCCAAGCTCATTCTGCTGGCTCAATAATCTGTCTTTCCTTTTTCTTTAGCAATGCTCAAGAGAATACTACAGGAGTATTATGACCGCATGTATGTGTGTGAGGGCCAGAAGTGGGATTTGGAACATGAAGTCAGGAAAAGAGATTATGAGGTATTGACCAATACTTTATAACCATTGTGAATATCACAGTCATCGATTATGTAACAAACGTGCGCGTGTGACAAATCGTGTACATTGTTAACGCTTTGTAAGTTTTCGGTTGTTTGTTGTTGAGTTGTAAATAATAGACGAGCTCGAGACCCGGTCGGTAGTGCTGTATAGAGCAGGTGTGACGGTAGAGGGTCGTCGGCGCGGACGCACCCGGCCAGCGGTGCGGTGCAAAATCGATCTCCGGCGGCATCCGACATGGGGCTTACACCGCTAACTACACTAACGACAGTAACCGGCGAGACGCCACAGTAACACACTCACTCGCGCGGCCCGGACCCCGCGGCCGCGCCGCATGCCCGCGTAACGCTCATCTCACTCATGCGCTCATCTCTCATGTTCATCCCGTCTCCTTCCGCATACCTATCAGACGATTGAATGAGACAGCTGGATTCTCATCGCAAGGTAGCTTCTTCTTTACAAGGTCCCGCTATCTGCTACGCTTTGCCTGTTGCATGCCATAAATCTATTTAATATGTAATATTAACAAACGACGCATCCGAGTCCTTATTAATGAATCCCTATATAGTATGGCACTTCAATAATATCTTGAACCGTGTGACAGCTTCAGTAACAACTAGGCTCCGTCGCCGCAGCCGCCGTGTGACGCTTCATGTGTGCTGCCAACTTAGTGGCCTTACTGAATTTTCTCTTTTTGATGATAACCAATAGAGTTGGCGTTGAAAATAGAATGGAACGCTGGACTGGTTCCTTTATTGGCACACGCAAGTGCATAGTGTAAGTGAAACTTCTTGTTCCAAATCTCCAACTTTTCATGTATGTGCCGTCATTTCCGCGCGAAATGTTTTTGCGTGTTCGGATGCTAAGATGCCCCATAAACCTTTGCCATACCCTTTGTATTATTAGACACGGGTTGTGTTTAAAAAGAAAGTGCCATGCTCTGGTCTATGTCCCCCCCACACCGAGCGCCGCTCGTACTCACTCGGACACGGAGTGGTGCACACTATGCTCACTTGCGAGTCCAGAGACACATTACATATCTCAAATACCTATTCACATTCGCAAGTCAGGATCGATTTTGCACCGTCACTCCATAAAACACAAACCTCGGCGGCGTTGTACTCATACATTGGATGCCGATGTTAATGTTGGATGTAGAGACACGTTCGTTTCAAGCTGGGTAGAAATACTGACTGCACACACAGCGCTCAATATGCTACCACTTCGATCACCGGACGCGGCGCACCATCTCCGCGCGCTTTGACACCTGTACAGTACAGACGTACACTGATTAATGTAGACAGACCGCAGCGTCGAAGACGTACGATATTGTTGGCGCTGTTGCACATGTAAAATATTGCACTTGATGTTATGTACATGAGATATGGAGACAGGAGCTGTTGGAGACCAGCTACCGATGACGAGGCACGATAAGTAGATTTGTTGCACGAAAGTAGATAAAAATGTGGAATAGTGTACTTGGTATTATGTCGTAGGAACAAAGAGCACAGGCTAAAGATATAAATAAAGGCAATAGTGTAATAGGATATGGGACTGACCTATACCGATTTCTTACTTACATACAGACAACTGTATACAGCTCGCAAATAACACTGCCTAATCTGCGCTCAGCTGTATCTTGTTCTGTGCTTTCTTGTATTAACGGCCCGGGCGTAACGGCCGGCTTCGTGTGCTCTCTTACCGAGTGGAGTGGAGCTTGACTTTCTGATTTCCTCTTTGATGTGACTGCATGGTTCTGTATTCGTGTACAACTAAACTATTCAACAACACGATTACATTTTACAAGTTTGGAAAGTATAAATTCATAACGAACGCCGTTTTTTCTATGGATGGTAGTGCCAAGTTAGTTATCATTTAGATGGCAAACTTGTAGAATGTTTTTAAAGCATGTTTTACTTTTTCCGTACAACTGTAAACTACGTTACTGTTTGTAAGTATCTTAGTATTTTTTAGATCACTGTGATGTATATATATTAATCCTTATGTTTTCATCTCTTGTAATTTATACTATGCATCTTTAAATACTTCAATTAGAATCTCATTGTCTTTACGAGAAATATTTTTAGTTTTATTTTACAAAATTCTCATTCTTCATTCTTTATTATATTAGTTCGGACGTCGGTTCACCAGTAAGCATTTCTAAACATTTTTATTCCGCCAGATCTCCGACCTGAACTCTCAAGTCAATGACCTCAGAGGCAAATTGTAAGTACCATTATCTATCTATAATATAACCTTTGTAGCTATAAAGATTTAACCCTCCTTTACAACTGTGCAGAAAATCATTCCGGTCTTTTTTAAGAACTTCGTCTCAAAATTCGCTTAACAGCTGTCACACATTTTGTCGAAAAAAATAATTAATAATCTTATTTTTTTAATCCGCACATCAGGCGGAAAGGCTACAGACACAGTTTCAAACAGCCTTAAAGCTCTTGTGATGTTAGCAACAGTAGATGTGGCTGTGAATACGATCCGTTGTAATGATATTCACGGCGGAGTGCCGGTGCTCAAGGGCCCTCGTCTGCACTCCGCAGTCTTTGTAGCTATGCGTGCGCTTCACACGCAAGCAGAAGAGTAAACAGCGCACGCCATATGCCTTAATACCAAAGAAAGCGGTTAACTCCAATGTAGTAGTCGAAGCATTCTACACGCTATTGGTAACGAAATTAAATTCAAAATGATTTTACTATTACTACGCAGTTAGTCACTTTCTTTGATATTAGGACCGATTGTGAGTTGTGTACTTTGATAACTTAAGTTCTGTAGCGAAGTAGAAGGGCGGGATTATTCGATGTATATCGCTTGTAGCGATTTGAAACAGTAAGATGACCGTGAAAAGACTAGCGTAAAGGCTTTTCATCTTAGTTCTCAGGATTTGCAACGTGCTTGCGGATTTACGATTGCAAGCCAAAGTTTTTAATCTCTAGATTGCAATTGTTTATTTACATGTGTTACCCTGTAATGTTAGAACAACCCCATGTTAATATTAAAAACTCGTTTAAAACTCAAGATACATTTTATTAATCGGAAATAAGTTCATAAAATATAAATTTATAGTTTTGCGATATAATTAAAAGCAAAATAAGAGTTCGCCTCATGATTAGGTAATTTAAAAATGCTTTGGATTGAGAATTCCCACGTCAGTAAATTTGTTACACGTAGCAACGCTGGACTTTCGTCTTCTTAATTTTTTATTTAGTATATTCTTAAAGGTTTACTTGTTCTTAGAAGCTGGTCTAGTAGGGACGTGCTCTCATAATAGTTTCATAATGAGACTCCCGTAGCCGGCTGAGACTCACTGGATCGAAGTACAAATTTAAAAGGCATTATTAGGAATTTATTGCTTTTATCTAGCTAAAACAAGGAAAAACAATGTTATAAAATGTTGTGTATTGAAATGGAGAAGTAATGCTTTTTTAACGCTATCAAGCAGCCATTTTTTAATCTTGCCGACTACAATCGAAAAATAATTAACTATACAATTAACGAAAACAGAGGTCAGTCCAGTTAGCAATCCAGAGTACCTAGCAAAAACAAAAGGCCACTTTAAAAAAAACAAATCCTCCTCCTCCGCAATGATGGTCTTTCCAAAGCGCGAGTAGATTCACGCATATTTATAACCGACGTTTAAAAAGGCCCTCGTTTGGCCAATTTACTGTTTTTTTTTTCTTTTTGATACTCACCTCACGATGTCTTGTTTTTCTCCTCAGCGTCAAACCTACACTCAAGAAGGTGTCCAAATACGAGAACAAATTCGCCAAGCTCCAGAAGAAGGCCGCCGAGTTCAACTTCCGTAACCAGCTGAAGGTGGTCAAAAAGAAGGAGTTCACCCTTGAAGAAGAAGACAAAGAGGTACATTACTTTTTAAACAAAATCGTTAAAAATCGAGGTAATTTAATGGAAAATATAATCAATGAGATGTAAGTTTCACTAGCAGATTTATTTCTGTTAATTAATAAAAAACTTCTACCGACGGTAGACCCGGAGGGTAGAACCGGTCTCTTTGAAGTAGCTTTTATAAATGAAAACTTTCCATTCTCAAATGTTAACTACTGCCCGATAATTGATGAAAATACAAAGTTGGGCCAATTCAGTCTGAAAAAAAACTGTTTGAGAATTAATCTGAAAACAGTCAGAAGTTTTATACTAATTCGGTTAATTGTATATTATATATTACTTGATCATGACGTGTAGCTCAAATATGACATGGCACATTTAGTTATAAATGTGATCATAACAAAAACAGTACAAACAATATATATTTACGTCTATGATTTTAATCTAACATGCGAAAATTTTCACTCGAACTTTTACCATAACTCTTCTCTGAAACACTTTCTATTACAAACACTATTTCATGACGAAAACATCACTAATTACAATTTCTTAGAAAACTCTACCGTAAAGAAGAATCTTCAATCATTTCACAAGTTCTATATCTAGGCTAGGTCAGCTATTGGGTAGTACTACCAACATACCTACTTTACATTCCTTCGAATAACTCTTCTCTACTAATATTCTACAGGCCAAGAAAGCGGAGAAAGCCAACTGGGCTATCGGCAAGAAGTAAAACTGTAACATCAACCCTTCACTAAACCCATCTACATAACTCCTGCAATCAAACTGAGATGGATATACTATTTATAACCTATTTAAATAAGAATAAATTTTGTTATCTATAAAAAAATCAGGACTTATTTAACGTTCCCATGCCATCCAAACACAAATAAGGTGAGAAAAGTTTGGATGAACTCGTTCTAATCAGGAGCTTACGCTGAAAGCCTTTGTGTTCCTAAGATTTTTTACTTTTTCATTGAAAATCAAGCGCGTCCCCGCTTCGCATCTCCCCACAGTATGAAGATTTTATATTCGCACAGAATATTACGAAATTTAACGAAGCTAATTTTCTTCTTTAGCTTTTGTGACTAACACTGTACAATTTCTCGAAGTGAATTTAATTTAGGAAAATTACTATGGAGGACATTGCAGACTCGATTACCGTCTCCATTAGAAAGGATGCAGACAGATTCCAGTAAGCTACAGAATTATTAGGTTAGGCACGAAGTACATGGCACAATAGTACAGTGAATCGACTGGCACACATGCACACAATACCCATAACTGAGTTACGATTCGACTGTGTATAACGTTACCATGTTTCGCAGGGTGGCGTCGGAGGCAAGGTAAATACTTAAGCCAAACAGCACCACGGTGTAGACACGTTTTACTGAGCATACGATACACGTGGCATGCTTTAGATATTTTTATCGCGGCTTTCATTACGATCTTCCCATTCTCAGAATGGTAGCTGCCTGCAGTATTAGTTCCTAGTTCTCTCGTAGGCACACGAACTTTGCCGATTTTAGAACTATTTGATTGACGCGGATCAGTTTTGCACTTCTCTCTTACTTCACTTCTCTGCAACGCGATAGTGTCGAAAATAGAGTTTTAGACTGATTTGAAATTACTGCTTTGTGAGTGCTGCCAAACGCCGAGTAGGGCGTCTGTTTTTGAATATCACTGAATATTTAGCAAGTGCTTCACGTCATGCTTTATTTTAGAAAGGTTTCTGAATACTGGCACTGAATTTGTTTAAGCTTCAACGTGTGGAAAATGCTTTGAGGTCATAATTATTATAGTTCAATTATGGTTGGGGAAGCGTTTTTTCATAAGCATTATAGATATTGCAGCCTTCAAGGGAACAAACGGTAAATAGTACTTACCGACAAACTCGAGTAGACTATATTTCACTTTGTTTACACGGTTTTTACTTTTTCCTCTATAGCAGATAAAGGATTGACTGAGTCGCAAAGTTGAAATTGATCGAGAAGTTTCGGTAGCTCTGAGTGTCCTGCCGGTGCATCGGAGCGATGGTTCCTTAGACGGATGACGGTAATGGGACTCGAACGATCAGACCATTTGTTGCCTTGATGAATCGAACGATACCGAACGCGATTGTGTAAATATCTACTGTATTTGTTCATGTATATTGTACAGGCTTACTTACGAAAGTTTGGTAGTATAATTCCGTAGCGAGCACTTTTTATGAGCTGAGTAAAGTGTAGCGCTACTGCAAATGTTGGCATCTATAACTTTGTAATGTTATTCTTTTATTTTTCAGAAAAAACCAGACTGGTCCAAGGGCAAACCCGGAGATCAGAAGGTAAAAGAGGAAGAGGTTGAGGCATGAAGTGTTAATTCACCTACCAAAAACTATATGTGACCTTTGTCGTATTCCAGCCGACCTTATTGCCATAACTGTCTCAAAGTCAATGTGATTCACCCCCCCCTATTTATAGTAAGGCTCGTCCAACCCATGGGGAACCACCATCTCCCCAGTTCAGCCGATGGCAATAGTTCCTCCATTATTGTATGTATTGTCTATATACCAATCATGTCTACCATTTCGAACATGTCAAAGTAATTTTTATAATTATTTATTTATTAAAATAATGTTTTTATAAGATATTGATACGTTTAATAAAATTAATATTCTGTACTATGTTATGTGTTGTTGTCTATGTGAATTTCCCCGCCCATCTGTGTTGTTCCCTGTAGGTACTCCTGCACTGTCCTTTGTGAGGTAGAATTTAGAATTGAGTAAGTAGGTAGTTAAAAGTGTTTTTTATTTTCTTTGTTATTTTACCGTCGATTATTTATGTTAGATAAGCAGTAGATGTTAAAAAGTTTGTTTTTGTGTGTTTTAGAAATCAGGTATTATTAATTTAACGATGGTTGTACGTCTGTGGTAAAAATATGAAAACTACATTTTATTTACTGTGCCCTGTTTTTTGATGATATTACATCAAAAATGCGACGAGCAGTGTCAAGAAACAAACGACCGGCTTGTAAAATAAATGTATTAAATTATATTTACTTTCGAGAAACTTCACGATTTTACAATAAACTTGACAGTGGAGGGGGGTTATTATGACATGCACTGACTATGCAGATCAGTTTAAGCTGAGAGAAAAGGACGGAGCTATAGAACTGCTATAGCTCTGTCCTTTACGTTCACTGTAAAATGAACTGCATAGATATGTCATATTAACCCCCCAGAACAGTAAACTTACATGATTTATCTTCTAATAAACTTAAATAGGACCGTATTGTATATTGTTAAACAGTGACCTTCCTTATACATATAACTAGGTATGGAAGAACTCGGAAGTAGCTGTATATTTTAATACCTTGTCGAAGTTATATATATCTTACTGCAACAAGGTACAAATGTGCAGCTCCTTTTAATTTGGACTGTACAGCACTACCACTTCCATAATAACTATCGGATTTTTAGTTTTTCTATGAAACACGGTCGGCAAATATACTGTCAGGATGCGTGTACAGTCAACTTTACAGAAAGGTATTCTCTTTTTCACCATATTACATTTACATAAAGTCTAGAAGTGGATATCTCTCTTTGTATTCGACTGAACAACAATGATAACTAAAGACAGACGATGGCTATTACAAAAATGGTAGTATAAATCTACCAGAGTCTCACGAGAAATAGCTTAAATAAAACTTGCAGCTAATAAGATTTAAAGGGTCTTGATACTTGATTTTGACCAATTCAATAAAAGTATAATGCAATAGCTTTTGCCTGCTACTCTGAGAGTAGTACTTTCTCCGCGTAAATTCGTTTATTGCTATTTCTTTGAAAACCCATCATCATTGTCCATCTCTTGTGTATCGTTGTGCGTCCTTCTCTTACTAGACTAGTAAGAAAGGGACGTATACTTACGAGCAGCAGAGCATCTTCAGGTTGCAAGCACTTGTAGTTCACCGCTATCGCAGCTGTAAACGTAGTTACGGTAAGTTTGGGTTAGTTTAAAGCTTAACTCCTCCGAAACTAGCAAAATTGTTCAGTATGGCAGATCAAGTTGCTTAAGAAAATTGACGTTGTGCGTATGCGAGCAATATACAGCGATGAGCGACGACACGAATAAAATAACCATGAAGTCTTGTTAGTTACGAGTTGACTGGATTTATTGGGTATAATGAATTGAAATCAAAAAACCACCGAAAGCTTTAAGATAACTATTATATGTATAAAAACCTGCCAAGTGCGAGTCGGACTCGCGCACAAAGGGTTCCGTACCATTATCTATAAAAATCACGTTTGTTCCCATACAACAAACGTGATTTCGAGTATTTATTGTTATAGCGGCAATAGACATACATCATCTGTGAAAATTTCACCTGTCTAGCTATCACGGTTCGTGATATACAGCCTGGTGACAGACAGATGGACAGCCGGACAGACGGACAGCCGGACAGACGGACAGACGGACATATGGACAGCGGGGTCTTAGTAATAGAGTCCCGTTTTTACCCTTTGGGTACGGAACCCTAAAAACCGAGACTTTATAATTACGTTTCTATTTAGTGTCGTTAACCTATACTCCGATGATAACTTTAAAAATAACAGCTGTTCGAATGCCATTTGAAATGACCAATTAGATGCGCATATATTTGTGTATTTGCTCACAGACCCACAACCTCAAAGTTCTGGTTGTGATATGTACCCGTTTCCAACCTAGTAAAAAAAACACCAACGCAACTCCAAAAAGAAATATGCGAGACTTTCTAGTTGCATATACTGGGTGGAAACATGTTACGGGCTCTGGAGGGGAACAGCCTTAATTCCTGAAGTTAGATCATTATTCATTACAATTAAAGTAAACATTATATAATTTTTTAAAAGAAATAAATCTGCATTCAAAGATTTACTTAAATTACCTTATCTCACCTGGGAACCGAACCAGAAAAAAAACATGAAATACAAATAATTTATTTCCAAAAATTACATACGCACACACTCACTGTAATTAATGTTAGATTTTACGATTTTTTATTATAATAATAATTTTTCTTATTTCTATGACCAAATGTTTAGTAGACAGATTTTAATCTGAACAATAATGTGTAAAAGTGTTTATTTTTGGAATTTGTATCTTGTTCGATTCTCGGGTAAGACAAAGGAATTTTAGAAAATCTTTGAATACAGCTTTGTTTCCTTTATGTAAGATGATCTAACTTAGCGATTTAAGGTAGTTCCCTTCCAGGATCCCATTTTATTTTTGCACCCTGTATACATCGATGATTTTCTGGGAGATTTTCGGCGAATTGGGAAAATTTTCTGGCCGGAATATCATCTTCTCCATACTGTTTTTATTGTGGTTGAAAAATAGATTTGAATGGAACCTTTAGACGTATCAAAAGCAAGTTCGGTATGTCAATTGCTTAATTATAAGCCCCACGCATAAATTGCCGCCATTTGCTTCAAAAATAATAAAATTACGTTACTCATTGTGCTTTCAATAATACGGCCGAAGCTTCCGAAATTGCTTTTTACATTTTCATATAACCAGCGTCACCACGTCGCTTGTGCTTTATTAAATTTCGTCTGTTCATTTTGGGGAAGTTTATCGATCTAAATGAATTCGTTTATGCGCGTCATATGTCAAGAGCGTAACGCTTGCGTGTGCCGCGATGGTTTTCCAACAAGTACCAAGATGAACGGTTTAAGTATAATACTGTTTCTAGCAAATCGTTCAAACTTTACTTGAAATATTTTTTAAGATTTCTTATATATATTTTTTAAAACATAAGATTTAATTAGAAAGTGAATTATTCAATAATAACCAAACATCTGATATTCGTATCATATTCTTAAAATATAATTTCTATATACAATTATTATTTCTATTTAATGGTACCTACCAGGTGGCTTGTGAGCTCATTTACCTTCCCCGTGCTGTAAAAAGCAAATTCACATCATCATTTCATTGCTTCAAGCTGAACGCTTATTGCCTTGAAATAGACCTCACGTTGTTATTAAAAATAATTGAACAAATAGGAAGGTGAAGGGGTACCTGCAGAAGGGCCCCCCCCGGCGGAAGGGGCCCCAGCGGCTCCTTCGGCGGCTCCAGCGGAGGGGGCCCCCGCGGCACCAGCAGAGGGCGCTCCCGCCGCGCCCCCCGCCGAAGGGGCCCCCGCCGCCCCAGCAGAAGGAGCGCCAGCAGCAGCACCTGCGGAAGGTAAGGTTACACAGAAAACTATGGGACAAGCAAAAATACATTATTGCCTAGGCGGTGAAGCCCGCGATTGCCGTTCCTGCCGAGGCATGTATAGTGCTTTTCTCAAATAAACAGGAACTTCTCGTGAAATAACATCACTCTTTACCACCTTTATGTTTATGACAAGGAAAAACGTAAGCTTTTTTTAGAAAAAAAAACTCATGCTATTCCAGACACAGATAAAAAAGTTACGTTTCGAATAAAATATGGATGTATAAGACTTGTGCCCTTATTGAATTATGGCCGTTTTCACTTTTAAAAAAGTTACAAAGTAGATAACAATGAAATTTGTATGCAACATTGCGGGCTTGTGTAGCGAGCACGCAATGTATTTTTTATTTATTTGGGATCTGTCTGTAAACTATGTACTTCGCGTCTCAGTATGGAGGTCGTAATGTCAACTTTTCCGGACATTTTTGAGAAAAAGACATTACGAAACCTGTCTAGAATAACACATTTACTTTTATTATTACTAATAACTAGGTATTTATTATTATTGGCTCGTAGTATTGTTAGGCGATGGGCTTGAAACCTGTCACTAATGCGCTGGTAAACGTCTTAGCCTGATTGTGCAAAATAATATGGTTGCGGAATCGTCAACAAGTTTATAGAATTGTAGGTAATTCCGTAGCTCTGGCTACCCCACTCTGGGGACGAAGGCGTGAGTTTACGTATGTGTATGTACTATTGTAGATAACTATAGGTATTGTACAAGTTTGTGAAAAGCCCTTAATTCTTAATTGTTTTTGCTCTTACTGCTTATTCAATCAGGCCATTATAGATGAAATGATTATCTTAATAGTTAATAAAAAAAAAAACTTTTATGTGCGTTCCACTGTTGGGCTTTCTCCCCTTGATCTCCATGAGTTCCTGGCGTCAATATTGATTAAATAAATTATCGTATAAATTTGACCGTCATTAGCGTTCCGTTCCGTACTCTTGGTTATTTTATTGTAGGAGCGCCCGCGGCGGCCCCGGCTGCTCCGGCGGCAGATGGCGCAGCACCCGCGCCGCCTGCAGAAGGTACATTCAGTAAACCCATCATATATATTCTGCAAAAATGCTGCGTCACAAGCCGAACTAAGCGTTCCGTTATGTTAACGTCTTATAATAACTTGAACGCCAGCTGCACGCACGAAAAACGTAACTCATTGTCACGTTGCGCCTGTGCCGAGTGTGCAAGCGAGAGCGCACAACAAGCAATAGAGGCTTGTGACGCATCGTTTCTGTTATCACGAAAAATTATCGTCCGTAAACCGACTTTACAGACAACCAATTTTTTTCCTAACTAATCTTATTTACTTTCCAAAGGTACTCGAAGTTTCTTGATTAGTTAAACAATTCACTTTGTAGGTGCCCCGGCAGCAGCACCGGCGCCAGCGCCCGCAGAAGGTAATTTACTCCCGCATTTTGGTTGCCTTTATCACGGTGGATAAACCTGTCACTCTCGGACTTATCACCTCGTGAAAAAGTGGCAGATGTTATGCTTATACACATTGATAAACACGACCATTATAGCAAATTTGATCGTCGTGGTTGCATAAACGTATAGTGTTTTTAATAAACGAAGGTGCACTGGTCAATTTGATATTGCACGGCTCCATGCAATCCATGAAGATATAACGGATCTATGTAGGTATATAAAATTAGCTTATGGGTCGCGCATTGAGGATTATACCTCGTCAAGTTTTATTCCAAGAGCGCTTTTACATCAAGCGACTAAACCACGCGGCAGCGGTACTGGGCATATTACATCCACATGAAAGTCCAGGGATACTGTACCAACCAAAGTTATGAGTTTATAAAAATAAACAACATCATTTTACTAACAATATCCACACTTCTGTCAAGTGGATATTCTACCTTAAGCCAGATTTAGATTGGTCAAAGCCAGTGGCAAGTACAGTGGCGAGTAAAGTCGCAAGGACAGTGGAGTGAAAGAATAGAAAGCGATTCTATTTGGATCTACTGGCAAGGCCACATGACTCGCTACTGTCCGATCGGCTTACACTACTATTTATTATTATTTATTTATTTACTTATTTATTTATTTATTATAACAAACACAAAGTTAATATATTATTAATTGTTCCACAAAACTGTTCGCACAGTTTGACTGCGGAATCTTTGGTCCAGCTTGTTGATCACTACATAAAAGTACTTAATTAATAATTAGATATACAAAGGAGCATCGCATTTACAATGACTTCAGCAGATGCCTATGTAACCTAGCTTTAAATCTACGTTTGTTTGTTTCGAGAACAATATCAGCTGGTAATCTGTTCAGGAGATAAGGTAGACGTTTTTTAAGTGTCCTGTCTCCGTAGAAATTGGACACTCTAGGAACTGCAAACTTACCGGCAGATATTGCTCTCGCATTATGACAATGAGTGACTAGACGCCCTACTATTACTGTCCTATATCACTGTGCACTCTCCACTGTGCTTAACAAATGTAAATCGGGCTTTAATCTGTTTTACTTTCACTAGGCGCCCCCGCCCCCGCTCCCGCGCCCGCGCCAGCTCCTGCTCCCGCTCCGGAACCAGCGGCTGCGCCTGCGCCGGCTCCAGTCCCAGGTGAGTCACAGTGCCCAAAACGGTTTTGAATGTTAATCAGTGAGCGTGGCATTGAAATTGTAAAAAAAATGATATCTAATATTATTGTGTTTACATTTTTCAAAATACTCAAAGGTTTTAATAATACTACTTAGGTTACAAATATGTTACGTTACAAGAAATACGCCTGAAATAAAAAGCTGCAAGAAATGTCTGACAGTCCTGTCCAATATCGGCTAGTGGCACTTTAAATTTTTGCAAGTTTCTAGAAAGTTGCCGTCCGACATTACTCGCAGAAGTGTGCTGGACAAAGGCCTTTCCCAAGGTTTTTTCACAACGATTGGTCCTCTGCTGCTGTCATCCAGTGGTTTCCCGTGACCTTTATCAGATCGTCGGTCCAGCTAGTGGAAGGCCTGCCAATATTTCGTCTCCCGATAGTCCCGATTCATGGTCGCCATTCTAGAACTTTCCCACTCCAACGGCCATCGGTTCTACGAGCAATGTGCCCCGCCCACTGCCACTAAAGATATACTTATATTAGGCATTATAAGTAGATGTACATTTTAGTACTTTGTCACTTTCTCTTCATGTTTCAACTGCTGCATTTAAATCTGTGACAAGGTACTAAAGTGTGCAACTACCTTCTTAATTAACCCTAAATCGTTTAAAACTCTTATTTAAAAGATTTGTTAGGAAAGTGTATCAGACAAGATTATTTTATGTACAAGATCCTGATTACAGTCTTTGTAGAACCGGCACGTGTACAAACACAAATGTTATATTAAAACTCCTGAGACTGTTTATTCTCGGAAATACTGGCAGTATTAACGTAAGAGGCATATTGCGATGGTTTAAGGGATAATATTAAACAGCCGTCTGTATAGAAAAAAATATTTTGGACACTAAACAAACATTGATCGTTGACGAGTGTAGGTAGTGAAGTCATGCTTTGCGATTGTTGGAGCTTGTGCCCCTCCCATGACCATGGGATTGCAGTCGATATGGCGGTCGACCTAAACACTACAATAAATACGTATAATTGTTGATGATCATCGCATAATGTTGGTTTGATTGTACTATTAACCAAACAAGCCTGGTCAAAGTTTTAAACACAGTTTTTTTTTAAAAAGCCATTGAATTTATCTTGTTTATTTTTCAATCAGCTGTTGGCCGAGCCAAGTCCTTATTTACCGTCTGCGTGGCTTGGCAAGGTTCGGCTTCAACACTGTTATTATACAGTCCCGCTACAACACTGTGGTTGTTTTGTTTCAGCTTCCGCCTAAACCAACCATGCATCAGCTGACTTGCACCAAGACTATGTTCAAATGCGTATTTAAAAGGTATCTTTTGTACCAATCATCAATGATTTGTAAATACATTTTGTATCGTTAAATAAAAAATATCATTAAAATTGTTTTTTTTACCTCTTATTTGCTTCTTATTATCTCTTATTATCTAGACTTCGCTTCTTTAAGTAAAGGGGAAGATGGCAAAGCATCAAAACATATCATTTTACATCTTGTCGTCTCTGCCTTGGTAAATAACTGCTCGCGTAAGTCTAGTCATTGCAAAGAAAATTTGCTTATCCGAAGTAGTCGTATAATAAAAAGCTTTAGTTAAATAAATACTAGAATGAAGCCTTGGGTAACTATTCAAAAACAAATATTTCCCATCGTTTCGTTTAAGTTTCCTTGTATTTTCCTGCAGATTTTTTCCTTAAAACTTTGTCCCTCGAGATACGAACGGGGACAAAATAATGAGGCAAATCAACTCATCGATTGGCTTTTAATTATCGAAAAAAGCTTACTAGGATCATTCTATTATTGGGAGGTCAGGGCTGGATCGCTTGTAAATTAGAGGAACTTAGTCGGGCTCCTACGAAACTGACCCAAATATTTCAGGCCTTATTACATGGATGGAATCCCAAGCAGGCAAACTCTTCCAACCAATTTGGACCTCTTTCTTGTATGCCGTTCTTCAACGGTAGTAAATTGAAACTCTATATTCAGCAAGGAAGGTGGTTTTTGGAATAACTTTACTTTACTAAGAACGGTATGAGTTTAAAGGAAGTTATGGTTGATTTGGAAGTTTTCGCGGCGGTTGTAAGTCGAGCAATTTTGAGAAGTTTGCGGTGTAAATTGTATGGTAGCGATTATTAAAAAGCTGAAACCGTTTGAATTAATCGGAGAAAACTATCATAGTGTGTACTCAGTCACCCCCCCATGCGAAAAGAGTGGTGTATATAGAATAGAAGAATAGAATAGAATAGAATAGAAAAAACTTTATTCACCTTAATAAGTATGCCATGGACATGCAAATACCATAGAATTACAAAAAATACGAAACAAAATTTAAAACAATGTAAAATAATATTGTGAAAGTTCTTAAGTACTTAATATAAATAATTAACAATAATTCAATGCCACGGCATATCCGTGAAAGGGCGCCGGCTCAGCATGTGCTGCAGCATTGCTGCTGCAGCGCTGATATTCTGCCGGAAACCATGGGTGCGGCAGGTGACGCCCTTAGAAAGTCACTCACTTAAAAATTGGGACATACAGACATATTTTTAATTTGAATAACACCACAACCTTAATACCAAAATAAAATCTAATTTTAAAATCTACTTAATTATTAAGTTACTACTGAAGTATTATCCAACCGGAAAAGTTAGGTATTGGCCTGAACTTTCTGCAGATTCAGCAAATGCAGTTTATATTTACTTTTAAAAGCTAATTTTGAACGAGCATCTCTAATAGGCGGAGGAATGTTGTTCCAGCACCTCGAGGCCAGATACCTAAAGCTTCCCCTAAAAGCAGCGGTCTTGTGTCTGTACGGAACCAAGACGCAAGATCTCGCCGATCGGTGCTTAGCTGCCTTGGACGACCAATTTAGTTTGTCATGCAAGTAAACAGGTGTACCGGTCTTCACAATCCCAAATAATAAACTTGCAAATAATAACTCCTTTCTGTGTGCCATATTCAAAGTGTTTGCTTTATTCAGAAAAGGAGTTATATGCGAACGAGGAGGGACGGGAAAGCAGTACCTAATACAAGCATTTTGAACACGCTGCAAAAGTTTATGAGTTTTAACAAATAGGCAAGAACCAAACGAAGTTAAACAGTAATTTAACTTTGAAAGAATCAGCGCTTCGCAAAGTCGAATGCGCAAATCAATATCCAAATAATGCCTAACTCTGTATAAAATTCTTAACCTATAGAAACAGTTGCGCACCAGATCAGCGACGTGATTTTCAAAACGGAGGCTTGAGTCCATAAGGACACCGAGATTTCGTGCCTCTTGCACCTCCTCTACCTGATTACCCAACACAGAAATCGTGGGATTCAGAGTTTTAACTTTTTGCTGTTGATGTCGAGATCCTAAAAGCATAAATTTTGATTTACTAGGATTTAAAACCAGGCAATTCTCAGATGACCAGCCGGCAATGTGTTGTAAATCTTCATTTAAAAGCCTAATCGCGTTGTCAGTCTCAGTGTGTCTAAAGGATATGTAGACCTGTAAATCATCTGCATATAAATGGTATTTACAGTGTTTAATCCTACTGCAAATATCGGAAGAATAGATAATAAATAGCAAAGGTCCCAAAATTGACCCCTGAGGGACTCCTCTATTCACTGGTCTCAAATCTGAAAACACACATGAGCCATCAGACTTTACAACTTTTACCTTCTGCCAACGATCTGTAAGATAGCTTCGAAACCACTCCAAGGATGAATCAGTAAAACCGTAATATCTTAACTTGGACAGCAAGAGAGACACATTTAACGTATCAAATGCCCTCGAAAAGTCCAAAAGCGTCAATGCAGTAACCATACCAGCGTCTTGGGCAGACAAGATTTCGTCAAAGACGTCATGCAACGCGGTATTGGTACTGCGGCCCCGTCTAAAACCGGATTGCATAATTGGGAGTATGTTATTATCTTCGAGATACTTGACCAGTTGGTTATAGACGACTTTTTCAAGAATTTTCGACATATAAGGCAATAAACTAATAGGCCTTAGGTCTTTTAGTTCTTGAGGGTTACTATTCTTTGGGATCGGACTTACGATCGCTGTTTTCCATAATTGTGGGAAGTTGGAAGTCAAAATGGATGAATTAATCAGCTCAACTATAAAATCTAAAGTGAAAGGAAGTGTCAAAAGAATCATATCAGCGGAGATCCCATCGCAACCCTGTGCATTGGATCGCAAATTTAAAATGATTTTTGAGATGGTTTGCTCATCAACAGGAACTAGCTTAAATGTAGAAAGACCATAACTGTTTTCCTCAAAATAATTTAATGCCGATGAATTTGCGCCTTTCTCCCCCGGTACATTTAAAAAGTGTACGTTAAGTTCATCAGGATCTTTCAGATGAGCTGGAATATCATTTGTTTGCCTAAGATCTGTCAACACATTTTGTTTCAACTGCTTCCACAGAGTCTTCGGATTTGTAATGTTAGAGTTTATGCTCTTATCAAAATAAGCCTTTTGTTCCTGGAACATGCACGAAATCACCAAGCTCTTTAACAACTTGTACTCGCTTTTGTCGTTATCTTGTTTAGTGTTACGATATTTATCCTGCGCTGCATTACGCAGACTCATCATATATCGTAAGTTAGGAGTGAGCCATGGCTTAGATCTAGACTTAATGGTAGTTTTACGGATCGGAGCATAGGAATCAAATATGTGTAATAAAAGGTTGTTGAAATGCTGAACCTTCTCGCTAACCGTCTTCAAATCATAAATTAAATTCCAATCCAACTGCATCAAACTATGAGAAAAATCCGCGATATCCATTCCCTTTAATGACCTAGTCAACAGTGACCTAGGACGGGACTCAGGCTTTTTAACTTTTACATTAGCTAGGACGAGAGCGTGACTATTTAGGTCGGCAATATAGTTTGTGGAGACGTTTGTGAGGCCACCATTAGAGCAAATCAAGTCTATAAGGGTTTCACTGTGAGCAGTAAAATGAGTGGCAGTCGTAACATAGTTCTTTAAGTTAATTGAATTAAAAAATAAGTTAAGTTGTCTTGTTTTAGGATCACTACTTTCAAGTAAATTGACATTAAAATCACCAGTTAGTATAATCTGATCATAATGTGAGAAAGAGGTTAACGTATCAGTTAAGCTATCCAGAAATATCTCCAGATTTTGCCACGGTGGTCTGTAGGCTGTTCCAATAATAAACTTAACAGAATTTATAGTAAGTTTAATCCACATCTGTTCTATATCGGGAATCGGTGAAAAGGGGCAATTTTGAAATTTGATTGCGCGACTTATGTAGAATGCTACCCCTCCACCGGCTTGCCGAGTGCCAAGTATTCGTGGAATATGTACGAACTTATAATTATCAAGATAAGGAGCTCTAGCCTCTTCCCCGCGCTGCAACCAAGTCTCATTAATAGCAAGTATATCCGGTAAATGCTGTTCTATTGCCACGATAAACTCATTATGCTTTGTACTAAGTGATCCTGCATTAAAAAACCCAATTTTAAGATTTTTTGGCTTAACCATTTTGATATTTTACCGATAACAAACCATTCAAGATTATACAGCAGCCATAAACATTGATACAACTTATACTGGGACAACAACTATAACCACAAGGTAAACTTAAAATTGAAACTGTGACAGGCGATGTTAAAAACCTCTGCAGCGGAATACTATACTTATAGAAATACACACATGAACAGGCAATAAGATTACAACAGATTAAGAAATGTTCATCTTTCCACCACACTATATAAGGATTGGTGACACTTATCCCATTTGTGCCGATGTTATGATTAAAACGGTCCAGAACTACGACACACATTTGTTTAACATTAAGAACAAACATTAACAACGACCAAAAACTTTATCCAAATCGACGTCAGAGCGCAGCCGATGCCCAGTTTCTCCAGGTCCCCGACGAGCATAAATCTTTCCATCACGGGTCCACACATACCTCCATCTGGCTTTGACTGACGCTTCTCGCGCTCGATAAAACAGTTGTCTGTTGAGTCGTGTCAATCTCTCATTAACGTAGAAGGGCTTCGACGGTACAGTTAGGCCCATATCAGCAGTAGTGAGGCCGCGTCGCACTCTCACTTCCTTCAAAAGTCGATCCCGCAGGGAGCGGCGAGCGAGCCGTACGACTATAGGCCGTGGGCGCTGAGCAGAGGTCCCTTCCACAGGAGACCGGACTGGCCCGGCACGTTCCGCGCTGACGATGTCGCGTTCTTCCAACGTGACTCCAATTTTGTTCGCTATGGAAAGCACCAGGTGGGTCAACCTTTCCTCCCGCTCTTCGGGGATGCAGGAAATCTCAATGTCGTTAGCTAGTGATTCTTGCTCACGATCATTTACTTCGAGCCTTAGGTCTTCAATTACCTTCTCCAGGTGAGAAACATTTAAGTCTGACGCAAGGTTCTGTTCCCGCTCAAGAGTTTCTACCCTCGTTGAAAGGGCTTCAACACGCTGGTCGCAAAGACTCATTGCGGCAGTAAGGCTCGTCAATGCGTTCCTGAGTTCTTTAAATTCTGACCTGACATCACGCAGCTCTACCCTGAACAATCTTAGTTCTTCCGTCAACTTTTCAGTCACTGACTCCCCCGCTGACGGGATCAGAGCAGGAGTACGCTTAGGTTTTGTAGTTTTCCGGATAGTAATATTGTCTTGATTCGAAGTTGTTTCCTCCTCTTTAGGGCTGCTACCTGTAGAGATTGGCTGCCTCGTCCCACGGGCCGGTGTATCATCATTTTTTGGCTGAAATTCCTTGCACTCTTCGCAAACCCAGCTGTCCTGTTGTTCTGTAGACATAGCATTGAGAAATCGTGCATTTGATACGTTTGCACATAGTAGGTCGTAGTACTTTGAACACAATTGGCATTGCAAATACTCCATGGTAGCTATAGTTTGCAAGCACCCCGCACATGATTTTTCCTCGGATGTAGGCGCCATACTTGTAAAGATTCCAAACCAGGTAGGTTGACTACAATTTTTAGTAAATAGCTGCGTTAAAGGCCTTTACTTGTTATGATACACTAAAATAATCCTCCCACACAATTTCCTTTCATAAACAAGTGCCAATAATAAAAAAAAAAGAAATAATAAAAAATAACAAATATTTTAATCCAGGCTTCAAGTTGGATTCGAACTTCGGATGTTCGGATCGACGGCCTTACACTTGCACCCAGAGCCACAGCGGCTGCTAAGTCGCGACGCGAAATTCACAATCTTAATCAGCTGTGACGTAATGGCGCGCACTTTCGTGCCGGGTAATTAGCACTACTTATCAGCACTTTACTGTTTTTGTGTGGGTGTACTTAAAATTTTAAACCACGAACGACCGCACTTTAAAAACTTGAAATGATTATTACCACTATTTTAGACGTATTTACACTAGTTTTTTTAACTACAAACAATCCTCGACTATAATAATCCTTTATATTAAGTTATGATAAACTTCTGAACACTTTCAATGCAAATTTAGATTTATTTTCACAGAGCTTACGAGTACGTGACTTCTTTTAACTAGCGTCCCATGTCCCATCCATTATATAAATGAAAACTAGTACATTACTTTTTATGCAATCCATTACACATCCTCATCATAATCATTTCGACGTCCACTGTTGGACATTAGGCCTCTCCGTAGGTTTTCTTTTATGGCATAGGAAGGCATACGAGCACACAGGCCACCTGATGGTAAGTGGAAACTGTGACCCATAGACATTCGCATTCACAAGACCGCAACCCTAAGACTGCAAATGCGTTGCCAACCCTGAGGACTAAGATGGAATGCCTCTATGCTAGTCATTTCACCGGCTGTCTTATCCCCAAACCGGAACACAACAATGCAAACACTGCTGCTTGGCGGTAGGTTAATGGATAAGAAGATGGTAGCAATCCGGACGGACCCTGCACAAGGTCCTACCACCCGCAGAAGTTGAAACCCTTTGAATTAATTGGAGAAAACTATCATAGTGTGTACTCAGTCGTCCACGCCAAAAGAGGGGTGTATATAAATGAAAACTGGTACATTCGTTTTATGCAATCCATTACACACCCTCATTATAATCATTTCGACGCAAATCAACTCATCGATTGGCTTTTAATTATCGAAAAAAGCTTACTAGGATCATTCTATTATTGGGAGGTCAGGGCTGGATCGCTTGTAAATTAGAGGAACTTAGTCGGGCTCCTACGAAACTGACCCAAATATTTCAGGCCTTATTACATGGATGGAATCCCAAGCAGGCAAACTCTTCCAACCAATTTGGACCTCTTTCTTGTATGCCGTTCTTCAACGGTAGTAAATTGAAACTCTATATTCAGCAAGGAAGGTGGTTTTTGGAATAACTTTACTTTACTAAGAACGGTATGAGTTTAAAGGAAGTTATGGTTGATTTGGAAGTTTTCGCGGCGGTTGTAAGTCGAGCAATTTTGAGAAGTTTGCGGTGTAAATTGTATGGTAGCGATTATTAAAAAGCTGAAACCGTTTGAATTAATCGGAGAAAACTATCATAGTGTGTACTCAGTCACCCCCCCATGCGAAAAGAGTGGTGTATATAAATGAAAACTAGTACATTACTTTTTATGCAATCCATTACACATCCTCATCATAATCATTTCGACGTCCACTGTTGGACATTAGGCCTCTCCGTAGGTTTTCTTTTATGGCATAGGAAGGCATACGAGCACACAGGCCACCTGATGGTAAGTGGAAACTGTGACCCATAGACATTCGCATTCACAAGACCGCAACCCTAAGACTGCAAATGCGTTGCCAACCCTGAGGACTAAGATGGAATGCCTCTATGCTAGTCATTTCACCGGCTGTCTTATCCCCAAACCGGAACACAACAATGCAAACACTGCTGCTTGGCGGTAGGTTAATGGATAAGAAGATGGTAGCAATCCGGACGGACCCTGCACAAGGTCCTACCACCCGCAGAAGTTGAAACCCTTTGAATTAATTGGAGAAAACTATCATAGTGTGTACTCAGTCGTCCACGCCAAAAGAGGGGTGTATATAAATGAAAACTAGTACATTCGTTTTATGCAATCCATTACACACCCTCATTATAATCATTTCGACGTCCACTGTTGGACATAGGCCTCTCCGAAGGTCCTGCGCCATTTGCATCCAGCCATACTAAATAAAATAGCGTTATTATAACGTGTAAAAGAGTGCAACTCTCAAAACACAATACGTGCGCTGCATTAAAGGAACAAAGCACTCAGCGTGATGAGTTCATAAATTCTTCAGTTCTATGAAGTGGCCTTTCAAGGGACCTTTAATGCACCATTTTAATTAAATCTAATGCGGCTCATTTATTTGCCGGACTATGGGGATAAGATACACTGAATAAAGGATGATTACGGGGTCATTGCACCCCGGAGATTTAATTCGGAAATGTGACTCGTGCCGGTTTATGCGCGCTGAGAACAAAGTTTAGGGTTGTGCGGAATTGTTTGTACTTTTTGTTTCCAAAGAACGATTTACGTTTTGAGAGAATGGCACAATATTAACCAACCGCAAAAGATGTGTTTTATTCTACTTTTCTACAAGTGATGTTTTCAATTTGGCCGCTGTTACTTACTGCCAAGTAAATAAGAGCCATTGTAACGTTGACAATATGATTACATGTCAAAAGCAATTATGTTTAGCCTTCTTAGAATAGATCCCCTGGTTTGTTGCATAAGATACTATATAACGTTATCCATTTTAATATTATAAAATGTAAAAATGTCTCTGTCTGTCTGTATGTTAAGCTTTCCCAGCAAAATTTCAGAGGGGATCACCGGAAACGACTTCTACACGAACGGAGTTGTGGGCAACAGCTAGTAATGAATAGACAATCAATCAGGGGACAATCTTAGTCCCAAGCTAAAATCTAGACATGTGTTGTGGAAACTACACAACAATCTACAAACTTAAGTACCTACAAGGAACATCCAAGACTCATGAAAAAATACAATTTGCCCCGAAAATCGACTACCAGGAATCGAACCCCGTACCGCTAACTTTGTAGGCAGGGTCACTACTAACTAGGCAAACCTCGTCGTCATTGAATCAAGAATTGTACATTGAATAGGGATGCCGTCATCAAAAGTAACTAATAAATTTGAATATGTTAAAATAGTTCTAATTTCTTTCTCTTCTTACATTATTTTATCAACAACTTGTTCAATATCGTCACAAAATTGAAATATATCTACATTCCCACTCAACCTAAGCTCGATGCCGCAATATGAGTATAAAATAAATAACCCCACACCAGCCGACTTCATACATGGCTACTTCTCGTTTAAAAAGTTCAGTACCGATGACTCAATATCGTTCCAATTGGGTATGAAAATATGAAACACCTGGAACTGAAAATTAAAGACCTCTTTCAACACATGGACCGAATGTAAATAATGTTACTGGGTAATTACCGGATTTAGAAAGGGTGAGTCTACGTCCCAACAAGGGAGATCAGGTAAATAAAGCAGATTACTCGGAATTGTACCTGCGAACGTTTTGTAAAATGGTTTTATGACGCTGAATTCACACAATTAGGGGTTGCATGTATTAAGTAAGGGGAATATGTATGAATAAAGATCAGTAATTTCAGAACATTTTACTTATTACCGTGTTTAGGGCGTTCCAAAGAAGCTGTGATGAATAAAACGAACGAATGGTGATTTTGGACCGTCTTTTAACACGTAGTTAGAATGATAATACCTATAAGAATTTATTACAAGGCTTAAATTTAATACTTAGGCGTAAAATACACGACAAACTTATAATTACTTAAATAACCAATATGTTCAGCAAGCTTTAGAAGTCTTCTAATAGTCTAAAAGTGCACTTACATATCCGACAACAATTGGAATTGTTAATAATTTAACCATTACTCTAATTCCGAATTCGAAAACCATTACGAGGAATAGGATTTTAAAACCGTCATGCATCATAATTTTTTTGACATATTTACCTACTTATTTCGGATATTTCAACAAAAGTAAATTTTACCTTTGTTTGACTTTCGTTTTCGGCTTGAAGCCCTCCTAGGTGTATTTTACGGGTTAGGCGAAAACTGTTTACAATTGTATGTTTTAATACACTATTACAATGACTTCTTATCATTAGATATCATTTAATTGTTGTAATTTATTAGAAAATGCCAACGAAAATTTAAAATAATCATGTCATCCATAAAATATCTGCTAAATAAATACTTAAAGATATCAAAATAAAACTATTGCGTCAAATACAAAATAAATGAAATTGGTCTCTCAAAAATACCTATTCTATCGAACTATAATGTAAAAACCGTGAGTTATTTTTATGGTCAAGATAGAAAAAAATTGACAAGATCGTAGCAAGTGGAAAGAAGTGGTCTCTGCCTACCCCTCTGGGAAACAGGCGTGATTTAATGTAATGTAATGTAATGTATTTTTATGGTCTATCCCAATTAGCTGTCTTAGTCTAATTTTCTGTAATATAATAAGAAGTTTAAACATTTGACGGGTCATCATTGCTCAAAATGGTGCCCGTGTAAATGCACCGTTATTCCGATTTTGCCGATAATTATTCCGACACTTAAGTACAAAATGAAATCCGAGCTCATTTAGCTGAAGATCGATGAGTCAATTGACACAAGTGCTTTGCTAATGAGTTGGTAGCCATTTTCTTTCATTTCAATACTTTATTATACCTCGTATACTAATTAAATTTGCCTCCTTCAGCAGCAGTAAAGTTCAAGGTCGAAATATTTGAGACTCACTCACTCTATCAGGTGAAATTCAAAGTCTTTTGAAGTGGGAGCACTTGTCGGCTGAGAATTACCGGACTTTATGATGAAGGAATTCAAGCAGAAGGCTATTGTGTCAAGTAGATGATTGTCAACATGTGGAGAGAAATTAACACATTACTTTTCTCATATATGTAGATATAGGTAGGTGTGAGAGAAATACAGTAGGCATGCATTTAAATTACGTATTGGATCGGTTTTTGACGTGTTATCATATTGTCAAATCAATAAGAGCTATCATAACGATGACAATACAACATGACAAAAGTAATATCGTTTTACCGAGTAGAATAGAGCCCCTGCTGACGTGTTCTATTGTTAAATTTGGCGCCAATAAAGTCAGGGGGGTTTCATATTTTTAGGAGATATTGTTGGTTAGACTATATTGTTGGACTTCCCCCGTAGACGCACTTGCCCCGTCAGGTGCAGTAACAACGACAACGGGGTAAGTGTGACAAACTATACATTTTTTTAGAAAATATTGTTGGTTAGACGCACTTGCCCTACCTTACCTTATAATATTTTAGTTGTATTCATTTAATTCATTTAGATTAGATGTAGCAAAAACGTAGTTTTCGCCCCGCATCAAACATCGGATACTTCTTGTCCCGGAAAATGTCAATATAAATAACTTTACATGCCTTCTACGTAGATGTGACGAGCAATCGGTAGTAAATATTAGGTAAGTATATAAAATATTTTTTATCCCGTCCGTCAATATTCCGTGAACTATGACGTAGTTGATTGACGCCTGGATTACCCAAATCCTCGAGTTGCTCTCGTGGGTATTTTGCTACTAATACCAACTAATCAAGATTAAGGGTTAATGAAGTCTTAAATAATGGATAAAAGATTCAAATGAAGGTCAGCTAGGTCGGCTGAGTTCAGATTCTAAAGAAGTCACGTTTGTTGTATGGGAGGCCAACTTAAGTATTTATTTTATTCTGTTTTTAGTATTTCTTGTTATAGCGGCAATAGAAATACATCATCTATGAAATTTTCAACTTTCTAGCAAAACGGTTCTTGAAATACAGCCTGATGAAAGACAGACACAAGGACAATAGAGTCTTAGTAATAGGGTCCCGCTTTTACCCTTTGGGTACGGATCCCTAAATCACGTATTTGGTTAAAAAAAAAGATCATGGTATTATTATTATTTTTGTTATATCGGCAAAATAAATTCACACTGAGATACAGCCCGTTGACAGATAGACGGACAGCTGAGGCTTTTGTAAGGTATAGGGTCCCGTTAACACCCTCTGGGTACGGAAACACAGAAACGAGACTCCGAGTAAAATACATACATACATACATAAACTCACGCCTTCATTCCCAGAGTGGGGTAGGCAGAGCTAAAGAATCACCAATAAATAACATATTGACGATTATTCATCATTAATATCCCTCGCAAATGCTTGCTAAGTGAATCATAATAGGAAACGTTCACAATCACTCAGTTGTTCAACTAATAACGAAAAACTCAAAGATGCGGAAAATTAGGTCGACGTCGGAGAAAAGCCAAATCTAATTTTGTATCAGCAAAAAGTCTGTACCATATTCCAACTAAATTAGTAGGGAACGAGATACAATGCTTACTTTAAGGTTACCTTCTGATGGTAAAACTGAATTAAATAGAAAATTTTCAGCACAAAGCGTAACTTAGAAGGTAAATTAGGTAGGTATTATGTAGGTATACTCGTAATATGTGAGCGATATCCAGGATAACAAAATGACATGGAAAAAGCGAAACAAATATAGCTTAAGGAGAATGGGCATATCCGCCAGTGTGACCAATAACGACAAACGATAATTAAATTATATCGGGTGTCCGATATTAAAAGACGAGAACAGATCTAGTCTGAACCTTAAATATTCATCCTTTTATGAATTTCGAGATTATGTTTGTTTGTTTGTACACTATTCAACGCCTTACCCGATCGATTTGTAATTTGGTAAAAAGATTATAGCCCGGAGAGAGATATGGGGTACTTTTATCTCAGAAAATGTAAGGAATGTGTGGATGGTTGGTATGTGTGGAAGTCGCATGCAAAAACCAGGTGTTACAAAAGTCAGGCTTGTTTATGTAGGTTAAATAGGAAAATCACCTTACTTCAACGTCTGTAAAAGCTAAGTAATAAAAAATAATTATGAAAGAAGACAAGCATGTATCGTGCAACTTCAAGTCCCAGCGATCGCGGGAGAGCCGGAGGAATACGTAAGCAAGCGCTGACGTCGTTAGACGGCGCGTCACGTTCTCATGTTAATTACAGGAGCGCCAGAAATTAGGGGCCGGCTTGCAGGGTGCTTTTTATCCCACGATAGCCTTTGCCACTTCGTTCGCATTGTTAAGGTATCAAGACGAGAGTGCATGATTACATGGACATCTACATAGAGTGCTGGTAGCATAGAGTGCTAAAGCTAATTTGTCTGAAGTTTTGCTCAGGCCTGGACTTAGAGACGACTCCAATGCACTTGGCATTCGGGCCTCCCACCTCGCTATATTTACAAGCAAGGTTTTGGGGAGAGGTATATGGAAGTTCCGCCACCGGGACCTCCTGAGGCTCTAGGCCGGGCCTTAGAGATATAAGTGGATATACGGCGTGTTTTATGATCAGGGGGGTTATTATGACATGGCTATGCAGTTCATTTTATGGTGAGCGAAAAGGACAGAGCTATAGCAGTTTGTCCTTTTCTTTCAGCGTAAACTGAACTACATAGCCATGTCATAATAACCCCCCTGTAATAAAAAAAATGTATCCTGTTTATGAAATATATCGTTTTAAATCATCAAAGAGAAGGCCTGAAAGCTATTCAAAATACAATTCTACGGACATACAATACATGGAAGACGAGGAAACAACTAGCCTATTTAGAAGGTAGTTAAATAACAACTGAAATACGCAGGCAGCTCGCTCTTGACCCGTTTTTAACAAGCATTGTTCATAAAACTTGCGTGTAATGAGGGTCATGTCGGGCGGAATATGGGAATAATGATAAAACGTGGATGAAATGTTAACACGGACGTCTGTCCGTGACCTCGCTGGCCATTTACATTATCATAATTATTCATTTTAATTCGGTAACTCATGAAGAATTAATACGGAGCAATGTTCAGTCGGCCAATTAAGCGGTCTTTCAGTTTTCACACAGCATATGAAATGAAAATATCGCTAAAAATGACGTGTAAACGGAATTCGATCTGCAGGTGGCAGACCTTACATTTGGCCACATACTAATTTACAAACACTACGACTAGCCACCCGTCCTCAGTTCGCCTCGGTTTATGTGAGGTTTCTGTAACACATGTACACAAATCAGATTTTATTATACATACCTGTGTGGTTGCCGGGTTAGAATAGTGCCACTCCATGTCTTCCTGTGGATGTCGTAAGAGGCGACTAAGGGAAAAAAGGCTTGTAGTACTGTTAGGCGATGGGCTTGCAACCTGTCACTAATACGCTGGTAAACATCTTATAGCCTATTTGTGCAAAATGTGGTTACAGAATTATCAACAAGTTTTTAAAGTTGTAGGTAATTCTGTAGCTCTGCCTACCCCACTCTGGGATAACAGGCGTGAAGGTATGTATGTATGTATGTATTATACATAAAAACCTAATATGAAAAAATATTTCATAGTTTAAGAGTAGTTAGCGGATATAGTATATATATATAGTACTAGAGTACAGACAGGTACAGACAGACAGATGTGGAAAGCGACTTTTTTATGCTCTGTTAAGTATCCACAAGGCCATTTTCCTTTAGATACGTATATCTCCTTTTCTAGTGTAAGCTTACATTTTCACCTAAAGCTATGTGAACGAAGATAAACACTTTAAGATAGATACAAGAACCCCGGGCTACGTTTTCTTTTTTTTTACAGGGCCTTAAGTAAAATCGAATCGTAGCAGATTTAAACCGCTACGCATTCCGTAGAGGCCGTTGTGAACGTACATGGGGGTTGTTATGACGTAGCTATGGAGTTCATTTAGGTATTCCCTTGGTTGATATAACAACTTTTCTTCTATTTTCGGTTTGCCTTATATTGTTTGGAATATTTAACCATTTGTCAAACATCACTTTTCATATTTTTTATTTAGTATAATGATTTGTTGATCGAACCACGTTAACTCTAATGGACGTTTTGCACCATTTTTGTATAGTCTAATATTCTTATACCTAATGATTAAGTTACCTAACTATCGTTTATTATGACTTATATTTAATCTAAATGATTATACTGATAATTTGATCGAAAACCGACTTCAGGGCACCCCGTATCCACGTGGTCTTGTCTGCCCTACCCCTAGAGTGTTTTTTGCAAAACGCGGAGGCAGAAGCTCTGAGTTCTGGCGGGAGCCTACTAATTTACAATATCTGATTATATAAAAAATATTATTCTACCAAGTGATTATTAGGCAATAAGAGTATTATACTAACTTATATTATGCACTACAAAAATTATACAAACCGAAATTATATAGTTTAAGTGTTTATGAAAAATAATATTATATTAAACGATTATAAGGCAAAGGGAATGTTTATGGCAAGTGATTTTAGACAAACTGAAATTAGGCCAATGGCAAATAGATCAAGAGTTGTTATACCAATCATTAGACAACCGTTCATTTTAAGATGAGAGAAAAGGACGGAACTATATAACTATTATAGCTCTCGTAAAATGCTTGTAAAATGAACTGCATAGCTAACGTAAAACCTGGTAACTATGGTCCAGTACTTCAACTGTGGTCCAAGTCTAATTTCTTTAATTCCTCATAGATGACTTAAGTATAAGCATTTTAAATATATAATCATAGCATAGCTATGTCATATCCCATCAGGCCTTCCAACGAACTCGATAAAGGCCTCCCTAAAGTATACCTAAATAACAATAATCAAAAAAAAACTCAGTAAGTATGCCTTTTCGGGGTTACGAAGTCAAACGAAGAACCCTTATAGTTTCGACAAGTCCATCTGTCTGTCTGTATGTTGAACCTACTTTTTCTCAAAAACTAGTTATCGATGTAATAAAAGTGAAATTTTGTACGCATACTTACTTATAGATATTTATACCACGCAATAAGATCAATTTTTTTATACTTTTGGGAGACTGTCTAGCTTATTTTGAACTTTTTAAATTTCGGCTTCTGTTATGTCTCCCCCTCCCCCCCCCCCCCCCTACAGCCAAAAGTCTGGACAGTATTTTAAATATGATCCGTTGTAACGATTTTAAAAGTAAACTTCATTAGTTCTTGAAATACATGCTACCAAAGTGAATACGAACTTAATAGAACCTAATAGAACCTAAAAAGCATCCAGGACGATACCAAATAACTAAAAAAAAAGTTTCAATCTTGTTGTTTATCGAGGTATTTTTTTGTGTTTGTAGTAACGGCTTCGGAACCCTACACTGAGCATGGTCCGACATGCTCTTGCTCGGTATTTTGTAATAATAATAGGTTAAGTATTAATGAAACATTTGCAGAATCCTCCTATCCCACAATTTGCAACCATAAAGATGAAAGTTACTAATTAGTCTGCTTTAAGTTCTTGAAGTATAGGCACTGGATTTCTAGCTCCAGCAAACTTCAAACAAACATCAAAGCTTCAAAATAAGCTGTCTTAAGCTTATGCTTTTGAGGATAACAATTTTGCTTTGAGGCACTAAATGCGACTTTTGCTAGCGTTGGAGTTTTAGATTTCAGTATGAAACTTTGCTGGAAATTCGGATTAGACTTAAAACTTGAAACTTTTGCGGTTCTCGCTGCTATGGAACGAGATTGAAGCTACGTCCGTCTCATTAAATACATGTATTGTTATTTCAGGAGGAAACCGATATTTATTTATTTATTTATTATCATCAACTTCACTACATAGTATAAAACAAAGTCGCTTGCGCTGTCTGTCCCTATGTATGCTTAAATCTTTAAAACTACGCAACGGATTTTGATGCGGTTTTTTTTAATAGATAGAGTGATTCTTAAGGAAGGTTTATATGTATAATACATTCCACGCGGGCGAAGCTGCGGGCGGGTCGCTAGTATTCTATAATTACAGGTTAAATAAGTAATGCGACAGAAAAGGCCAACCAAACCCCCTTAATTATTAAAGGATACATACATACATACATACCTTCACGCCTTCATTCTCAGAGTGGGGTAGGCAGAGCTACAGAATTACCAACAACTCTTAGAACTTGTTGATAACTCCGTAACCACAATTTGCACAATTAGGCTAAGATGTTTAACAGTGTATATTAGTGACAGGTAGCAAGCCCATCGCCTAACAGTTCTACAAGCCTTTATTATTATTATTAAAGGATATTACATGTAAGGCCGCTTTTTTGAATTCGCTCAGAGTTCAATGGAACAAGTCGATCATTATGGCTATTCAGTTGAGAGTAGCTAGTGCGCGCGTGAACGGCGCCCGGGCCAGCAGCTTGGTGCGGCTGCGCGGCAGCGCCAGCAGTGGCGGCCGCCGCCTGCGCTCCACGTACCTGTCGGGGGCGCACAGCGCGACATGTCGCAATACGTCTGGATTGCTATGCTTGCCTCGCAACAGCTCCAGAATATAGACAACCAACGTGAGCTCCCGCCTTGTCTCTAATTTATTATGACAAATTATGTAGGTTACATTAAAGGATAGTAGGGGTAAATTGAGTATAGTTTTAGGTATAAGTATCTGGTAAAGTTATTCTGTTTTTTTTCCAGCATCATAAATCGTGCCTTACGTGATAAATGATAATACATACGTGGAAGTATCCTACGTACATCTAAAACATAGAGTAACGTTGGTTGAGTTTATCTCCTTAAAGTAATAAAAAAAAACTGACGTAATACTACCTTAAACACCTTTTTATAATAATCTGGTAAAGTTTCTAGAACTTCATAAAAGTAAAATTAACTGCAAATTAAATACTTTCACTTTTATCCTCTGTTCGCGAACCTATTAGCCAATCACGAGGTAAAACCCCTCGCTGGCTATTAATCTCCGTCAAGAGAGGTTGCCGTGAAAAAAAAACTGTTTAGAACAAGGGAAGAATGACTTATCCACGGTTGAATTAGTAAGCTACATTTAACCTTCTTTTAGTAGCAAGAAGAGCGTGATTACAACAAAATCCCGTTAACGGATGGTGCATTATGTATGAGAACGCGAGAGCGCTCAACGCAAGCGCTGCCTGCTGACACCAGACAAACATGATTTTTAATGGATTTTGTAGACAAAAAGCTACATATTTCAAAGCTGGAAAACGTCGGTTTTCATTGAAAACATTTTGCTCAGCCACGCTATTGAAATGAATTTGGATACTCGTAAAGCGGGTTGAGGTTTGTTTTTCGATCTAGATCCAGCAAATGTTTGTATGCTATGATTGAATCGCTGTCCTAGAGCACTACTTTTAGTACCAATATCACCAAACGATGTTAACTACTTAACATACGATTAGTGCGTTAACAGCTGTCATAATATTTTTTTGGTGAAATTGGTACTTAAGGTCCCTATTCCACACGGTTAAAGTTTTATTAAGTATATCGTAATCACATTGTTTATCTTGCGTTACTCTGCAATACTGTTGCATGCGTTTATGATTTTCTCTGGCTATTGTATGGTTTATTCGTTGAGGTATGGTTGAACCTGGGCCTTAATTCTGGAGATGCAACGAATAACTAATTAAACAGATTATCGTCACAACATTTTAATTTGACGACGCGCTGGCCTAGTTGGTAGTAACCCTGCCTACGAAGCTAGCGGTCCTGGGTTCAAATTCCGGTAAGGATACATGCCTGTGTGATGAGTGAGAATATTTGTTTCTGAGTCATGGATGTTTTATATGTATTTAAGTATATAATATTTATCTATATAAGTATTTATATAGTTGTCGACTACCCATAGTATGTGTATAGTCAGAACATTACTAAGATTAGGGTTAATTTTTAATTTAATTTACTAACACTTTATTATTTTTATTATGGTCCAAAGATGGCTGAAATAAATGATTTTGATTTGATTTGATAGTACAAACCTAGGGCTTAGTTTAGGACTGGTCAATTGGTCTGGTATTGTCCCCCGATATTTATATATTTATTTTAATCAGAAAAGCCATGCCGCGAATAAAAGTTATTCGTACTAAATTATTATGAAAGCCTAGTGGGCCGGTTCTTTATCGTATCAGTCAACTACAAAAAATACGATGATATTTATTTCCCAAACATCACACGACTATGGAGAGTCGAAAGATTAAGGTCATAGTATATTAGTAAATTTACAATCTGAAATTTATGTGGAGTTTAATAAACATTTTGCACTATTATGAGGATTCTCCTCGGAGTAGATTTGGACTAGCAACTAGCAACACATTCGAGTAGCCGTTCGGAACTTAACTTGCTTTTAAGCACTAATGGCATTCCTAATGTACAGCATGTTCTACCGAGACTGCAGGGATTTCATATGCCGTATTTCTGTATTAATGTCCGTATTCACTTTTTTATGTCGTTATATCTGTTTTCGTATCTGTCATTTTCTTTTCATCACTGACATTAAATTGTTATTCATATAACACACTCAGACTTAAGAGGCTTTGTTTGTTTCGCCATTTGCCCAGACTGCTGAAGTTGGTCCGACATCAATCTTACTTAGGTTTTCCAAATTAACTTACGTTGGACTTACATTAATTTAAGTTTAATCAAGCTCTCCTCGTTATTTAGTTAGGATTTAAGTTAAGTTACTTTCGCATGTAACCTTGGATAATTATCTCGTCTTTGGTAAAGACTACTTCTGCTACAATATTTCGAAGAGTTTTCTTCATCCATTTGTCCTCAAAATCTGGATTATTTTCTTGCAAAAATAAGCATTTGCTTCTTCAGTAAGTATATTTTGATCAACATGGACATGGATGGATACCTTATATAGGCTCCTTAAAAGGAAGAGTTTTAAATGAAGTCCCTACATACATAAAAGTCATTAAAAACACGATAACGAAAAGAAACACTGCGTTATATTTCCAAGCGTTTCATTTTAACTTTCCTCAAGAAACAACAAAAGAGTTTGCGGCGTCATTGTAGGCATCACTGACGACTCGGCGGGCGCAGGTGCTCGCCAACTTTTACCAACACTTCGTTCCGTTTCAGTTATTAATTCCTTAATTTTACAGAATTTTGCAACGAAATAAATCTGTCTTCTTGTTTGTTACTTAAGCGACGCTGAAGTTACTTTGATGTAAATGTTTTACTTTGAGAGGTTTCAATTATTTTAGTCTTAAGATTTAATAAGCACAGTATCGACGATATTTTCGAAATGTTTCAATAGAAGTGAAATAAAATCGTGATGTACCTAATGATGATTATAGTCTGCCCAAAATAATGTTTTTTTTATGTCATTTAGATAAAGGGATCCGCACGTGAAATATTGAGATTTAAAGTGCAAATTTTTGTTAGAGTCAAGTATACGGCCAAAACTACACATACGAGTACAAAAATTCGGTAAAATTATCTTAAATTAAAGCATGTACTTATAAGGAATTTTAAACAAAATCTATCACGATAAAGTAAACTTATAGGTTCCTGAGATATAGGCGACTAAAGTAGGTACTAAAATCTTCTAAGGCTTAAACTAATAACTTTAAATAGAGAATTCGTTCATACTAACTTGCTTTTTGGATAGTTTTTGTATAGTAACGGCTTCGGAACCCTACACTGTCCATGGTCAGTCATGCTCTTGGCTGGTTTTTTGGTCTTAAATTTCCGTAGGATTTTTTAGAGAACAAAAAGTAAATTTTCGCAGAAGTCTACTTTCTTAGATTAATTAAACAATAGTTACAAATAAAAGTTTAAAACGTTGAAATATCTTCTAACGCAGTGATTCCGTAGAAAAAAGAATTGTTCCGGTTTTCCCCTAGCATCTTTTGGTTGACACAAAAGTGCTTGACGTCATGCTCCCGTCGGCAGCAGACGGCAAGTAGCAACCCTCTGTGTTTGACTTCTGACGTTTCGAGATCTAAACCAATGTTAACATTAGGTACTCATGTCTGAACTGACTCGCTTCATTTCTAAAACGAATTATTACATGCCATTTGAATATTTACACTTTGATATTCGTGGAGCATTTGCTTTCAATGTTGATTAGGAATTTCATAATGATATTACTGCAATGTGGGTGTATTAGTGCGAGAGCAAGACAGCCATTCAAATTACTCGTATAGAGGCATTTCATGTTTTTAGGGTTGGCAACGAGTTTGTCCATTTCCAAGATCCGAAGACACATCCCTTTGAAGTCGCGTCGCGTACTTAGCTGTCAACATTCTTTCATACTAGTTAGTATGAAAACATTTTGAGCTTAATTTAGCTCCGGGTAGCAATGTGCAGGCGAGAAGTTCCCAAAGTTGCGAAACTTTACAAGTGAGAATTTCTCGGTAATTTCTGAGAATGTTCTCGAGAACGAGAATGTATTAATTTGGCACGAAGGGCCACAGCACCCAGAAACAGGAGCTCCGCAATAGCTGCTAAAATGTCCAGGTGGACTACGAATGGTGGACGGTGGGAAAGAATATATGATATATAATATAATAGGAAAATAGATACCTATATAATATAGGTCCTGGTACTGGTGCTGAGTACATATCTGTTTGCAACTTTCTCTGAAATGTAAACGAAGATTTAATGACAATTTAAGCAACTTATTGGAAACTTAACACTTATCAACAAAATAATTAACTGTAACAAACTAAAACATGTGCATAATATTTTTTAATTTAAAATTATGATCATTTAAACTTTATTGTAAAAACATTTTCTTATTTAAACAATAAGTTTCATGTTGCAAGAATGTTCTAAGAACATTCTCGAGAATGTGTTCGCGTTTTGGGAATGTTCTGCAACTTGCACATTGCTAGCTCCGGGTGATAACGTCTCTCACCTCCTAAATAGAGTCCGATTTCCAAATTTTTTGAATATGTTGTAAACTAGGTATATTTTATTTTATTTTATTTGTTTCTTATATATAATCTTATAATATTCAAAAATCGTAGATATCGGACTAGGTTTAAGGGGAGAGAAACGTTATCTCATTTTGTGACTTGACGCGGTAGCCTAATCGGTAGTGACCCTGCCTACGACGCTAGCGGCCCCGGGTTCGATCCCCGGTACGGACAAATATTTGTGTGATGAGCGCGAGTATTGGTTCCTGAGTCTTGGGTGTTTTCTACGTTTTTAAGTATCGTGGGTTGTTGTGGGTACTCGTAGAAATACGATAATAAAACCAGTTGTCATTCAACCGTCTTTAATTTACAACATGGTGGCAGCGGTGGTGTTTTTTAATTGAGTTTTTGCGTATTAAATACATACATTGTGGTAAAAGCGGTATATTTGTTAGTGTTTTATGTATCGGAGTGATATTAGTTAACATGGAGCACGCAAGACCGCCGTCGGAACTCAATTTGGATGGCAGCCCCGTCAGCCGGGCTGACGCATGGCGGAAATGGAAGACACAGTTCGAACTGTTCTTGAAAGCATCGGGGGTGCACAAGGAGGATTCGACTGTGCAAGCTAGCTTACTCATTAATTTAATCGGGCCAGATGGCTTTGATGTTTATCAAACTTTTCAGTTTGTTGAGGAATCTGATCGCGAAGATGTCAAGGCACTGTTAGTACGATGAATACTTCGGAGTGAAGTCGAATCTAACGCTGGCTCGGTACAATTTTTTCACGCGAGATCAGGAGCAGGGTGAAACTATTGGTCAATATGTGGTTGCTCTAAAACTGCTTAGCAAAAAATGTGAATTTGCAGTATTAGAAGAATCCCTAATACGTGATCGCATAGTTTGCGGCATAAACAGTTCAGTGGTCCGCGATCGATTGTTGCGAATGGACGATTTAAGTCTGGATAAGGCTATTAAAATATGTGAAGCCGATGAAGTATCATCGGATGGCAGTCGGTGCCTGGAGAACCGCGGCGCGGGCACAGCGCGGGTGGACGCCGTGAGGGCGCGCAGCCAGCCCGGGCAGCGCGGAGGCCGGCGCGGCCGGGGACGGGCCTGGGGCCGGCCGCCGCGCGCGCCCGCTGCCGTCGCCGCCGCCGCCGCGCCCGGCCCGGGCCAGCCGGGATCGCAGTGTCACGGGTGTGGTATGCAGTGTTTGCCAGGCGCGTGTCCCGCTATGAATGTGAAGTGCTATGTGTGTTTGAACTACGGGCATTACGCAAGAATGTGTAATGCGCCGCAAAATATTAAGAAAATGTATGATATCGAAGTTCATAACGAAAACACGAACAGCTTCGAGGACGATTGTGAGTTATTTTATGTTTCTATGGTACACAATAGTTCGCTCGAGAGACGGTCCATTAATGACGAGTGGTACGAAACCCTGGCCGGCGACGGTGGGGTCGAAAGCTTCAAGTTAGACACGGGGGCCGACATTAACGTACTGTCTTACGAGAGGTTTAAACAATTAGGGTATGAAGATTCGATTATACAACAAAAACATAACATGAAGTTGCAGTCCTATAGTGGTGACGTAATACCAATAAAAGGTATATGTAATATAAATTGGGAGCATAAAAATTACCAATATTGTCTTAAATTCGCCATAGCGAACTTAAATTGTGAAAGCGTACTGGGCAGACAGGCATGTTCACAAATGGGATTAATACATCGTATTCATAGTGTCAATTTAAATGGCTACGGCGACATATTCGAGGGCTTAGGTTGTTTACCGGGCGAGTACAGCATTGTGGTTGACCCGAGCGTTCCGCCTGTTATAAGTGCACCGCGCAAGGTGCCGATCGCGTTGCGCGACAAGTTGCTCGACGAGTTGAATAGAATGGCTGAGCTTGGCGTGATAAGAAAAGTTACTCACCCCACTCAGTGGGTTAATTCGATTGTGTTAGCAGCTAAAAAAAATGGTGATATTAGACTTTGCTTAGACCCGCGTCCGTTAAATTGTGCTATTCGCCGTGCTCATTTTCAGCTCCCAACGATTACAGAGTTAACTTCCAAATTACACGGAGCGTGTTATTTTTCAGTATTAGACGCAAATTCAGGATTTTGGGCAGTGAAATTAGACGAAGCCAGTGCAAACTTATGTACTTTTAGTACGCCGTTTGGCCGGTACCAGTTCACAAGGTTACCGTTCGGGTTGAATTGCGCGCCGGAGGTTTTTCACGCCACAATAAAACAGTTATTTGAAAATCTAGAAGGGGTAGATTCATTCATCGACGATATAATTTGCTGGGGTAGAACAAAACAAGAACATGATAAAGTGTTAGTAGAATTGTCGGATTACTTACACAAGGGGTGGCCAGGAAATAAATATGAGGTTTCGGAAAACGTTAAATGTTACTGGTCAATGAAAGATGAACTATTCGCGGTGGACGGTGTAATATTTAAGAATAATTTAGTTCTGATTCCGAAATCGATGAGACCTGAAATGCTTAAGGTAATTCACGATGGTCACCTTGGCATTGACCGGTGTAAGAGGCGTGCCAGACAAGTGTTGTTTTGGCCTGGAATTAATAATGAAATCGAACTTTATGTGAAACGCTGTTCTGTGTGCCAGGATTACTTAAATGCGCCCAGTAGGGAACCTTTGATACCAGTTGAGATACCCATTTTACCGTGGAACCAAGTAGGTACAGACATTTTCGAATATTTAAAAAAATATTATCTAATTACAGTTGATTACTATTCCGGATTTGTAGAGGTTTCCAAATTAAATAACATAACAAGTGCCTCAGTAATCCAATCGTTAAAAGAAAATTTTGCAAGATATGGGATTCCAGAAAAAGTTATTAGCGATAATGGCACGCAATTTACAAGTAGGGATTTTAAGCGGTTTGCAGCAGATTGGGGGTTTGAGCATGCTACCACCTCCCCAAACTATGCCCAAGCAAACGGCAAGAGCGAGCGCGCGGTGCAAACTATAAAAAATATTTTAAAGAAAACAATACAAAGCGGCTCCGATCTTTATTTAAATTTACTCAGTTATCGTAACACGCCCCGCGAGAGCTTGAGTTCTCCCGCACAAATGCTGATGGGTCGCATGCTGAGGTGTAGATTGCCCGTACACCCAGATTTGTTGCAACCCAAACCAGTACACGCTAATGAACATAACGTTATGACTAACAACCAGCAAAAGAGTAAGCTATACTTTGATCAGCATTGTAAAATAATACCAAAGTTAAATAAAGGGGATAATGTTATTGTACTAGATAGGAACTATCGAATGAGAGGGCAAGTTGTATCCGAATGCAACTCTCCTAGGTCCTATCTTGTTAAAAATAGGAGGGGAATTTATCGCCGAAATAGAAGGCATCTAATTAAATGTGAACCTAAATACTCTGAACCACAGAGTAGTGGCAAAAATAAGGAAAATTACGACTGTGACTCTCATAACAATGTGTCGCTTGATGAAGATTGTTACGCGTCTGCTGGGTCAATGGAGGACACGGTTATAGAATCACACTCACCTATGATAACAATTAGAAAAAAAAAGAAATAATTTTTTTTTTGTTTCTGATCGTCATCCCAGTTTTTTGTTAACAAAAACTTATTTGTTGGAAGGAAGGGAAAACATTGTATATATATATAATTGTAATTTTATTTGGTGTTGGGTAGTTTATATTCTATTTCATTTAAGGGAAAGATGTTGTGGGTACTCGTAGAAATACGATAATAAAACCAGTTGTCATTCAACCGTCTTTAATTTACAACTGAAACCACGTAAGTAGCATTAAAAAAAATAAGCAAAATGCACCTTTTTCATAACAATGTAAGGTTTTATTTGCTCTGTCATAAATTTGTTAGTTACGCGGTTTTGCAGTATCACCGACGGTATGTATATTTATATATATAAGTAAGTTTGTCGTAGTCTAGTACCCATAGTACAAGCATACCCCCTTACTAATAAACGTTGAGTAACGGTGGTATAGCTATACAATGTTTTGCCCTTATCTGTCATTGTGACATTTAAATTTGACAGATAAGGACAAGACATTGTATAGCTATACCACCGTTACTCAACGTTTATTAGTAAGGGGGCTAGAGTTTAGTTTGGGGCTAGGTCAATTTGTATGACATCATTTGCAATCCCTTTAAAACCGGTATCTTGTCGACCGATCGAGCGAGCGAACTCAACTCGCCAGCTTTAGCCTCCATAATTGAAAATGCAAGCCTTTAAATGTAACTAGCTATGCCTTTCAGTTTACGCTGAGAGACAAAGACACAGCTATGTAAATGATATAGCTCTGTCCTTTACTCTCGCCGTATAATGAACAGCATAGCTATGTTTTAAAAACCCCCCATGTACCTACTGTTTAAAGTCTATATATATGGAGCCTATGGCCATATGGAGTAAAAAACATGTATGAGTACATACACATAGGGATATAGATAAGTGAACTATTGGACGCAGGCCTCGGCAAATTGAACAAATGAGACCTGATGTCAGCAGTCTGGGGGACTATTCTCTAACAAGGGACAAGCACAATGAAATTTTTTTTTCCAACTGACTTTGAAATACTTATGAGTTGGCAACATTTTTGTAACCCAAATGTAAGTATCACAGAATTTGGAAATCAAGTATCGCACTCATGCGCTTGTAGATCGACAAAACAGTCATATTTACTTTATTAAATTGTGATATATAGGATGTTTGACGTTTGACGTAAATATTACGGTGTAAATAAGCGCCCTCTTTACCGGTTCCCTTTTAATTATACTGGCAAAGATATTAAGGATTATTGTAAAAACGGTTCTACTCCATACCATTACGCTTCTAAAACTTGGTCGAAAAAAGTCGTTCACACGGTGAAATAAATCGCATGACTGAAGATAGCCCCCCTGTCTACCCGGACGAAGGGAAATTACGATGTAGTCGCTCCAGCGCCGGCGAGGCTGGCGCTAACACGCTTTGTGTCGGCGTGTGCATAGATTCTCGTTCTCACTTCTAAACCGGATTTTAAAACGGCTTTTTTCCTTTCAAATTAAGAATTCAGAATGTTAGGTATTTACTCGGGTCATTATTAATTTATATTTAGATTTAGATTTAGATTTATTTATTTCATAATATAAGTCACAGGTTATATTGCACACATGTCATGACAATTGTACAGAATTCATATTATGATCGTCAAAGAAGTAAAAACAAAAAAAATATGTAGCATAAGCCAATGTCAAATAACAATAAAACGAGTCACAAAGTTAAATAAGTATACAAATGGTAGTAGAATAAACAATCTCAAAAGTATATATATATTTTATAGGTATTATGAAGTCAAAATTCAGCGTCAATAAATTCACTTACCTACAGAGTAAAATGCATTATCTAACAAAAGGTTTTTCAATCGACGCTTGAATGTTTCGTCACTGAACTCATATTTTAAGTAAGCGGGAAGGTGCTCGTAGAATTTAGGGCCGATTATTCGCGGGTTCTTCCCGGCAAGCGCCGTGCGGCTCTGAGCCATCTACAGGCAGCCCGTGCTGCGAGTGACCTTGCCCTCAACTCCCATTCGCGCAAAGGTATAGAGATTTAAGCGCGTATAAAAAATAATTTGGTACAAGTACACGGAATATAGGGGTCAGAATGCGATATTGAGACAATACCCTCTTGCATGATTCTCGTTGTTTGATACCGGCAAGGTCCTAAGCGCTCGTTTTTGGAGGATCATTCCGCGATTTGAGTCCGTGGAGTTACCCCACAGCATTGTACCGTAAGACAGCAATGAATGAAAACCAGCAAAATACGCCTGCTTTAGTCATAGGTTATAGTTGGCTTTAACTTCCGTAAAGCGAAAGCTGCACTGCTCAACTTGACGCAAAGTAAATCGACATGCTGCTTCCAGTTTAGATTTCCGTCTAGCGTGAAGCCCAAAAATTTGAACTGTTGACACAGTGCACAGGTAGGGGACTGTTTATAGAAAGAAAGTAATTATTTTTAGTCCGAATGTATTGTAATTTATTCTTAAGAGGCCGTACCCGATTTTTTTACCGTTTTGCTTATTTTTGTGATTTAACAGTTAAAATACTGCTTTTCTATAAGTTTTAATGCTCAACATTAAATATCATTTAAGTTATGATCGAATAAATGAGCTACGAATAAATGAGCCACTTTTTTATTTTTGTCGAGTATCAAAATGCGAGATTTAGGTTGTTTTAAAACATTATTTATTGCCAATTCTTTTGAACTTTTTGGATATTTTTTTTAGATAATGGATTGATTATGAAGTAAAGTTTATTTCTATTGTTTTAATTTTATAAACGAGAGTTCTGAGTAGCCGAAATAAAAAATATTTTTTGCCCGTTTTCTATAAAAAAATTACCACGTTTAATTATTTTTTTACTCGAAAAAATTATTTGAAAGTGGTAAAAAGTAATTCATACATTCTTTAGACGACTTTCACAGCAATACGTCATTGTAAATTTTTATACCGTTTAGACGTCAAAACGGTTCATGAATATGTGACATTCTAAACCTCTTCCAGCAAAATTCACATAACAGTCGCCAGTGTCAGGTCGATTAATCAAAATAAAATAATGAAAACAGAAAAGTAGCTCATACATTCGATAAAATTAGAATTTATCTTTCGTGTTGTGTATTAAAACTTGTAGAAATACTGTATTTCAACTGTTAAATCACGTCTGGAAAACACGTAAATCAGCGATATCGGCAAAATTTCGTGTACGGCCTCTTAATCATCGCATGTCAAACAGTGTTTTTTACTTAAACGGTTTTTATTTCCGGATTTTTGTTATATCTAGCTGGTAAATAAGGTTAGTTTAGGTTAGTTTTTTTTCATGATGATGAATATAACAATACATTTTTGACTCATTTTTTATATGTGAACCCCTATATAGGAATCTCTGATCGTCATTTGTCCTTATGCATCGTTTGTTCAAATTTTTCGTTTTTCTTGTTACTAAAATCGATGACATGGTTCCTGAGAACAGATCTTCGTATGTCTTATAGTGTCAGACTTTCCCATACTGATCGATCTAAATGTTACATCCTGTATACCATTTAGCACGTTATTCCTGACGTAGAGACCTCGTCATGTTGTTCATCTAGTCATTCATTTAACTTTATTTTATTGACCTTACATTTGTAATGATTTTATTTGTGTTAGTTTTAAAAATAATTATTTATTGCTTTATTACCTAGTAATGTAACTTAATTTTAAGTATTATTGTATTTTTTTTTTTTTTAAATTACCCTCTCCTGGTGTTTCTTACGGCGCTTCTTCTAAGCAATGATGGTCTTGTCCGAAGCGCTAGTAGATTCCCTCCACCAACGTGTAAAAGAGCCCTTATGTGGGCAATTTACTGAATAAATATTTTTAATTTTGTTTTTTTTTTATTTCCTGTGATCTATTATTCGCAATCACAAATATTATACATGTTTAGCTCCTACCTTAATGGAAACGTCTATGCAAAACGTCCAATGTCAGTAGTTCAACCTCATTAGTGAATCCGTCACCGTCCCGTCGAGGCCAATTCTACCCTCTTTGATTCCATGTCAATCAACATGGATGCCGATCAATTTCACGCTTCGGCGCCTTCAAATAAGGCGGCTACCAAATTGATTAAATATAATAAACATACTTATTAAATATACCAGCAATTTTTGCATGGATTTATTGTAACGGATTTTCATATTTTTTACCGTGGCAAAAAGTTGGCGGATAGTTTCATAAGTAATATTAGTAAAATAATATCTCATAAATACCTAGGAGTTTTGCTTTAACAAACGACGCATTATGAATTTATAAATCAGTGTCTTAATATAAAAAACAATGTGTTAGATAATTATAATTACTTATACAGTGTGTGACATCCATAAGAACATATATTTCACGTAAAGATAGCTTTAAGTGTTGTTAGCCGTTTAAAGAAGGAGTTAAGTTATTAGCTAAATTACATTTAGTGTAATTCATTTTTAAAGGGTACAACGAGCAGCAATGTATAACATTAAGTTAATTGCAAGTTAATTGAGGGATAATTGAGCTCTGTCTGATACATTGCGTGGCAAATTAGTTAGTATGAAAAAAAAAAGTACAACTTATGTTAACAAAACACTAGTTTTTATGATAATTAGGATGCATATTAACTGTTGTCAAAATATATGTTCGTATGGATGTCACACACTGTATAAATTAATAAAAACAAAGGCAGCTGTGTGTGAAAATGGAATATGAGTATATATGTGCTAGATTACATCCAACTCTGTTTTTTTTTATGGCATAGGAAGGCAAACGAGCACACAGGCCACCTGATGGTAAGTGGAAACTGTGACCCATAGACATTCGCATTCACAAGACCGCAATCAAGACTGCAAATGCGTTGCCAACCCTGAGGACTAAGATGGAATGCCTCTATGCTAGTCATTTCACCGGCTGTCTTATCCCCAACCGGAACACAGCAATGCAAACACTGCTGCTTGGCGGTAGGTTAATGGATAAGATGGTGTTACCAACCCGGACGGACCCTGCACAAGGTCCTCCCACAAGTAAAAAGTAGTAGTAGTTAGTTTTATTAAGTTTTGAGTGATTGAGGGACCTACGTAAAATCACCCATACGCAACAATTTTAACTTTGGCTCAACATGGTACTTTGTGTAAGATTTTCTAGAAAATAAATAGTTTTCCAATAAATGTACTTTACACCCCAATTATCACGTCCGCCGCAAAAAAATGTGGTTGGGATAATTACCCCTATATTAACAGGCCCCAGTTGAATTACAAAAAGAGAAAATAAAATACAAAACTTAATCTACAATCGGTATTTAGCTGATCAAGCTTAAAATTACGTTATTTTAACTTAAGATCTAAAATAACATGAACTTTAAATAAATATATATTCAGATATTCAGGGGATAATCTCACACAAATTGACCTAGTCCCAAACTTGACGATGATATAAATAGTTATGTAGAGAAATAAATACTTAATTACGAAGAAAACATCCAGCATGCATGAAAACATTGATCTGCTAAACAATAAAATGTAACCTGCTGGGCAGCCTAACGCACTCGCAATCGGATCGACTTCAAAGTGGAACAATTATTTTCATTGTATAAGCCGACTCCCCTTCGAACTTTCAAAATGTAAACAATTGCGATTGCAGCAGTAATGGCTTGGGGTTTTCTTTGCACGTTAGCGTCATAGGTTTACATCATTCCCAGGCTTACCATAACTTACGCTTAAATTTGCTTAAAGCTAACAAACTATTGATTTTCCCATTATCTATTCCACGGTAGTTGGATAAAATGATTAATATGGAGATTAAACATGACGTAGAATCTATGTCGTTAATTCCTGAACAAAATTGGTTATTCCTTTATTAATCTATTTTCTATCAACCTGTTAAACCAGTAATCTAGACGCACGCGACGGCGTAAAATTATTCATAGAAAATGTCGTCAAAGACCGACCAGGCATGTTCATGCACAATTTTCTAGCATGTACTTTGGTTAAATATTTCTTGAACATTAACAGGACAAAGAGGATATTATGACAGCTCTTCAGTTGAGTTTTAGCTGGAGGAATAAGACAGAGCTATACAACTGCTATAGCTTCGTCCTTTAGCTCGCTGTAAGATAATCTGCATAGCCATGATATAATAACCCCCAAAAGAGGAGGTTACCTGTGTGGTTGCCGGGTTAGAATAGTGCCACTCCATGTCTTCCCGTGGATGTCGAAAGAGGCGACTAAGGGAATAAAGGCTTGTAGTACTGTTAGGCGATGAGCTTGCAACCTGTCACTAATACGCTGGTAAACATCTTAGCCTATTTGTGCAAAATGTGGTTACAGAATTATCAACAAGTTTTAAAGTTGTAGGTAATTCTGTAACTCTGCCTACCCCACTCTGGGATAACAGGCGTGAATGTATGTATGTATGTATTAAAACAACCTAAATCTCGCATTTTGATACTCGACAAAAATAAAAAAGTGGCTCATTTATTCGTAGCTCATTTATTCGATCATAACTTAAATGATATTTAATGTTGAGCATTAAAACTTATAGAAAAGCAGTATTTTAACTGTTAAATCACAAAAATAAGCAAAACGGTCAAAAAATCGTGTACGGCCTCTTAAATTAAAACCGTTTTCCAGTCAAAACACAGCGCTTGAAGTTCCGTCAAGGTGTGGGTGTGACTTTTGAAAGGTTACCTGTGATACACCACCGCGCTCTGTGTCATCAGGGAATCGGGTAATTAGCTGCCTATCGTCGCGATAATTAGTACCTGTTTTATTGTACAGGTACAAAACCCTCAGCGCGCGAATCCATCTAGCACTTATCCTGTTATTCTGTAACAAGGGTTAATTAGCATGTATGTTATGTATGTGCTCATTAAACAACTAAATATCAAGGGACAATGTCACACCAATTGACCTAGCCCCAAACTAAGCTCTAAGCTTTGTACTATGGGTACTAGACAACGATATAAATACTTATATAGATAAATATATATTTAAATACATGTAAAACATCCATGACTCAGGAACAAATATTCGCGCTCATCACACAAAAATCTGCTTTTACCGGGATTTGAGCCCAGGACGGCTAGCTTCGTAGGCAGGGCCACTACCTACTAGGCCAGCGCGACGTCATTATAAATGATAACGCTGATTTAATTTACTGATAAATTAAATCATTAGTGTGCGAGTGTGTCCTAAAGTAAGGGCTTGTTTACGGAGACACGGGGCGTCGTTGCGGCTTAGCGTCGTCAAGCGTTTTTCTCCTTTTACAAAGAAGTGGCGAGTGCAGCGGCTTGTGGTATCACACGCGCAAACACAAACATATGGCAATGTACGATGATGTCTATGAGATGCGGGGCGTGACGCGGCGTATGGTGTGGGGCGTAGAGAGCAGCGGTACCGCCGTTATCGAGGCGTGCAAAGCTACGTACAATTCGGTAATGCAATCTGCGGGCACCGCGGGCTCCACCACAAGTAATGCTGTATATGAAGCAAACGCGTGTAAAAATGCTTCTCCGCTTTCAAACAACGCCATATGTTTGAATTTAGTGCAGACCGCGCCGCTCAACGCTACTCGCGACGCCCCGCGTCTCCGTAAACAATCCCTAGGAGAGCTGTCATGCTTGTTGCGTTCAGATGTATACAACCGCGAACATGCGTTCGGTAACATAGTAGTATGTACTGTTATGTTCGTGACTATGATAAAACGCAAATCAAGTATTTTGTACAGTCGATTACAAAGAAATGTATCCACTTTTTCACCTTATTGCTTTGTAATAAGGGCTAAGCGTGGATACATATCTTTGTAGTTGACGTACACAGAGATATCTCTCGAGTAAATATCTAAGAAAGCTACCGCGACCTGATAAACAACCCCTTGTCGAACTTTTAAAACTAAAAGCGAACTAAATTTCAAACTTTTAACGGTTAAGTTTTCCATTTGCGCTCGACACAAAACCGCTTTTTGCGAGCGCTATTAAGGTCTGCGCGGTTCGCTTAAGTGCAGTTAAACGGACGGTTAGCGGTTTGACGGTTGTCAAATGTATTGACTAACGGTTGATTAAGACTTAACCGTCTGTTAAATTGGTTGGTGAACTCGGCCCTAATAGGTTGTATGCGAATGACGTCACCATCAATCAACCCTGTGAAACTTATTGACAATCCATTACACTAGGAGTGGCGGTAAAAAGCAGTTGAAGGCTCCGCTAATTAGGGCTTCAAAATGTATGTTTTGATTTGTTTATGTTAATACCAAGACCATGTACAAAAAACTATAATCCTGGAGTTTTACTGAAAAAGGGTACAAGTCGACTTAACTTGTAATAATACTCTTACTCGTAATGTACACAGGGTGACTGGATATTCGATACAAACCTTTTAAGGAGGCATAGTAGAGCTCACTTGAAGCCAATAAGGTCATGTAGTACCCTGGCCGAAAATTATTCGTTTTTATTTTAAATTGCGGAACGTAGCTCGGAAAAATTAAAAAAAAAAGCCATTTTTTACTGCTTTTTAATGTATTGTCTGAAAGCTAAAATGTCAGCAATTTAATGTAATGACAAAGAAATAAAAACATAATCCTATATTTCAAGTTATTTAATTAAAATTCAATAAAAATAAACAATAAAGTTTTTACTTCATTAACAAAGAGTGTTTTATTTTTATATTTGCTACATGACCTTATTGGCTCCAAATGAGCTCTACTATGCCTCTTTAAAAGGTTTGTATCGAATATCCAGTCACCTGTATACATGAACGGAATATACTAGACTTTCACTTGATGTTCAGGCGACTTATAACGTTTTTCAAAAGGACCTTAGAATTAGTGCAGAATTAATTTGCATTACCAGAGAATCTATGCTCCTGGGACTTTATTCTACTCGGTAAAACCATATTGATTTCGACATATTATCGTTTTTTTTTTAACTCGGCCGCCATTACTCTCAATTAAATAAGAGCTATCGTACCTATTCTGTTCTATGGTATAAAAAGTAAAGAGTTATACGAAGTAAAAGTAACTAAGTTCCTGATCCCTTATATCGTAGCTATCCAAAAGGATCCTTGGATTTTAATTAGGTACGTTTTGTGATAAAAAAATATAAAAAAATATAAGTATACCTACTCAATAACAATGTCAGACCGGTGTCACTATTGCCTAATGCACTTGCAATCGCAATCGGCTTGAAAGTGGAACGATTGTTTTCATTTTGTATGCAGACAAGCCTTCGATTTTCAAAATGAAAACGATTGCGATTGCGAGTGCGGTAGGCAAGAGCCCCTCTGATTATAACCATTTAACCTTTCCAATTTAGTTATTTGAATTATCGTTCCTGTTGTTGTCCTAGTCATTATTTTTAACTTTTTTATTGACATTACATTTGTAATGATTTTATTTGTGTTAGTTTTAAAAATAATTATTTATTACGTTATTACCTTGTAATGTAACTTATTTTTAAGTGTTATTGCATTTAATAATTGAAATCTGACCTTCTGCTGGAGTTTCTTGCGGCGCTTCTTCTCCGCAATGATGGTCTTGTCCGAAGCGCTAGTAGATTCACTCCATATTACCGACGTGTATATGAGCCCTCATGTGGCCAATTTACTGAATAATGATATATTTTGAAATTTGAATAAAAATTTTGACCTATTTAAGCTGTAATTAATTCACATCATAATTGAATTGAAACCGCGTCCATAACTGACCAAGTGAGTCTTTCTGTTCAACGACCGCGGTAATAACAAAATAATTAACGATACCGTTTTAACAAAGGCCCTAACATTATTTCCTTATAACCTCACCAACCAGTAAATCGGGAGCAACTAAGCTGGATTTCACAATTTATGAGCAAAGCTGCAAAGCCCGTTAAAGTAGGAATAGAACTGTTCCGCGTTTATTTACACGCCCATGCATCAAACACGAAGCACTCACGCGCAAATACTCGCTCCGCCATCCCCGGATAATTAAAAGCTTATTAAATACAAACCATCCTGTTTCTTGAATAATTCAGTAGTAGTGAAGTACGAGTGTGGTGAAACAAAGAATATCTAAAAGGTGAAAAAGATACGCAATAAAAATCGCGGAAGTTGATTGCGTCTAAGATCCGAATAGGAGACGACCATCATAACTATTGTGTACTCATACTCATTTATTTATAATATTATAAAATATTACATGTCAAAATATTTTTTATGTTATAGTTAGTTGCATTATAGTAGGTACTTTAAATAATATTAAAAATAAGTTATATTTTATAATTCATTAGTCTAAGATGAATTCATTAAAATCGTAGAAAGAATTGTCAATAAGCCATTTCCTTAATTTATTACAGAAAGCTAAGTAGGTAGGTATAAACGGGTAGGTCGGTACTAATCGTTTGCATAGTATTCTAATAGGCTGCATACTGTCGATTAGTATGTAGTTTGTCTATAAAACAAGCAATGGCAATTTTTAAATTAACTTTTTTTTTATGTTTAAGTACTGGACTGATTTTTTTCAGCCAACCTATTCCCCATATATTACTTAGCATATTAAATATGATATAAAATACTTTTAATCGAATAAACAGATGGGTGACGGTCGTCTCCTATTCGGATCTTAGACCTTTAGTTCTAGAGCAATAAGCACAATTATGCTGTATTTTTCTAACTTTAAAGTTAGAGTAAGACAGCAATCAACTTCTGTAATTATTATATCTCAACCTCGCTTTAGATCGCATGTATTTGACGAACGAGAAGACGAGGGTGATAAATATGCGATCGAGGCTTACATTATTACCGCCCGTTGTGTGTTCAGTCAAGTGTAAAAATATGGGAGAACGCAACACCTCAAAAATATGTTCCAATGCACTTCTATGTTATAAGGACTTTTACACATTTATGGGAGCATTATTTATTTACATATTTTTGCACTTGGCTGTACACAATTGACAACATTTCAAAAAAAAAAGCATTATTGTTTTTTCGCGTTTATAATAGCTGGTTTAAAATTAGACTACCCGTATTTCTTGGTTTTTCTTTATTTAACTTAAATTCGTCGTTAATAATTTATTAAATAAATAGTCATTAAAAAGACCGTATATACAAAGTTAGGAATACTGATGTCGTGATCTTAGCCTGATATAAAATAAAAATAAAGTAACTTTAAACATAACAGAACTGACTGTCATGTCATGTCACTCACTTGTCAATCATTCGCTGCCGTTCGTTCACAAATTTGTTATTTTGCGTAATTTAATTAATTACGTAATATGTAGACGCCTTTAAAATAAATAAACTATTTTGCGTAGAATCGAAAGCTTGTCGTTAGAATCAAGTAATCCGTCAGACAACATGACAGTTGTATATTTTTGGAATTCCTTTGGTAATAAATGGACTAAGGGCACTATAAGTGTATTCCTAACATTCACAATCCAACTTTTTTTACTGTTTTTCCTAAATGTAAAAAAAACTACTGCATAAAAAAATCCAATGATATTTTTACTGTAATCAGCAGTGTAAAATCTAGAAACGGTATTTTATTTTACTAGCTTAGCACATAATGAATTGTTGTCAATTGTACGTCGCGTCGTTCGGCGTTCAGTACCGCGAATGTCATGTTGTAACCCAGTTTAACATTCGCGGTATTGTACGCCGAACGACGCGTCGTCATCTGACAACAAAGCAGGATTTTCTGCTGTAAAACATATTATTGCCATTTCTCAGATAGGTAATTAAGTATTGTTACTTCCCCGGGCCGCTATTCCACATTTTTTTAGCCTATCTTGCTTCTATATTGATTTTATACTTGTTGGCGTTACGGCAGCTTATATAGCAATAGACAGTAAAGGGCTACTTACTACCACAATGGCTGCAGTATATAATTTTGTAGGTAGGTAGAACAATTAATTCAAATAGTTCAGAAATATTTAGATCGTTAAAATACTTGTAAAGTTTATGGTTATTAATTAGTTACACGCTCCAGACTAGTTCAATCAATGTTCATGTTCTTCAAGATCACTCTCAGTAAACAGAATAGGTGATTTTAAGAGACCAATTTCATTCATTTCGTATTTGACCCAATAGTTTTCTTTTAATATGTTTGTTTATTTAGCAGACAATTTATGGATGACATGTTTTTTTAAATTTGGGTTGGCATTTTTAATAAATTACAACAATTTAAATGATATCTAATGATAAAAAGTCATTGCAATAGTGTATTGTGGTGTTCGCTTAATCCTTATGATTTATGGTACACTTAGGAGGGCTGCAAGCCGAAAGCGAAAGTCAAACAAAGGTTAAATATATTTTTGTTGAAGTATCCAAAATATAAATATTTCAAAAAAATTATGATGCAGAACGGCTTTAAAACCCTATTCCTCGAAATGAAGTAATTGTAAAAATATGAACAATCATCATCAATTTTCTTCAAGGACTTACATCCTTTAGCCTCATTGTAAACTCAATACTCGTACATCTACCAAACTTAGACACTTAATTACTCGACTCTTGTTTTCACGAGACCTGAAAAGGGATCGATGTAACTTGATAAACTATGTAAACTACTTCACGCCTGTAATCCCAGAGTGGGGTTGGCCGAGCTACAGAAACACTTAAACTTAAAAAACTGGCTGATAATTCTGTAACCACATTTTGCACAAATAGGCTAAGATGTTTACCAGCGTATTAGTGACAGGTCGCAAGCCCATCGCCTAACAGTACTACAAGCCTATATTCTCTTAGTCAGCTCTTACGACAACCACGGGAAGACATGGAGTGGCGCTATTACAACCGGCAACCACACAGGATATATAATAGGAGATATTTAGTACAAGAAAATTAATAAAATCAGGGAAAATAATTCGTGTAGTTTTGTAAATAGGTACAGTTAAACCTTGATCATACTAAAAGTCCTCTAGGGTGAGGGGTGTGCTGAGGGTGTAAGGGGGGGATTTTCAGATTCTTGTTCGTATCTCGAATATCTGTACGAATATCAGTATAATTACTTATGACAAAACTTTCTACATACAATTTTCTACAAAAATTGCTTTATTAATTTTTAGTCTTATATCTTAGGAGCTACAGGGTGCTTAAATTAACAGGGAGATAAAATATTGAAGAAGTAAAAATGAAATAGGTTTAAAAAAATAAATGGAAATGAGTTCATTTTTATTATGTTACTCATCGTCTTCTACGTCGACACACTCCTCTTCTCCATCTATGACCTCTATAGGTACACTATTTGTACATAAACCCAAGCAGTCGACTTTTTGACATCCGTATTTTCCAGTGCAACCACTTTTGCACCGACAAAAAATTCAAGTCAGCACGGTGTCTGGAGCTGAAGCATCAGGCCGAGAAACTGAACGTCGCCCTGAAAGAGAGTTAAAAAAAATGAGGGGTTTTCAGGAGTTAAATTGGCATCATGATCGAATTTGTACTTAAAATCTGCTGCTCAATGTGAGTTTTGTTCCAAGCAATAATTACAAAATAGTAACGATAAAATGCTAACATGATTTTCAGTTCACAACCGCACTAAAGAAGTACTGGGACTTACGAGGTTAAACTCCATAAAAGTGGTTAACTATAATTATGACAAGATAAGAAAAACCATTGTTCATATTGTTGTAAAACTGTACTTAAACGGGACGGATATACCTACTGGGGGGTTACCATGACTTACTAAAGCAGTTCAGTTTAGCTTGAGAGAAAAGGACAGTGCTATATGACTGCTATAACTCTATCTGCTTTAGTATGTCGTAGTAACTCCCCTAAATTCACGACTTTTATACTAAACTTCCATGATAAATAGCGCTTCGCTACGTCAACATTACGTAAAACAAAACACTACTCTATGCTTTAGCAAGGTTTTGTGTACCTTGATTTAATTATATTCACTTGTGTGAAAATACAAATTGATAAGCTGAATAACACAGTTCAAAATAGAACATTATTTTAGGTGTAAATCTTTTATTAAGTCGAAAACGCACAAAGAGCGAAGGCGCGCATACCTTAAAGGCCTCCGTCGCGCCATGCCCAGCTCGATTCCTCACATATTATTTTATAAAAACAACTCACCGCGTGTTTGCGACTTCAAAAAATACTCTGTGCTGAAAATACGTAACCAAGCTTCTGCTTAAATTCCACATTTCATGGTCGGTTAAGGTAATTAAGTGTACTAATTAAGCAAGCTTAAGACAGAGAATTTTAATTGCAACACGACGCTGCACTTTCGCGAACGCTGAACAGCTGTAAGAAACTGAGAGATTGCGCAGGGCTGTATACAGAGAGTTACAAGTGCAAAACTTAAGTCTACGACGGTGCTATTCTCTACTAAACATTAGTCCGCTAGTTCGAATCCTGACTTAACCAACCAATGCTGTAGACACGCATCGTGGCATTCGTGGCCCGATCCCAGCAAGTGGTAAAGTCAAGTTACACTGGTTCTATTAAGCAAATTCGCGTTTCTTACAAAATAATAATATCTCAGATTTACTTACTCAATGAATCGTGTTTGGTGAACCGTGACGGAATATATGAACTTAAAATTTATTAGAATTTAAATGGTAATGTTTGTGGTCCAAGTAATGAACAGGGCAATGCTTTTAGCGGATTAGGCGGGATATTTATGGTAATGTCAACTATTTAACTGCCTAAATGGCCTTGGAAGTGTGTTTACGATGGTTAGATTCGCTCCACGGCCTTTTTTTATACCTTCCCTTTGGAATCTTTACAGCGAACGGTTCAAAACTTTCCAAAACTGACAGGTTCCCGCCATTTTCACCAGTTCACAGTCACATTCTTCTTATGTTTAATAATGTAGTATCCAAGTATGTTTTTTTTAATGGCAAAGACAAGGCACACGAGCACTCAGGCACAATATGTATGTTCAACGTAAGGTGTCATTCGTTCCTCTATGTCAAAGCCATAGTCATAATATAGCTTTCGTAGAGTGAAATGCATTCTGGCACAGTGGATGCTTTCACTCTTCTCAATCTCTCAAGGGTTAGCTGGAAGAGATCCGTTAAAGGGATAAGTTCGCCTTTGTACATATTTTTATATTAATTGTATTGTTTTGTTTTTTCTTTTGTACAATAAAGTGTTTACATACATACATACATACATGCTTAAAATTAACTACTGTTGACATTTCACTACCAAATATTTTTGCCCAGACACGTTTACGTAGAAGCATCCAATGTGGTTTTCGGTCGAAGAAAAGGCGATTTCGTAAGTGAGGTCTATGTCGATATAACTTATCTTGACCGTGCAAACGATACAAACGCTTAGTTAGTTCGCCCGAACGTTCATTCATACTAATTAACCATCTGCAATCAAAGAACAACTAACATTTGGCCAATACTGTACACTCTGGTAAGTGGTTTTCTCTCAAGAACTCATTGGTCGATGATCAATTATTAACCCAAACCACAATCGCCTAAATTAAGTAACATTTAACATTGCTGTTAGTTATATGTAAGATCTTACTATAACAAAATCAATTAGACATATTTGAAGATGCATTATCACCTTTTAATTTGAATTCATATTTATTTCCTTTTTCCAAAGTAGTAAAAGTTCCCACAAAAGACTTTTAAAAATATTATTGCAATCAGCAAGAAAGCAGCAGAAGGAAATGTATTAAAATTAAAAAAAAACAAAGACCTACAAATAAATCTTGTTCTATTTCAAACATTAAAGCAGAAATAGATGCTCTTTATTAACTTTCTGAACACAACGCAGTTTATGGCAGTGACTTAAGTAGCGCGATAAGCAAAGTGTTGCCGTTGCATTAAGTCAAGACCACAATCTCCCAGCTATTACGGCTTTGTACACCGCTATGGAACCTTTTCACAGTAAATTTTGACCCGATCATTAACTTTACTTCACTACTCTGTGGAACGTAAAAGGTGATGTGGAAAGGTACTACAGATGGTAAGAGTTATAGTTGCAGCTTATAATAAAAACATTGTCATATTAATTTTGCGTAAGGGTGTTGCTAGAGTAGGTAACTCTAGCAACACCCTTACGCTTAATTAAGAATTTTAAAGTAAATGACGTTGACCGGTTAGTTTTTCAGACGCTTAATTAAATCATAAACCACATCCAAAAAATAATCCTTAACAAAATATACTTGAAGTTTCAAACGTGATTAAGTATATCTTATTATATTTAAATTAATTCGCAAAGTAAGACGCAAATATTGAACCACAATTTCTGGCGGAAACTCCCGAGTTGACAAAACTTCTGGTCGCTTAAAGTTAAACTAAACACGAACTGTTATTGAAACATTACTTAAATCCGGCTACAAGTCTCATTAATAATGAACTTTGAAACAGCTCTATCAATAGAGCTTTTGGAATATAATGTAATATAAATGATTTGCATTTTTATGCTTACCTTCCGACAAAGTATCATTTGTAGCATTGTATTTAGAAACAAGTGGCACGTGACCTCTATTGATACATTTAAGTAGCTCTTATTTGTATGGTTTGTTAGGAGTGGCATAGGTCAAGTTATAATGGATAATGGCATCACTTTTCGGTTGCATACGTAATAAAGTCGCCCACGCGGAGTTTCGTCAGTGTCCATTAGATACAGTTATGGAAGTCCACAATAGAATAAGGTATAATCTACTATTCGGGAACGATTGCGATAAATTACTGATAGATACAAATATAATCTTCCATATGAGAATGAATAGGAGAATATTTTGATATACGTCCATTATGTTTACAACCGATATATTTACTGAATCGGAGTAACGGAATAGTCGTAAATGATTATTATTTATTTTCTTGAAACGGAATTCTAAGAATAACAAGTCATGATAAAGTTTTTGGGTAGGTGTTAAGTGGCTGACGTTTAAGTGTTACAATTTACTTAAAGATATTTTAAGTGGATTTAGGAGTGAGACATTGGGTTGTGAAAGTAATAAAGGGAGCCGCTTTGTTTTAACACCTCATTCAGTACCAAAAGCTGTATATGGGGTATTTTTTTGTATCCAAATGTGAGCCCCTGGCCTTGATCGCGTTGCCCGATTGTCACTAGACGCTGGTGAAAAATTGCCCTCCGAGATAACGTATTCTTCACGCAGCCCGAATATTTTCGCACGTGAAGTGAAGAGTGGGCATTTATCAAAATTCGTTTGCGGCATCTCAATCTGTTACTTTCGTTTTCATGACCGAAAGGGGAGACCGGTGCCATTTGAATATTGGTGGCCGGGGAGGGACATGGATAGCATTTGAATTATTTTGTAGTATACAGTTTTCGTTTTTTTTCAAATGCACTCTTTAAGTTTTTCATACAACGTTCAAGTTAATTATGATTGCTTTTTTCAACATTTAAATTGTTTACTTTGATGTCAACAAACTTACTAAAACTTCTATTTAAATTCAATTCCCCAGATAAACGTATAGGTATGCCAGTCATGTGGTAATCCTTTACTTCCTGTATTAGTTAATTTGACAATCCACAGGTTTAGAAACACTACGAACTTCGCTCAAAGTGAACTTCTGCCTTTTAGAATAATACTGAATTAGTGAACCAAATGACGAGAGACCGGCGGGCACTACCGACAGACGACGCATTTTCGTACTGTTAACAGGAAACCTTTACTATGTTCATAGAAAATACTCGTTTCTATACCAACATTTTTCCCTACGCCGATCCATTGCTGCCTTTTCTAAACTTTGCGTTTTAACATTGTACGCGCCAGCAGCAATGAAAGGTGTGTTGAACATATTCTCGGCACTGATTGTAGGCGTGAAATTCCCAAGGTTTTGTAGTACCGAGGCAGAAGTGGAAATACGTAAGCCAGTTCGGCGGCAACGCTGTGTTGCGGATAACGTGTCGACTCCCGAGCGGTCCCATGCCGATGTCACGCGATTTTCGCGCGCAATTCGACGTCTGATTCCCGCTGTGCGATGTTTTTTAATGTGTTGCAGTTAGTTTTGGTGCACTTACTATAAAAGTAAATAGTGCTTCGAGTGTAATACAATTACATTTTATAATAGTGTTAGTTGTAGTGATTACGAACGGTCACATTGCTGTATGTAAAGATTCTCCAGTTGAAAAGGTATGTTTGCAATAGGTTATTCGCACGTCTTGAGGGATCTTTACAGACAATTGGACACGACTGAAATTCATGAATGGACAAGACAAAGCGCCGAAATATTTAAAAAGTCTCTAAGTCATTTCGGCGTCGACCGCAATTTATTAAACATTAAAGGGACGGCGATAAAAAGTTATTTAACTATTGTTACGGAAGAAGCGTTAAAATAATTGAAATTTACGAGGTACCTACGCACCCTAAGGGGAAATAATTACCTGAATCTTTACTACCTACTAATATCTCTAAGTATTCAAATTCAAATCGCTAAAACTGTATGCAGTTAAAACATGGTAATACATAGACAACATTCGTGTTTGGAGTGCGATGGTTCAAGGTGCCGACAGTGTATTGTGTCACTAAGATGCAAAGTGACTCACTGGCTACATATGGCCATCTACCGCTGCGACTCTTAGCGCTAATCGTGTAGGCGCTAATAAACGTCACTGTGGACTATGTCACCTAGGCACATGGTGTTTATGTTTACGTTGCTTTGTTTAAGCCAGCATGCTACGTAACTGACGGGAAAACCAAGTGTTTGTTTCATGAACGCTAACTACTTTTAAAATTCTGTCGAATATAACGGAGTGGACATAGATGAACGCTTGATTAGCTTCCATCTTGTATATATTTGAAGCTAGTGCTTACAGGGATTAAATCGAACCCTGGACCACTAGTGTGACGAGCTCGAGTATTTAAGTCTAGGTAAAATTGTGTGAGATACAATTCTGTTTTTATAAAATTTGTTTTCTAGGCTTTCTGGTATTATTACATTCTTTGTTTTGACTTCCGTATAATAGTGCTACAGAAGTTTAGAGATCACTGTTTGAGAGTATCGGTACAAACACCATTGTCTACTTTGTTTAATTTCAATATGCATTATATAAAAAATATTAATAGCACAGCGCGGTGCCAATGTCATAGTGACTTCAAGTACGAGTTAATTTAGGTCTGTTCCCACTAGTTCCATTTTTTAAAGGACTTCAGATAATGGAACTAGTGGGAATGTTTTTTTTTCCATAAAGATTTATTAAGAAATTTAATAAAATGTCGAATAATTTCTTTTATTATTTAGAATTTGTATATATTATATTATTATTCAATGCAATTTTTTCATTAACGGTTTTAGTGAAAATAAATTATTTTTTAATCAAATAGAACTACTGGGAAAAAAATATTCCCACTAGCTTATATTATTATCTGAATAAGTCCTCTAAAAAATGGAACTAGTGGGAAGAGACCTTAATTTAAATGATTTTTTAGGGGTCAAACAGAAAAACTCTTCCTATTTTACAAATCTCTTAAATTGTGGAACCGTCAATTCCTCTTTAGTTAAAGAGTTTTCCCATTAATAAAACAACAACACAAATTGAATGTCGTTTTATTAGGGATCGAGGTTCGATCTCTTACCCTTTTACAAAGAAGTTGACTGCGTAGTGTTTACAGAAAGTGGTCTCAAAAGGTTGGAGGATCTTTTACGTTAACCAACTTTTTAAATCGTAACGCATTATTGCTCTTAGTTGGCTTTGGGCTGCTTAATAATTAACTGTTTACTGAACTTATTAGCGTCTGTAAAAATTGTGGCAAGTTCCAATGCAGTCATCTTAGATTCGTCACATTTATTCCATAACAAAGCATTAACATTTGTATTCAAATCCGACTATCTCAGAAAGGAAAACTAACATCTACATTTCATATTAGAACGTTTTCAGTCTTCACCGTAGGTACTATGACAACCTTTTTTTTCTTACAGTACTTTATTATTGCATTGTTAGTGGGTTGTGAGTTTACATTGTATACCAAATTTCAGTCAAATCCTGTAACGGGAACTAGTTAAAAATAAACTTCCGAAATTAAATTAAAATCTAATAGAAGCCTATTAGATTATAACGTACCTACATGCTACCTACTAACAAAACAAGTTAAATAAAAGGCTAGAAATAACGGCAGACACTCTCCCAAAAGTTCTATTGCTTTTCTTTCTAAAAGTAGTGACGATGTTCCTTTTTGATATGATGATAATTAGGCTTAACTTTAACCTAGAATGAACATACTAAACCACACCCGAGCGAAGCCGGGGCGGGCCGCTAGTTATATTATATTATGACTATCAAGACCAAACGTACGACTCTTAACTCGGTAGCTTTAGATAATGTTAAGTACAGCAAAGGCTCTCTAGCCACCTATCGTCGGGTCGTAGACAACATAAATGCATTGCCTTCGGGTTCGCATATATCCTATTCCAGATTACAACATATTCCAGTAACAGAAATTGAAAAACACAATACAAAGTTAAGATCATAATTAAAGCACAGCCATTGCTTAAAAAAATCAACCAACGAATCTCAATATTTATTTTGAATCAGCTTATCTACAACGGTTGTCCATTAGAGATAACCTCATGCACCCGATGTTGGCAAGATGATGAGGAATAAATCATTCCTCTGTTTTGATTTAATGTAAAATGTATGCCCAACAGAAGCCAACGCGATGCCAACGAGATTTATGAACGTGCTGTGTATTCGGTGCGTCAGGAATGTTTGATCTACTTCCTGAATCAACCGCGGATTTCGACAATCGAGCGGTATTGAACTTTGATGAATTATATTATGATATTTGGGTTCATTATGTAGGTTTGTATGTATTTAAACTCTTTATTGCACAAAAAAAAACACGTACGTACGTACGTATATAAACGTAAGATAAGTGTACAGTCAACAGCATAAATAAGTGATCATTAATGTACTTTGTCACTATAAATCTGTGTTTGAAATGTTATAAAAATGGTGAAACGATTGAAAGCGACAAGGTACAGAAATGATCACTTATTTATGCTGTTGACTGTACAATGATGATCTTATCTCTTTAAGGGATCTCTTCCCGTTAACCATGATCAAATAACGGAGCTAATGGTGTAATTAGGCTGGTACAAATTTAAGCCATCATAAATAAATAAATGTCGGGCGAACAATCTCGTGGACTCACTCCAAAAATAAGCTCTAGGCTTGTCTGATGGGTACTAAACAACGATAATCATATAGAAAAATAAATACTTATGTACATAGAAAATATCCAAAACTCACAAACAAATACTCGCACTCAATACAAAAATATTTGCCCTAACCGGGAATCGAACTAGGGTGAACTAACTGCGTCGTCATGTTAAACATTAAAACCCAAAATATTAAAAGTGACAAAAGCTACGGCCATTTTTGGAAATAAATCATCTTGAAGTTTCACCCAGTCCACTGCGTTTCCTAGTTCTATACATCCGACAGGAATCGAACCCGGGACTGCTAGCTTGGCATACCACCAATTCGTCTAACTTCGTCGTCATTCAACTCATTAAAACAAAAAAATATTCTAAGTGACAAAAGGTATGCTCATTTCTGTAAAGAAACCGTCTTCACGTCTTACCTACTCCACTGCGTTTCCCAGTTCTATAAATCTATTACATTTAATTGCAATTATTAGATAATAACACAAGTAAAATACTATCATTTCTGGCAATATATTGAGACGGCTCGGCCAAGATCAGTTTACAAATAAGGTTCTCAATGCCGTGAACTCAAACTCAAGCAATCGAATCGCCGATCCGCAGTGTCTTATGCCGACGACTCATCCACTCGACTGAGTCCAGTCTCGGCTTTGCTCGTAATGTAATCAACGTGTTCACGGTTCAGTAGGTCGCCGGCTCTTGGGATTCCCGGGTTTCGCCTCGAAGGTTATCAGTAACACATTAACCTTGTGACTATGATAGTTGTAACAGTAGTTTGCTTAATTAGAGGATACACTGAAAAAAATGGTCGCTTCTAACAAGATTGTGATTGTTGTCCATAGACGTCTTGATTCCATACGAGCCTGGAAAGACATTAGACGCATCAACTAAGAGTTAGTTGAATTGCTAAAGAACTTGCCGTTTTTACAAGCAGTATTGTTTGATATAACTAATATCATAAATAGGCATCGGAGTTTTTGTCGCACGGTAAGACTAATAGCAAGCTATGGAGTCGTCATTTGTCATAAATCTAAACTCTTATTCATATTCATACTCATTTAATTATTTAATTATTCAGGTTTTTTTTATAATCAAGGATAACAACGTTGACGAGTTTAGAAACGATTATTTAATGTTATATTTGGAAAATAAATATTACAATGAAAAATAATTACCGTTTTTATACTGATTTAATTACGAAAATTTATAAACAAACAAAAGATACATTAAAACACGGCAGAAGGGAATGTGTTAGTCCACACTATTGGCGAATTGTATGTTAAAATAGTTCAAGTTATGAATTTATACTCTAATAGAAAATTATTTTTTTATATAGTTGACTAAGATACATTATACACGACCGACCTATATAGAGGCATTTTAAGATAAATTAAATAAATGAGTATGAATATGAATAAGAGTTTATATATATGGCAAATGACGACTCCATAGCTTGCTATTAGTCTTACCATGCGACAAAAACTCCGATGCCTAATCATAAATGCTGTATTAATTTTATGTCAACTAAGAGAAAACCTCTCTTGGTTGGCTCATATTTTTTTGAGTGTAAATAGAGACCAAATCCTACTAATATTATAAATGCGAAAACTTGTTTGTGTGTTTGTTACTTCTTCACGCTGCCACGGCTGGACGGATTTGGATGAAATTTGAAATGAAGATAGCTTATACCCCGTAACACAAACTACTTTACATCCCGGTTTTTTTATATTTCTAGAGTAACGATAATCGAAATCGCGGACAAAGTCACGGGCTAGCTAGTGGGTATGAAAGTGGTGGTAAGATCTTGTGCAGGGTCCGTCCGAATCGGTACTACTATCTTATCCTTTAACGGTGGGGTTGAGACAGCTGGTGAAAGTCCTAGCATACAGGCATTCCCTCTTAGTCCTCAGGGTTGGCAACGCATTTGCGGTCTTAAGATTAGAAGGCAAAGATTCCGAAGAGGCTGTTCCTCTATTTAAAGTTAGCGTGAAGAAGTGGCTGTGGAAACATCTTCAAGAAGTCCACCAAAAAAGAAGACAGCTTCAATGGTTCTTACAAATTGATCTAAAATGGAAGCATAAAAACACACTTTTTCATTTAAACGCAAAGATTTTGAAAGCAAAAAAATCCAGCAGAAATTAATGCGAAAGAATGCATGCAACGTTATCGTCTAGAAATAGTAAATAAACTGAAAAACAATAAAGCGACGCTTGATAACAGCATATTTGAAGTAATAACAACTGTACGCAATAAGAAAAATAAGAAAAATCAAAGCCAATGTCATTTTATGTAATTTGCTTTTGCCCGCGACTTCGCCCGCGTTGATTTCGACTATCGTTATTCCCTCGGTAAACCTTAATTTCCCGTGATAAATAATAGTCTTTGTGTTAATCCAGTGTGGCGGTGTATACTCATAAGCAGTGATGGGAAATAGGTGAGCTAAAATACCTATTCTTCGCGAGAGGACATAATATAGAGTGGTTACAACCGGATAAAAAATATTATTTTTTTCTGTTCCGGGTATTCGATATTTATTCGGGTAATTATCGTAATGTAAAACATGACATGTTTTGTTTAAAGTACGGCATGTTTAATGTTAGTTTTTAGTAAAAAGGGCTAGAGAAAAGAAGTAGTAGCAGGACTAATAATATGGGTTTTCCCACGCATTGTTTGTTTATGACTTGCAAATGGGCGTTCACATTTTCGGATTACTTATTATTTTAACTTTATGGCAGGAATGTTACCATTTTTACTACAAACTTTACAAACATTCTATAAGGAAAAGAATGTATGTTCAACATTACGGCTAGTATTCGCAGTGCCCGGATAAATATCAAATACCCGGAATCCAAAAAATATATACTTTTATCCGGTTGTAACCACTCCATATTATGTCCTCTCGCAAAGAATAGGTATTTTAGCTCACCTATTTCCCATCACTGCTCATAAGCTATCTCCATTGAAGGCACACAAATTTCGCATTTTTAATATTGGTAGGATTGCATCGTTGTATTGAAACTGCGAACTGAAAAGCTTTGTGAAATATACACAATGACAACGACAAAAAAAGGCCGCCATTGAAATCAACTCGATACCTAGCGATCGCGAAATGACACGTCAAGCCACACTATTATACAGTCTGTGAGCACTTAGAAGAGGCTTCGCTTTAGTACTTCTCTCTCACTCGCTCTCATACGATCTTATTAAGAGCGAGTGAGAGAGAGGTACTAAACCGAAGCCTCTTCTAAGTGCTCACAGACTGTAGAGCCATTACCATTTGACCATCGGGGCAGTAAATCATTATATCGGATACTCTTGCTCGCACTCGTGGGGCTTATGGCGAGCGTAAGGGATACAAGATAACGCTGGCATCCCTTACGCTCGCCATTAATCCCACGAGTGCGAGCAAGAGAGTCGAATGGTCAGATGGTAACGGCTCTACAATAGTAGGCTACCGAAGAGGGTATTATACTAACACAAGCATTTACATGTTTTTTTCCGAATTTACATAGAGATTACATACTTCAACATGACGTCTCACCAGCGTGATAAGAGATAACTCTTGATTTACACAACTAATTATCTCAAAAACGGCTTCATTTCAAACAGTCGTTCGAGCGTGAAAGTCTCATGAGCAAGTTTCAAGAAATAATTGCGAATGCACGATCTAAAATGTTGTTTTGTACGCTTTGACAGAACATCTTATTCTCGCCGGGTAATACGTTCGTAAAGCGAGCTGTTTAATGCTAGGTTTACACCAGCGTAGTAGTTAATGCTTAGTACTTGTCAATTACACTTGTCAGACGTGTGTAAACAAACATATTGCATAAATGCTTAGTATTAGTGCAACTGCAAGTGCTAGTGATTAGAAGCCGGTCTTGTTTACTAAGCGACAAGTGCCTACCCCTTTTTAAAAATCTACTAATATTTGTCACTTATCGGGTGGTATGAACGTTGATATCTTCAAACACATAACACTCCTATTGTTTACAAAGTATAACTGCGTCACAGTGTCATTATATAACAATTTGTTTGACTCTTCCTACGATTTGTTTAATACGTCACTGTGACACAGTTCTATGGTGGGTCAGGGTTCTACATAAGCATGATGAAATAAGTGATAAATAGTAAACGTTTTCCTATGAACGCTTATCGCTCTATCGTCACGCAGTTTAAATTTAATAGTTGAGACACGGTAGAACCCTGGCATAATAAGTAACGTTACGGTTTTAGAAACAAATTTTGCGGGTGGTAGGACCTTGTGCAGGGTCCGTCCGGATCGCTACCACCATCTTATCCATTAACCTATTGCCAAACAGCAGTGTTCGCATTGTTGTGTTCCGGTTTGGGGATAAGACAGCCGGTGAAATGACTAGCATAGAGGCATTCCATCTTAGTCCTCAGGGTTGGCAACGCATTTGCAGTCTTAGGATTGCATTGCAGTGTTGTGAATGCGAATGTCTATGGGTCACAGTTTCCACTTCCCATCAGGTGGCCTGTGTGCTCGTTTGTCTTCTCTATGCCATAAAAAAAAAATATAAAAAAATAGTAACAACATTATTTCTGCGAATTTCTGTGACAAGGTTCAACAGTTAAGTCTAAGATTGTGTAAAATTGGAAAAATACTAGCTGCTGCTGACTCAAGAGTCTAATCTAGTAGACACTGAAATCTACCATAAAACGCGAGTCAAGGACAGTGGCAAGTAGGTACACGTGGCAATGGCAAGGACAGTGGACTGAAAAAATAGAAAGCGTTCTATTTGGATCCACTGGCAAGGCAACTGAACTCGCTACTGTCAGATCGGTTTAAACTACTGTACTGTCCACTGTCACTGTCCTGTCCACTGTCACTGTCCTGTCCACTGTCTTTGACCAATGTAAATCGGGCTTAATACCAAAGAATAGCGTTGCGGCGGCGTTGTAATATTATAAGCATTTTAAATTCAATGTGGTTATCATTTTCACTGCACTACTATTTCTATTTCAATAGAGTATAGAATGCTTTGACTACTACATTACAGTCAGCCGCCTTATTTGGCATTAAGGCAGAATTGGATATGACTTTTTACTCGCAAAAGTTTCACACCCGGGTGAGAATATTTCGTTGGCCATTAACATAGTAGGGAGCACGTACAGTCGACTACAAAGAGATGTATTTTGGACCTTATTACAATGCAATAAGGTGATAAGGTGCCTTAAGGTGGATATATCTCTTTGTAGTCGACTGTATAATGAGAGTGAAGTGAGATGGTTTTATACACAACAGCGTTGTAGCATTTGCCTGTTTCCTTTTTAATCTGACCTGTACGCTCGTAGCAAAAGCTTCAAAACTAAGGTCAAAGTGTATTGGTTATTTATTTGCCAAATTGCCAGAACACTTGGACTTGGGTTTTACAGAATTCGGTACGAGTGAGGGGTCAGAATATAATGGTTTTCAATTCGACAAGGTTTCATGTGAGAATAAAACCAGAATCCGGAGCGGTCTTGCTCGTCCAGCTTCCGGAATGTTACTTTGTTCCCTCCCGCCGGGAACCGCTCGAAACATGGATGTAGCTATAATTACGTGGAAGAGATACCATGATTTGATCCTTTCTTAGGGTTTAAAAGCCGTATCAACAAACTCATCTTTGCTGCGATGCCCGTCACAAGATACGTCAAAGAGAACGTCAAGCCATAGAAAGCTGTCATTTTTGACATATCTTGAGACGAGCATTACAGTCGAGATCAGTTTATTAATACGGGCCTAAGATATTTATTGTCTCAAAAGAATGCCAACTTATTTTAGCTTTAACGTAGGTAAATAGAATATAATTTAAACGGTTAAATAAAGCTCTACCAAGCTATTCTATTTGTTAGCAGGTTAACGTAAATAAAAAATTAAAAAGTATATTCTTAACCAGAAATTATGAATTACTTAACATGCAGGTAGAAATTATTATATTGCTTCTAACGTAGTTTTGTTTACTAACTGCCACACTCTGAGATGACAATTAAATTGAATGTTTGATTAAAGTGGCTGCTGTCACTTTCTTTGCTATAACAATAAAATAAGACAACTCGTCGCTAAGCAAGCATTGTAGAAATTGTTTATAGAAAAATATTAGGAAATATTATTATATATAACATATATATACATATATAATATATTCAATAGTACCTATGCATGATTTAATTAAGTAACAATTATGTTTTATGAAAAATCCCTATTTACGTAATGGTTTAGCAATATTTTAAACTCACTTTTCCCTTCCCTTCTTTTTATAACCTCCGACATAAATGGAGGGGTGTTATAAGTTTAAGTGTGTCTGTGTATTTGTGATAGTGTCTGTGTAACTGTGTGCCAGAATCGCAGCTCCCAAATAATTGCTATTTAAATATTATTAGTTACTCGGTTGAGCTGTTTAAGTTATTAACAAAGTGACTAAGACATAACTAAGACAACAGTGTTGGATGTGTAGCCATCGGTTGTTTTTATTTATTTCGCAATCGCTTCAAGGTCAACTGGAAGAGATTCCTTAAAGGAATAAGTTTACCTTTGTACATACATTTTGTGTTCCTGTCCTCTTTTTCCTTTGTTGTTTTCTGTTTGTATAATAAAAAGTTTAGATAAATTAAAAAATACTAGTCACTTCTTCGCTGTCTATTAAAAACGTGCCCAAAAATATACTCTCCGACACTTTAGCGATAGTGGTAGATAGTGTATGCGTAAGTTGACAAAGGGCCTCACCGGAACTACAGTAACAGTGTAAAAGCCGGCGCACCCATCGAGTAGATGACTGTACGGTGTGGCATAGCATAGAATCTATTAAGCGCAATGCACACCAAAGTCGCCGGCCCTCCGAGCCTCCGACACAGTCGGACAAGATTTTCTATTGGTCTAACGCCGCGCCACCAACGGCCGCCGGGCTGTGTTGGCGGGTTGAGTCGGCTTGGTGTGTACTGCGCTTTACGATATTGATTTTGTTTGTGGAACTGAAACGACTACTTGGCACTCTTAACGGAAGTTGATTTCGCTATGTAAAAAGATTTTTTTATTGGTGATGTTTGAAAGACAATATTTATTCAAAACCAATAAGTAACGAAGAGGAACTACGGCGACGTGTCTTCAATGCAGCCCGAGATATATCGGAAGCCAGTTTACGAAAATTAAACCGAAACTTTATCCGAAGATGCCATTTGTGCCTTAGACTCGGAGAGAAACAATTCGAACATTTATTGTAAAAACGAATGAAAATTAAACCTGTTTTTTATTATCTTTGAACCAAGGTCAACCAAAAATCAATCATATTCTTCAAAGGAGTACTAACAAATGAGATATCGTAGAGTACAAGATAATTTTTTACATGATTAGCATTGGTTTCCGAGGATCCATATTGGCAAATGTAATACGAATTCCTACTTTTATGCATTAAGATATCATGTGCCATTTTAGAATTGGCATAAAATACGCATGTTTTTAAAGCTATTTGCTCATTTCGTTTCTAGTAAAAAAAAGTTATGGCAGGTGTTCAAAGTTGAAATTATTATGTTGATGATAAATTTAAGTCAAGTTCATTACAGTATTTTTCCAACTTTTACATATTTTAATTTGACATAATAATGCTTCCATCATCTTAATAAACTATTCATAAACGCGCACAAATAAAAAAAACTAAATTCTAAAGCTATCCCAGTAAATGCGAGCACTTACAATGTCAAATGAGGTGAAAAATTGCAAAAATCTTAAAATTGGTATAACTCGGAAACGGTGCAACTTTTACTGAGGTCATGTTAGGCTGGTGGCTCTTCAGTGTCACTGTGACGTGCTATTTTTGGGACAACCTGTATGTATAAAATATCGAACGGTCTATATAGATGTTTACAACTAAATGCCCCTCGGCTTTACATGTTTTTTTACCTGTAGTTAGTAGTTTATGTCCAACCCATGTACTTAGGAAACTTCTACTCAGCAGACAGCCTGCTAAGTATTATTAAATTGTACTGACTAAGCGTACTTTGCTCCCGCTTGAGTCATCCGTAATGACAATGCCACATCCACTTATTACAGTTACCCTATATCCGTGTATTGCTTTGTACTGTTCTTGAATGGAAAATGGACGTGAATTCTTTGAAGAAGTTTATTTCTTTCGTCTTGTTTTAGTTAGGCATTACGTACGTGGTAGGACTGCCTATATTATCAAGGTAAAAAACTTTTATACACAAGTTTCTTCATTTTTACATAGGTAAGTACACAATATTATTATTTACGCGGATTCGAATCCTATTGGATTTATAGTTAATGTTAAAGTTAGCTGCCGAGGATAAAAGACATACATTAACGATCAGCATTATAAATAGGTTTGGTAATCACTAAACTTTATTACCTTGTCTCACTACTTTAATGTGACAAAGTACTTAAATCCATAGCTTTTCTGATGAAGACAATAAGGGAACTACTTAAAGGAATACCTGTTTCCGAATTTTAATTTGTTTGAATCTACTATTTTTCTGGAAGTTATTTCCTGGGGTTTTTTATTAATGTAAATAAACTCATTTGTGCTTCAGGTAATTTTACCTTAGAAATTACGATTAAATAAATCAACGACTACTTTTCACATACAAAATAAAATTTGTATTTCCTAGCTCAGTATTCTCTTTGAAATTTCAACGCAGTATTGTTTATTAAATAATTACGTCGAAAAGGTCGCATTACTATCTATTTGGGTGACCTGATAATATTCTCTGAACTAGTTATTACAGTAAAACATCATATTAAACTTATTACAACTTTTAATTCAATGAAACGTTTTTAAGATGAGCCTGATCACTTGAATTGACTTTCATAAAAAACGTCTCTCGAGACTTAAGTATAGAAAAGCTACTCTTCAATTGAATTATGGATTTTAATGAGATTGTCAAATGGTATATAAAATTAGGTACAGTCGCAGCCGCCATTTTATCGTTGAAGTGTAGTTTCAGGTAATTAATTGTAATTATAATGAAGGTGTAAACATTCCGAGGTAGTTTTGGTTAATTATATTGTCTTAACCTATACTAATATTATACATGTGTAAGTTGTTACGCTTTCAAGGCTAAATCGATCTCGATGAAATTTGGTATGGAGATAGCTTGAACCTCGAGGAAGAACATAGGGTAGTTCTTACCACGATAATAGTCCCCTATATAAGGGCGGAGTCGCGGACAACAGCTAGTATATGTAGGACAAGGATCAACATATTTTTGTATTAGAAACGCACCTATATAACTATATTTATAAACTCGACCATAGATCGAGAAGTTAAACGATTACAGAAATGGGTGGGCGACAATATCTAAAAATGCAGTCGAGTTTTAAAGCTTTCTTTTTTTAAGGTAATATAAGAACATGATGAGTCCAATGAATAAAGTTCACCAGAGTTCCGTTTGGAATGGCAAAGCAATCCAATCACTACGAGTCTGTCAAACCCATCAACTCTCACAAATGTTTCATCGAGCTGCATGAAGCCGTTAATGATGTACCGCTGGCGATGCACTATGCAGTATGCAATGCACTCGTCATTGACAAACGATGTAGCATCGGTGCACGGCCAGTGATATCTCATTACGGCCGAATCGGGATGACAATCGATATTAAGCTGGATTAGAGGGTCCTAATTGAGGAATTACGTGCACGGTGATGTATAGGGTATGTAGGTAGTCAGGGGTCCGTTCATTTCACCAAAAGTACGCTATAGTTTGTGCTTATGAGGACTGTGAGGCGACTTAAATCATGTAGCTGTCAATTTTGTTCTATACAAATTTAGCTCCAAACGAAGACGTTTCCCTCCCTAAATCAACTCCAATTTCCACCATTTTTGAATATGTTGTAGTTATTATGTAAAACTAGGTTCGTACGGTTCCGCTTTTTTTGTTTTTCCAAGAAATATTACCTTGGGAAATAAAACATACAGACCTAGTTTTTCATAAGCAAATAAATACTTAGCTCATGTTTATTGTGAACAATTAATATTATGAATAACTTAGTATATAGTCGGTCTGTAAGTTCTGTCATTAAGGTTTAAACTACAAGTACCCAAAATAGATTGGCACAATATTATAAACCTTCAAAAGAATGTAAATGAAAATTATGAAGCTTTTATTAATGTTTTAATTGATTGTTTAAATGTATGCATACCAAAGAAAAAAGTTAACTTAAAAAATAATTACAAGAAAAACTGGCTAACTGTTGGAATAAAGCTCTCATGCAAAAACAAAAGACTCTTGAAAATATTAACATTAAAATCTGGCAATGAGGTGCTTAAAAAACACTTAAACAAATATCAGAAAATCTTAAAAAAAACAATAGTCATTGCAAAAAGGCTACAATATATAAATAAAATAAAAAAATCAACAAACAAAGTTAAAGCTATGTGGAGCATTATTAGAGAGCGCACGAATAAAAAACAGAAAAGCGGAAAACAAAATGTTGAACTGATAATAAATAATGTCTTTTCCACTGACCCAAAACTAATAGCTAACACCTTTAATAATTTCTTCGCATCTATAGGCGAAAAAAGTAACTCCTCGGATATCGGTTTTAATGATGAACCCCGCGGGCGGCCCGTGCTGCATCCTACCCCGAACACTATGTTCCTTACCCCTGTTACCTGCCAGGAAGTATATCGGTATATAAAATATCTCAAAAACAAGAATAGCCACGGGATAGACGAACTGCCACCCTCGCTAATTAAGCAATGCGCCGACCAACTTTCACTACCTCTCACAATTCTAATAAACCAATCCTTTACTGAAGGAGTGTTCCCGGACCTCTTAAAGAAAGCCATAATTAAACCTATACACAAAAAAAGCCACAAAACCGATCCCAATAACTACCGCCCCATAGCTCTGTTATCTACATTCTCAAAAAATTTTGAGAAGGCAATGTGTGATCGTGTATATGCTTTTTGTGAGAAGTTTAAAATCTTTGATGAAAACCAAAACGGATTTCGCAAAAAACGGTCAACGACCCTTGCGGTCTACAAGTACTTTCAAGAAATTTTAAATATTTTAAATGAAAAAAAATACGCAATCGGTATTTTATTGGACATGACCAAGGCTTATGATAGTGTAAATTTCAAAATTCTTTTAAATAAATTATATGGTAATGGGATACGTGGAATAGCTCATGATTGGTTTGCCTCTTATCTCAAAGATCGCGAACAGTTCACGGAGGTGGAGTATTTCGAACCCGACACCGGAGAAATAATTAATGTCCGTTCCGATAGCAAAATAACTAACGCCTCAATTCCTCAAGGAAGTGTAATAGGATGTTTATTGTTTATTTTGTATATAAATGACCTTCCAAAAATCATGAATGAACCATGTATTCTTTTCGCAGACGACATCTCTCTTCTCACAACATGCCAAAATAATGTTAACCTAAATGAAAAACTTAACTACATATTAGACAAAACTACAAAATGGTTAAATGAGCACAATCTACAAATAAATTATTCAAAAACTAAACTAATGACTTTCCATCCTCACCAAAAAAAACAGCTAGAAATAAACCTAAACTACATAAATAAATCAATAGAAGTTGTTAATGAATTCACACTGCTTGGACTGGCTATAGATACTCACGTAAACTGGAAAACTCATATAAAAAAGATTAGAAGTAAAATATCACAATTCGCTTATGCGCTCCGTGAAGTTAAAAGATCAACCGACTTCGAAACTGCACTCGTCACCTACTACGCCTATGCGTACGCCTGGTTCAGCTACGGCGTCATCCTTTGGGGAAATAGCACCGATGCGCCAGCTCTCTTTACACTACAAAAAAAACTTGTCCGCATCCTAGTTAATATAGAAAATACAGAAAGCTGTAAACCCCACTTCCAGGAAAATAAACTACTTACCCTACCGTGCATATATATTTTTGAGATGTGTAAGTTTGTTAGGAAATATCCTGAATACTACAAAAAACGAGAAGACTTACCCACAACCCATTTCCTGCGACACAGAGATAGATTAATGTTACCCGAATCAAAACTTAAGATGTGCTCTGACGGAACTTATATAATGTCTATAAACATATATAATAAATTACCGAATAATATAAAAACTGAAAAAAACGAAAACAAATTTATAAAACTCTTAAAGGAACTTCTCATAAGAAAAAGTTATTATACTATAAATACGTACTTGGAAGACAAACTGTAATTTAAACTAAAACCTATACCTACATTTAAATAACAAACAGTGACATTAATAAATTCTATAAATAAATATCAGATAAAGTACATTGGAAAGATAAGTTAAAGATAAATACAAAAATATGATAATAATATACAGAATTAATGATCATTATACATATGTAACTTAATAGGATTAAATAATACAAAATAATTACAACAGATATTTAAGTTTAATTACTTAGTTCAAATTAAGTTTGACATAATTTAATTTAAATTATATTATTACCTTATGTGCAATATAATTATTAAGTACAATGTAGAATTATTGAGCTAAAGCCCTCTCTTAATCTTAATGTTGCTGTGCCCAACAGGGTCCATAATTAAGTTATAATAATTATATTTATTACTGTAATAGCTTAAGTTAGCCTGTCAACTGCCAACACATTGTGGAATGCAATAAACGTTTGAGTATTTGAGTAATATTAGTATACTTTATTGACACTTTACACAATCGGAATACCGAACAAACTCTTTGCAAAACAAACAAACAGAAAGTTATATATTTTTATCCGCGAAACTTTCACTATTTCCTCCCGGCTGAGAAGCACAATATAATTTTCTTCCATACTTTGTACCCACAATAAAAGTTCCATAAAATCCCGGACTAGTTTGAACGCTAACAAACTTTACTACAGACAACTTTGATGGTATCTTGTTTTACTTGCGAAGCGCGAGGATAAACCTAGTTACATAACACAATTTTAAATAAATTATATCTTGGAAATATTACCTCAAACGGGATTCGTATCTTACGGATATCAATGAAAAGGATTCACTAATGTAGCTTGAGCACAAAAATATCAGTCAAACAGATTTTCCAATTTAAATCAGGAACTTTTTTAAAAGGTGTTCTGAAAAAAAAAAACATGCGTACCTATGGAGGTTTGTTGCAAAAGCAAACAATATTTTTTTTTTTGTTCATTTTTTATTTAGAAAATAAACTTCTGCTAATTGCTAAAGAGTTTAAACGCCACATTGTCTTTTATAATTCACAGCTAGTGCTAGCAAAACGCGGTTAGAAACAAAACGACGTCATTCCAACCGCTAGTCCAAAGAGAGCTTAGCAAACACTGATAACATTCAAAAATTATTGACGACGCGCTGGCCTAGTTGGTGGTGACCCTGCCTGCGAAGCTAGAGGTCCTGGGTTCAAATCCCGGTAAGGGCAGATATTTGTGTGATGAACGCGAATATTTGTTCCTGAGTCATGGATGTTTTCTATGTATTTAAGCATATATTTCTCTATATAAGTATTTATATCGTTGTCTAGTACCCATAGTACAAGCCTAGAGCTTAGTTTGGGACTAGGTCAATTGGTGTGACATTGTCCCTTGATATTTATTTATTTTATTATTTAATAATGTAAATAAAAGGAAGTATATTGTTTTTAAATCGGCCGCCATTAGTGTTAAGTAAATAAGAGCTAAAAAAACGTTGACAATACGATAACAGGTCAAAGAGGGGGGTTATTATGACATAGCTTTGCAGTTCAGTTTACGCTGAGAGAAAGAGACAGAGTTATGTAGCATCTATAGCTCTGTTCCTTACACTCGCCGTAAAATGAACTGCATAGCTACGTCATAATAACCCCACTGATCCAATCGCCAGACTTATTTTATTGATGACGTTACTTAGGTACTCCATTGAAAGGTAAAGTTCGTGCCCGAAGTACGTGGCAGTCCGGTGATGAATGGTTTTAGCTGCTTTATACTTAGTGTAAATTACTAAGTAAGTGGTTTAAAGTTAAGAAATCCACCATGCGCTGCCTCAATTTCAGAAACTTAATTACAAGGATGCCGAAAGCCTTTATTGAGCCTGTAAGCGATCCGGCCGTTATTGCTTCGATGTTACGCTTCATTAAAAGTTGGCCTTCGGGCCAAGTTACCTTATAAGAGCTGCCTAAACAAACTAAAATTATTCAATAGGTACATACATTAGTGCGCGTTCGACATACCGACACACGTATCATTACATAAGGAGTAGCGACGACGAATGAATAATGCAAAAAGCGCATAGTTTAGTTTTGATGTCGCGATGGTCGTTTGTTTTTATGCATAATCATAAAAGAAGTACAGGGACTCCTTTCCATTTCGATTTATACACCGTGTTTTTTTTGATTTACGATAACTTCGGCATATTACTAGGTACATCCATAGAAACTAAGTGGTAGATTCGTTTTTTTTATATTGCAAAAAAAAATATTTTTTTCTCTATGGAGCAAAGTAACTATAGTCGAGTCCGGAATTAGGCGAACTAACTTGACAGCCGAAAATATTGCCAGACATAGGAAAAAATAAATACTGATAGGTTTATGTCGACACAAATATGTCGATATAACCTTGTGCCTTCTATAAATCTGATTATATTTATATTTTATCAAGTAATTGTCGTCGAAACTTTCTCACTCATACATACTTGCCAAATAGGGAAAAACTACAGCAATTTTTACTATATAATATGATCTGAAGGATGTACGGTTTAAAGCGGATATTTACGATACTTACTCCTCAAATTAGGAATAAAATACAAAAATAACAACAGGCCATTGTGATCCTTTTAGGTGGCTTCCGTCGGGCTAGTACGGTACATTTCATGTACCATCAGTACCATACATATAGCATTCATTCCTTTCTTGCTGGCAAATATGAAAATGCGATAGAGACAAACGCTATATATCGTCGATGATAATTGCAAATCCGTTATGTGTTCGATTTAATTAATTTTATACGCTAATAAGTATTGTTGCTAGGTTACAATCTGACCAAAAAAATCAATCATAGGATGACAGAAAGCCGAATAGCTTGCTTGCTTTGTTTGTTAGGCATGGTCCGAACTGTCAACAAAACAAAATGGCGGACTGTGTCGTTAACGATGTCTAAAACGATGTTCGATGTATTTTTAAATCCAACCAATTTTGATTATTATTATTTTGCTTAGTAAAATTATTAGTTAGATTCCAAACACAATAATAATGATAAACTAGACTTTTTAAATATCGATATTAACAGCACTAGCCAAACTGTGGCAACATTAGTGTACAATGAACTGTCAAGTTAGTTCGCCTAATTCCGGACTCGACTATAAATGAACTTTGCAGCATAGAGAAAAAAAAAATTTTTTTACGGTGTATATCGACGTCATATTGTTGTTATAGTATTTATTATAGCATTTAATTTAATTTAGTTACAGTTGTATGTAGAAAGAGAGCTTGATTTTATATTTTGTAACTTTATAGTGTATAAGTACTAACTTACTTTGTTATATTAGGTAATATTTTATTTAGTTTTAAGACTGCTATACCCTAATAACATACATTACTCTGTAAGACCTCTGTAAATACCATGGATGCAATAAATTGAATATGAATATATCATAACGTTGACAATCATGTCAAAAGCAGGCACAGGGCAGTTTTATTTATTTATTGTATTTAAAACTATCGTTAGGTTATAATTACCTAAATTTTCATAAGTGAGTTCTCTCTGCAATAATCGGGACGAGGAAAAATGGGCATTCAATTTAAAAAAATGTAGTTACTTATCAGATTTAATCTTTAATTAAAAACTCAGATGGCAATAAGCTTTTAACTGATTAATGCCTCCTAACATTAATTAAACGTGGAAATGCCATGGCGCCCACATTTCTGATTGACATCATACGTGTCTACTTACATAAATAACTAAGTACCTATTCAAAGCAATTTGCTAATTGACTTTTGTTAACAACGGAAATATACATATTCTACTTGCAATATAAGACTACTTATAATTGGATAATATTCCTTGTTTGACGTACCCTAACAGAACAATTTCCATTGAAAAATAATATTCAATTGGGATAGACCTAAAAAAAATACTCATGGTTTTTACATTCTAATTCGAAAGAATGGGTAGTTAGTTTAAAGGGACCTAATTCTTTAATTTTGTATTTGACCGAATAGTTTTGTTTTATTATCTTTATTTATTTAGCAAACATTTTATGGATGACATGTTTATTTTAAATTTGGGATGGCATTTTGTAATAAATTACAACAATTGAACGATATCTAATGATAAGTAGTGATTGTATTAGTGTATTAAAACATACTATTTCAAGTGGTTTTCGCCTAACCCGTAAAATACACCTAAAAGGGCTTCAAGCCGAAAACGAAAGTCAAACAAAGGTTAAATATATTTTTGTCAAAATATTAAAAATAGATAAATATTTAAAATAAATCAAAGTGCAGATCGGCTTTAAAACCCCATTCCTCGAAATGGTTTTCGAATCAGAGCAATTGTAAAAATATGATCAATCCCAATAGGGAATATGCATGGATTTTAAAAATCGCATTTCTCATCAAAATATGAAAATACCGTAAAAGAGATCACCAAAACGGAAATTAAAATTAAAATCGGTCAAGAAATACGGAAGTTATATGCATTTCACACTTCTAATTAGACAGAGAGATCCGATGTGCACCGTGACGTCATTGTGCACTGCGGCCATATAAACTCCATGTAAAATTCCGTTTTTCTAGAAAGAGATAGGAACAAATCTTTGTTGGCTTATATCTTGGTTATTTTTATAGTTATTCAAAAAATGATTTTTGTGATCTGTTTGTTACATGAATCAGCTTCAATTGAAGCTGTAAAAAAAACCATGCATATTCCCTATTACTGATTCGAAATGAACAGCAATATTGCTTTTCATCGACTCATTTGTTCACGTTACGTCCATGCTGTTTACTTGTATTCAATTAACATATTCATGTGATGGAAATATAACAATGAAGCTACAGTATGAAACAGTGACACCTCATGTGCATGTGTAAATAATATGTATAAGATATAATAGGTACTTAGCTAGACGGAGCGGGGCCAAGCCAATGACGTTTTAGTAGTAGGTAACTAAATAGGTTAGTAAGTAAAAATAGAAAGAGAGAAAGTAAGTTAGTAGGTAAATTGTTCTATATCTATGTAAACTCTTAATTGAACACAAAACCCAATACAATTAAGTACCTATGTACGTAAACTTAAGGTTTACGTGTACACTAACAAGCTTATCTCTTTAAGGGATCTCTTCCAGCTATCGTGATCATGATTGGGGAATTTGTACGAGGATAAACAAGATTAAAAGATGTATTACAGTAAATAAACTAATAATTCTACATCTAACTATAAATAACTATAAGTAAACATGCATGAACTATTACTAGTTCTACATTATGTAAGTGTTTATATAATAATACTAGCCACATAATAACCGTACCTTTGATACGCAAATTGCATAATTTACGTATGTACGCTAAGTGGTGGTGCATTTGAATTCATGAAAGACTGCTGCAAAATATTTATGATGTAAATCAGAAACGTGTTCCATTTATAAGGGAGTGAGAGAGACAATTATAATTATTATAACTTTTTTATGTCGTTAGTTTAAAATTACACCGCATATTTTAGTGCGTGTTTATTTGACTAGGTAATAGTTTGTCGGAATATTTAACAATCAACGCTCAGCAAAATATTATACTTTTACCTCTTGTGCATAAACCCGCTATAGCTAAAGTATGCTTGATATATTTTATGTCCTTATCTGTCACTATCATATTAGAATTTGATTGAAAGAGGCAAAGTAAACTTTAACTAAAATAGGTTTATAGTCCGTTTATGAATAATGGGGTTAGGGAGGTATGACATGACACTGTATAATGAGGTAATATTGTATGCTACCTCTATCGTAATACCTGTCATATAGGCTATATGGGAGGTATCCCAACAATGTCTAGTTCGAAAGTATAAAAAATCTAGCCCGAGACTAGGTCAATATACATTAATGTATAAGTGTCCGAGATACGAACATATCATTCCGATTGAGCCAATCTGGCTACGAGCCATGTATTAGTTCTTCGCTTTCCATTTTCGGGGTGATTACTATAATAGACACAAACTCAATTGTTAGACAATTATGGTAAGCAGAGTTACGAAATATTTAAGCCCTTGCTATTTATGTCTACGCATGAATAGTACTTATGAATACCAAAATAAGAATAGATAGCCTTGGTTTCCTTTCGACATTGGCTAACTATAAATATAGCAAGATGTACCGTCGTCAATTCATATCTTAGTCTGTACTTTATATAGGATAAAAATAATAGGGGAATATTTTAGACCGTTGGACTTTTTAAATGTGTTTATATTGTATTTATTTATGATCATCCCTGTGACAGCTCACATAAATATGACACCTGTTTCATCGATATTACATAAATACTATGTATATTGATATGATGGGCCGACACGTTCAGTAATTTTAATGATTAATCACCTCCCCATATATGCCTCGCTGGCGGGTACGGTAAGTGTTTAAAATGACAAGACGGCTGTCACATGGTGATCCCTGCTGCCTTAGAATACGGAGGTAACTCAATGTAGCGATGGCGCGTCTCCGGCTAAACCGGCTCGGTCCGTCCTGTTGAGTTTGCTTGTGGTAGCTCGCGGCGCGTACAGTCGAGGCACGCACACATGCAAGCCACGCGATGTACCCTTGTTTGAAGATGAACTCCTAATTAGTAGTTTGTCAAAACAAGAGCCACGTTTAGTTACGTCCGTATTTAGTATCGAGCTTCGTGCGTCGACGCAACACTAGCGCCCGAGCGGCAATAGATAACAGAAACTCCTAAAGGGTCGCAGACGAACTACCTTCTTATTTATACTTTGCAACAGCTTAGCCAAGATGCATTACGCTAACTAGCGTTTCAATACGTTTGGGTTTTAAACCAATCGCGTCACTGGTAGATGACGTGATACGAAAAGTCACGTGATCTACCAGTGACGCGATTGGTTTAAAAGCGAAACGAATAGAAATGCTAGTTAGCGTAATGCATCTTGGCCAGGGCCTCCTCTCTTATATACTCTAGAGCTTAATTTCAAATGTTTTCGATATTTCCCTTCTTTTAAATTATTTTCTTAGTACATTGATTACGTTGTGATAGCTCTTACTCACTTTGCCGTAAAGGCCGCAATATCGTTAAAAAAACAATACAGTTTTGAAACCAAGATGGGTTAAAGCACAATGAGATAAAAGCGCCGAGCTTTGTCTGTTGTAATGACACGAATCACATGCCAATTAGGGTAAGTATGGTTGGATTTGCGGTGTCCTGCCACTTTGCCGTTGCCCTACAAATGTTTATTACGGCTCATTAAAAGTATATATGTATGAACTTTTCTATCTTGTCGCTTTTCAGTCGCGTAAGCAATGTCGAACCAGATTGTCAAATGTGTTAATGCGATAAAGTTTAAAAATGATTGGCTACTTATGACGCTGATTGTACCAAATAGATATATTTGTATCATCCGACTCTCTCAAAATAATACGTTAAAAATTAAAAACATAGGTTTATGAGTCACATGCGTCATTATCATGTGTAGTACTTTAAGTAATAGTAATCAATTATACGACTATCACTTTATTTTTTATGTCATATTAAAGAAAAGGTCAGCATTTAATTTGTCATTTAAATAATGACAAATAGTGTTTTCTTGTATTTCGTTTCAATATGCAAATCGCTATAGATTGAAAAATCAGACCTAATAAAATAAAATATTTACAGGATGTTCAACAACGCCAACCATTCCTATTCAAATCTTATTTTTGTAACACCCTGTTAACTGAATAAACACACGCGTACGTTTTGTTTCTCCATTGATGCATTTAGCCGTAACCATTTGCCACGTGTGCAGTATTTGTACCAGCATAGCTATAGGTATGTCGGTCCCATCTGGCAGAGGCACGTGGCATTGTAAAAATAACCGGCGACCGTAGGAGAGCCGCTCTTGAACGATAAGGAAGCGGTCGTAAAATATTGTTTATGAAGCTTTTTAATTTACTGGTTTAAAATGTATTTAAAAAAAAATAGGATATATACAGAGTGATTTTAAAGAGTTGGGTGGATTGGCTTTGAACATATTATTAAAAATAAAAAAGGTTAAGTTACACAGGTAACCGACTTAGGTTCTTTAAATTTATGTCACGCTAGTATGGTACTCTATATCTACAAGCTTTTACACGACATAACAACAAAATTTAATATTCAACTAAAGAAAAAGTCACGCAGCAGCGAGCAATTTTGTATACGACACGTGACAAACATTTCAGTCGCTTTTACAACTCATACCAAATAGAATTGGTAAGAATTTATTTACCTAAAATACCTTCGGATTGTTATCGTCGGCTAGGATAACTTGCACGACAATTGGCATGTTTCATAATACATCCATGTGTATTATAAATGCAGAAGTAAGTGTTGGTTTGTTTGTTACGCTTTTACAGCGAAATCGCTGTTTTAATTTTAGGAAAAAATTATAAAGAGATACCTGAAACTGCGATAAAGGTCCTTACCTTACCTTACCTTATGATACTTTTTTTCTTAAATAAGAAAGTTCCCGAGAGAATTCCGAAAAACTACTGCTGAGTCGCGAGCAATACCGGGTCCCTTTATAAAACCGACTAGCTTCTGCCCACGACTTCGTTCGCGTAGATTTCGAGTATTATTTGCCTATATGTTAATCTAGTGTATAAGCTATCTCCATTTCAAATTTCATTTAAATCCGTCTAGCCATTGCAGTGTGAAAGAGTAACAAACATTCATCCATCCATCCATCCATACTTACAAACTTTCGCGTTTATAATATTAGTAGGAAGTATTTGAGAATGGGTGAAAAATGCAAATTTTAACTAGTTAAGTACTGTCGTATTTTTATAACCCTACGCGTGCCCAAGTATTGACAACGATCAGAAAATCCGCGATCTTCTGATTGCGCCGGCTTAATAGCTTCATCGTTCGAAAATTTCCGGTTGACTCAAGATCAGATTGATCTCGCGACTACGTGCTGATATCGAGATGTAGGCGTGTTTGGCTCGGATTAACATCATAACGATAATCTCGTAGATATCGAGTTGACAACGTATCTAATTTAAAGACACCATTTACCTATTCGGGGCTTATTAAAGACGAATATAGTGCCTACGTATAGGTTACGTAATAGGAAATTTATTTGGTCAGGCAAATTTGTTAAATTTGTTTACTGTAAATTGTGGTTACAGAGTTATCAACAAGTTTTTAGAGTTGTTGGTAATTCTGTAGCTCTGCCTACCCCACTCTGGGAATGATACGTGAAGGTATGTATGTATGTTTACTGTAAAAATCTTTAATGTGATTCACTTATAATAATTGTTAGCAAAAAAATATATTATTACAATTGTTTATAGGCCCATCTTGCTAATATAACTTATGTATGTAAATAAGAGCTACAATAATGTCAATAATATGACGGTGATAAGAAAAACAAAGTGGAATAAGAAACCTTGGTAAAATTTTACACTGCAAGAAATCGATAGCAGAGAGTTTTCACTCTTATCTCTTTATCGATTTACTTGTCTCAGGAGAAATCATCCTCTAACTATTTATGAAGAAGTCGTAAAGATGAATTAAGATAGAAAGTGTAGAAATTAAAAGAAAAGGTCAAATGCGAACATTGAACTTTACCCTAGGTCATAAAAACAAGCAACCTTTGTCCTTTTCTTCAACAATCGGCGCCGGACGTACGGTGGAACAGTTTAGCGAGATCCAAGTGACCGCATCGTTGACCCTGCATCCGTATATCTCCGTAAAACATATCTAACATATGCAATGTCAAGAGCTTGCCTGATTCTATTCTATTACGGTGGTTTTTCGCGATAATTGTGATAGGAAAATTAGCATCAGGACGTGAATAGCTGAATCTTGAAACGGCTCTTTCAAGAAATACCTTACAAAATACCTGGTACTCTCTCGCATACCTGGCTCGCACCCTTCGCACACCCTTTATATACTACTCGCACATATTTATCGCGTTGTACGCTATACGCAAAGGTCACCAGAGTTGCACTATGCGAGGATAGAGTGATAATCTCTTAAGTAGAATCAACGATGATCTCACTAATGAGCCTTATTTCACTGATTCGTGTTAAAACTTGAGGTAACACTTCGACGCAACTCTGCGAAGGTCGTAGGTGCCTACCAACGCATACTGTGTACAAACACGTGGGTCAAATTATGATTACCGATGGATTTGGGCACCAAACAAGAATAGAGAATACATCCCAACTCTACCTGAAAGGCCACTCTTACCTGAGCCTCAATTTTCACCGCTAGTACCTACACTTTACCGTGCCTCGCCAAAAGAACTGTTTTTTGCACCGGAGTAATTGAAGGACGGATACACCCCACAGTTGAGCATGTGCTTGTGCTTGAGCTGTTGTTAAATTCAAAAATTGGGTAGGTTTTAATGTTAAGATGAATGTATAGTCATAGCTGGTACAACGGAGCTTTTTTTTTATGCTAACGCTATTAAACTAAGGGTGTAATCATTTTTAACCATGCAGTAATTTCATCATGCGAGTATGTAACATAACATTAAAATGTTATTAAAACTACGTTATAAATTATGTGGAGGTATACAGCGTGTTGTTCGTATTTCTAATAATAAATCCAAGTTCTAAGTTACGTAATCTCGAATTACCATTTTTTTTTTAAATCAATTTAAAAGACTTAATTTAAAAGCTCTGCTTTAGTTCACTCAGGACCGATTGTAACCCTTAAGTGGCACTTAACACAGAGACGAGACACTAAGACATCCCTACATCCCCAGAGATCTGAAACAGTTCACAAAACCGATAAATTCTATTAGAGAAAGAGAAATGCATATAACTCAGTACTTCTCGTGAAGCCATAACGATTTATAAACGACAAAGAACATAAAAACTTTTAATTGTTCTACTAAAATTGGCTTTAGACGAAAATTTCATAGTTCTCTTGAAAATTCTGTATTGTTGTACCAGCAGTTAAATTAAAACTTGTACGGACTGAATAAATCCTAACTTTATGCGGTTTTTAACCAGTGTTTGTTGGGAAATATTTTAATACGTACACCCTGTAGTTCCTGTTTATGTAAGTCTATGGTTTTATATGGGCCTCTTTCCTTAATTACAATGACGCACAGTTATAAATATTTATCTTATTTATATGACCGTTATTTACTTAATTATTCTAGTACTTTTTTACATAAAACTTGAATATTAGAAAGAACCTTAAATATTTAGTAAATGTCGTACCTAAGAGTGAGTAAATACTATTTTACTTGCACTGAACTATGTAACCATTTTATTGAACTTTACTTGTAAGATAACATAAGATAAGATATTTATTTAAGCTTTATTAAGACTCTGTCATCTCGGCTCATAGACACCTCCGGAGATCCTAGTGCTGGTGCTTACCTCTCCCAAAAAATTGGGCTAGCTATCCAGAGAGGTAATGCAGCCAGTGTCATAGGGACCATGCCGCGAGCGGACCTGCTATAGGGGACGTTCTTTTTATAGTGGTGATTATTATTTACATATTTTAATTTGAGTAGCTTATTTAATTTAAATTTTTAATAAGTTTAGTTTTATGTTTTAATTGTACTAACTGATTACATTTATACCTAGGTACTATAATATTTTTTTCATCACACTTGCACGTAAACAGTATCTAAACATACAGGTTATCTTGGCCGCAATGCCCCATATAAAACCTTCGACCTTTCTTTTTACCATGAAGCCCAAGGTCGGTAAGTAATTTTTTTTTAATTTATAGCACAGCATATAGGTCATGCAAGTTCAAGCAAAGAGTTTACACGCAATTGAAAAATTGTCTTAAAATGTTATTTAAACAGGAATTTAATTGCAATCTCGCTACAAGTTACTTAAATACTCAATTAATGTTCTTAATAATCGATGTTAATAGTTTTCTGTATCAAAACGTCGTTTTTTTACACTCCTTCAGGGCTGTATGTATACCTACGTAAGTATTTGCCCTTAACGTTTCTGAACGAAACATTTGTATAATCTGTGGAGTCCGCCCGCCATCCACTTAAAAAAAAGTTCAAGTAATTCGTAATAATAGTTGTGCTGACTTGTGTATTAAAGCTATAATTCATAGTTATTTACATTTTATATTTGAAGACAAGTAAAAAAGTTATAAAAAATGTCGTCGTCATCGTTCGATGAGTGTAATTTAAATGCAACACCGCCAGACATTACCCATGCAGCAATAGTACATTGTGTATTAAGGTCGGTAAGTAAGGAATTACGATCGAGGCTCTAGTAGAAGCCCGAAGTCGAAGACTGAGGGCTTTCTGAGTCGAGGTTCGTAATTCCTGTACCGACCGTGAAACATACAATGTTTTTCATCACATTTGCGAGTAAATAAATAAAATTATAGGACAGAAAACACTTATAATACTTACACAAGTCAGCACAACTATTATTACGAATTACTTGAACTTTTTTTAAGCGGATGACGGGCGGACTCCACAGATTATACAAATGTTTCGTTCAGAAACGTTAAGGGCAAATACTTACGTAGGTATACATACAGCCCTGAAGGAGTGTAAAAAAAACGACGTTTTGATACAGAAAACTATTAAAATCGATTATTAAGAACATTAATTGAGTATTTAAGTAACATGTAGCGAGATTGCAATGAAATTCCTGTTTAAATAACATTTTAAGACAATTTTTCAATTGCGTGTAAACTCTTTGCTTGAACTTGCATGACCTGTGTGCTGTGCTATAAATTAAAAAAAAATTACTTACCGACCTTGGGTTTCATGGTAAATAAAAAGGTCGAGGGTTTTATATGGGGCATTGCGGCCAAGTTAACCTGTATGTTTAGATACTGTTTACGTGCAAGTGTGATGAAAAAACAATTATTGAAAATGTTTATTTATTTACTCGCAAATGTGATGAAAAACATTGTATGTTTCACGGGCGGTACGGGAATTACGAACCTCGGCACAGAAAGCCCTCAGTCTTCGACTTCGGGCTTCTACTAGAGCCTCGATCGTAATTCCTTACTTACCGACCTTAATACACAATGTACTATTTTTATTTAAAAGTAAAGTTCCAAAAATCATGTTCTAAACAGCAAAAGCTAAAGTTCAATCGTATACCGCTGATTCTTAATCGCTTCACCAATTATTTCGCGCATCTCGCATTCACCTACCGTTCCACCCAGACACAGTATACATACATACATAAGGCGACGAATTGCGGGTTTCAGCTCCAAGGTAATTAACATTTTGATTTCAAAATAAGTCACTCATGAACTTTTTTTCACATCTTAACTTTTACATCCATGACTCAGGAACAAATATTCGCGCTCATCACACAAATATTCGTAGGCAGGGTCACTACCAGGTGTGTGTGTGTGTGTGTGTATGTGTGTGTGTGTGTGTGTGTGTGTATGTGTGTGTGTGTGAGTGTATGTTTGTGTGTATGTGTGTGTATGTGTGTCTGTGTGTATGTGAGAGTGTATGTGAGTGTGAGTGAGTGTGTGAGTGTATGTGTGTGTGTGAGTGTATGTGTGTGTGTGTGTGTGAGTGTATGTGTGTGTGTGAGTGTATGTTTGTGTGTATGTGTATGTGTATGTGTGTGTGTGTGTGAGTGTCTGTGGCACTGTATCTCTTAAACGGGTGAACCGATTTGGATGCAGTTTTTTTATTTAAATGCAGGTTTTCTAGCGGTGGTTCTTATCTAAGTTTTATTAAAATCGGTTGAGACGTTTAAGACATATTAGCTCTGAAAGAAGTCACCATTATATGGGAGATTTTTATCTGTCTAATACGAATTGCATTTGAATTATAAATTGATTCCCGTTGTTCTCTTAAGCTGTAATTTACTGTAGTAAATTAAAGGCCGTGTGCATTCGGGTGAGATAATCCGAGTGAGCAATAATTAACGGTAATACCGGGATTTGGTTAGTACCGTGTGTAGTTAACATTAGGCACGATTATATCCTTAGATCCCTTGCTATTGATTATAAAATGACATTTGAAAGTGTATAAAGGGTACGTAATAAAAAAAAGTATTTTTGTTACAGTATAAGTTACTTTTGTGTTACTCGTCAAAATTTTGCACAATTGATTGCCAATTAAAAATTGATGTGTATCTATGTAATTTAATTAATCTTTGTTTCGTAAATATACAGCATGTTCTTTTTTGGAGCAGTAAAATATTAAAAAAATATCGAAACGTAAAAATTACGGTAACGTCCATGGATAACAGTTTCAAAAGTATCATCATACTATGTAAAATAACATTTAGCTTAATGGTGATGGTGTCATCACCAAAAAATAAAATGTATTTAAATGAATTACTTAATCGCGCAGAGTCAAAACATCCATCAACGACAACCCGCATTTTTTTTATTAATATTAATCAATGAGTAATCTTTCACGTACCTAAGAACACCGGGAAAACATAGATGAATCATTATTAATACGTGTAGTTTGTTGTTGGAAGAGAGATGACTAAATAGGAACTGTGTTATTTTAGTTGATTGAGAGATAAAAAACCGTTCACCCATTGAGTACGTCCAATTTCAAGTACTTAAAATTGTGATAAAAAATATAACATAGTCAAGTGATCAAATAACAACTTTGTTTTAATAAGAAAAAAAAACAAGTATATTTAAATTTTTGGTAGTCAACCACGAATGTAATCAAAACAGTGCACCGACATATCGAAGTCACACTCGTGGTACCGATGCAAAACCCGTTATTACAATTAGGCATATGCAATGACGTCATTTTATCGCTTAACGGTAGCTATTTGAAACTGCATACTAATAAAGATTTTATAGCGTTTCCATTTACGTGCACTTCATAGGTTTAAGTAGTCATCTACTCACGTCCGCAAAGCCGTCTACAAATGGCCCAACTCCCGTTTCATACGCCGTATTGATGCGTGAATTCATGTCACACTATACTACACAGCGCAAATTTACGTCACGGAAAATATTTGCACGTCGAAAATTAACGTTGACGTAATTATTTGCAGAATGACGCCGTGAATAAGTGCCCTTTGGCATCGCAGGACGCCACTCCCGCTAATTGGTTGTAGGTGTAACCGGGCCAGATAATTACGTGGGTAATCATTTTGTCGCCGACAGTAATAAATTAAGTAACACCTTCGTTTGACGTGTCTATGTGAGCGTTATAACGAGAACGAGGGGTTATTTTAACAGCTTTGGGTTGTGTAAGTAACGCGCGGCGTACAATGATATAAAATGAGATATGAACTTTGAGGTTGGGAATATAACGAAGTAACAGAAGGACATTCTGCTGGGTTTACAAAAGATTTATGTGTGGCCTTTGTTAGGATCACGCCGCGAGAACTCATTCGCTGCCAGACTCTCCTATTTCTACTCAAAATGAGCCTGGTGTATGAGTTCTGGGCCTTGAATCGGTCATCGGGTTAACGCCGTTGTGTGAATTAGCTGGGACGTTGCACGCTCGCCACCTGTCAAACTCCACATGCCTCACGGCTTTCCTCTCGAGTGCCATAAATATATGGGATTTATTTATTTCTGAATATAGCCGGTATTTTTGGACTATCGTATTTAGTACGATTTTATAAAGAGATTGCTAAAATCATAATAAGTCTGCTTTTACTTTTCTCGAAAAACGTCTAAAATAAACGTTGAAGCTACATCCGTTGTATGACACACACTTGGAACTTTCCTCTTAAAATCCACGTTTGTTTGTCGCTTCGAAATAACGAGCTGGGTCGTGTTGGCTGTACAAACAGACAAACAATCGTGACACGCTGCGGAGCTGAAATTGCTGAAAACAAATAGCGGTACAGAACGTCTGCGATTTTGGCTTCGGTTACATTTTCCCGCCTGCAGCACGACAGTATGCACCCAGTATTATAGGATTGGTATTGCCTTATGACAGCCTCCCTAGATGCGTGGAGTACGAAAAATACTAATATCCTGTTTTTAAGGCTCATTTATAAACATTATGCTTTATAGAACGTTTATTAATAATTTAATTACACGAAGTAAACTGATAGATAGTGTTAACTTTATTATTCCCGTGTTAAGTGGTAGTAGGCCTACTTACCATTTTAGAAATTTTGATGATCTGGGCTAACTTTTGAGACACCATGCTACCTTGGTCAAGAGCATTTATTTTCGACACAAAGTGGTGTCAAACGAGAAGACGGCTTAAAAATATTACTTTTATTTCAAAATTGGAAAATTATGAAAAAAAAGTTTTGCAATTTCGCAAGGTAGTGTCTTTTATCAGAATCATTAAAACCTTAATTACTAATAAACAAATGGACATACTTATTAAGTTAAATATACATTCTGGACCGGTATAAAAAGAGGTAACCTTATACTGTAATATATACGTCAAGTTCTAGAACACCCTGTATATTTTGTTTATACAATTTCATTGTTTTACTGCCGCACTCAGAGACGTCCATTAAATTAAATGTTTGATTAAAGTTGCTGCTGTCACTTTCTTTGTTATAGCAATAGAATAAGACAACACGTTACTTAATAATCATTAAATTTAATTGACATCTCTGAGTGCGGCAGTTAGTAAGCCATACATAAACTGTCAGTTTACTTCGCCTTATGAATCTATGAAGATTCAATAATCAGTGTGAAAATAAATTTAAAAACAGGGTTCACTTTTTTTATTATTTATGCATCTACTCGTAATGACTACTAAAATCTGCTTGTTATCCGTAACGTAGCTTATCATATTAACATATTTTTTTCTTTGCCTCAGGTAACATTTGGAGCAATGCCAATAAATTAAATTGGGAAAGAAGGTTTTGGACTTCTGACTTCACGGAATAAAGTCCGTTTAAACTGGAACCAGCCGTACCTCGTATGCAAACTTTTTTCTTCTATCGAGTAAGTACCGTTATCGTAAAGCCATCGAGAAAATATTATGTATGGCGATTGGAACATAGTCCCGTGTCCATATTTAGTAAGTAAGTACTAAAATTTGCTAGCAAGTTGACACCGACTTTGACTTTGGAAACGTAGAATCATGTGAGTTAGTTTTAGGGGTATCTCCTATTATGTATGATTGAAATATTTGTACCAAAAAAAGGTAAAATGCAACGATGTGTTCTTAAAAAAATATTTAACCTTACTCTTCAATACCTAGCTTAATTAAAAGAACCAAATGAAATGAATAACTTAAGCTACTAAAACTGTAAGTGTATGTATTTCTGACAAAGATTACAGTTTTGGGCAGTTTTTGTTGCCGACTGTACTTTTTTTACAATGGCAAAAGAAATTGACCTGCAATTTGTGAACCGGACAACACATACAAACAGGGTTGAGATTCTACATGGTAAACCATATAACTAACGTCATTGTCAACGTTTTCATAGCTCTTATTTACTTACCGCCTGTTTCACAATCTAAAAGTAAAGAATATTTGACAGATTAATTTAGCCCTTTCTCTTTCTTATCCTTAAAAATAGAGAGCCAACTTTAAGAGGCAGGTAAATTTACTCGCCGAATGTTAAACAGGCCCTTAATGTAGGTAATAGCGTCCGAATTAAAAGCTTACTATAACGCGTCAAAAGCATTTTTATTACTCAGGGTTCATGCCAGTTAAATTACCGTTTAAGCGTTTACGTTACGTTAGAATAAACGCTTGTAGAAGTAAGTAATAACAAATTGATCCTGCCGAATAATGTTCGAGTATTTCGTGTCCGTTTGGTAACTCTAGACCGTTATATCGATAGGCGTAAGCGGCCAGTTTTTTGCCGATCACTGCTATCCAAAACTAGACATTTTATTTTGTGCTACATTTTTACTTTTTGTATTGGTACTCGTGAGCTCGGATCAAAGAGTTTTGCTGAACAGCGTAATGCTTCGTGCCACTTCAACTACAGGCATTGGTATTGAATTCCTAGCGCATAATGCAAAATCCTTTATGCTCAAAGTTTTGTAGTTGAAGTATTCAATGACGGGAATGAAATAATATATAAAAGCGGGCAAGAGCATGTCTGGCCATGGAGACAATTTTTTTTTCTTCGAAAAATCAGAACTATGAGCTTTTTACTATCTATTTAACTATTTACTTTTATTTGCTATATATTTAAGAACTAATAAATAAATAAATATCAGGGGACAATGTCACACCAATTGACCTAGTCCCAAACTAAGCTCTAGGCTTCTACTATGGGTACTAGACAACGATATAAATAATTATATGTACATAAATACATAGAAAAACATCCATGACTCATAAACCAATATTCGCGCTCAGCACACAAATATCTGCCCTTACCGGGATTTGAACCCAGGACCGTTAGCTTCGTAGGCAGGGTCACTACCAAGTAGGCCAGCGCGTCGTCTACAGTCTACTTAGTTAAGATTTTATCGTTTAAATTCGTTGTATGTGATTTAATTTTCTATATTTTATACTTTTGCTTTTCGATATTTACTAAACGGTCACCCAAATTCAAAAGAATACTTAATTAAATAAATGCTACACATAATGTTTTTATAAGAGATATCGAGCTGTACCTGACACGATGTTGTTAAATTAATATGAAAACTCCACCGTTTTGCTAAACATACTCCGAGTAACCATTATCTACAGGTGCCTACGTGTACAAAATGTCAGCTTTGTGACGTTGATAATTTCTGACAGACAGACAGAACGACAGACGGACGGGCAAAAGTTTACGAAACGAATACGTGTAATTCGCCGAAAACCTTTTAAAAGCCTTTTAGCTTAAACAGAATATGCATTGGCCCTCGAATGTTTTAACTAGTATGCACTGCTTTCGACATGTTTACTGATGTGACGTCACACATACGTTGCCAGTCAAAGGTCTCTTTTTTTTACGAGTCGCTCGAGTTTTTAACACAAAAACGGTCCGCATCCCGTGCCAACGAAAATTACAAGTTATGGTTCAGTACTTTTTTCTTGCAAATCATTAATTTACTTATCCGAGAATTATCAATTAAACAATCTACAAATTATACGTCAAATCAGAATAATAACTATTTAAAATACACCGCTTCACCTTTTAGAATGGTTTATTTTGTTATGGATAAAGTGTCCAATACGAGTATGATAGGTGGAAAGAAATATGACCATTTGTACCTACACTTAGAAATAATGACCAATCGTAAATACGTCCTACTTGAAATATACCCAATCATAAAAACGGAACTTTGAAGCCATTGTTTGAAGCTGCATACATTTGAACTTAATCTGAATGAATTATTTTATAATAGCCTACGTATACTTTGTGCTTATTTAAATTTGCACCTAATTTATAGTGGACCAAATTCCATTCGGGCTCAATTAATTAATAACGAAAAAAAATAGCCTACAAATATAGGTATTTTCAAGCACAATTAAATTATAACTAAATACCATTTGGATTCTATTTGTTATGATCCAACTTCAGAATTGTCATTTCAGGTGGACGATTTTCCTAAAGTACAGTCAATCAAATAAAGTAAGTACCCGCAAAATACTTAAATTTTCTTCGGTTAGGTTAGGTTACAATTCTATTATAACATTTATAACAATAATAAAAAGTTATAAAGTTCAGGCGGAGATGGCTTTAGGATATACGAAAATTCGGACAAATGATGGATCAGGACAAATGACGATTAGGGATTCTAATATACACCCAGTTTGTTTACGTTCGGCAGCGGGCCTTATGTTTTTGTATACCTTCCTTGGCCCAGCTGCTCCGCGGCTGCTGACCACGGAAGTGGCGCTTTACGTTTCCATAGTACTTCAAACCGCAAACGCACATAGCCGAGCGGTGTATTGCGTCGAGTTTTATAGCAAATATGCCCACGCCACGCCTTGCTCGGTGAGGAGTAACCCTTTCCATGAGTTACAATTACCATACTCTCTCTCTTTGTCTCTCGTACTCTAAAAGAATACTTGCGAGGTCTGCGAGGGCCAGAGCTTCGACTCGCTAGCGAGTATGGTAATTGTAACTCATGGTAAGGGTATAGAGATACATTTTAACAGATCTCTTCAGTTGTTAACTTTTGTCAAAAGCAAAATGGCTACTTAGCTCGCTCTGCTGGGCCTCATTTATTGGGTTGGATACCCAAATGATGCCAGCGGGACCCAATAGGGTAATAATTATTGTCTGTCTGTCTCTCATCGGGCTGTATCTTATTAACCATAGTAGATTCTTGAATCTTACACAAAGTGAGTTGCTTTAGCCCCTATGATAACAAATAATAAAGATGAAATAAGGTTAAAAATTAAATGTGTCCCCATACAGGAATAGTATCTTTACGGCGTTTTTAGCTTGACCTTAACAATTGATTTGTCTTTTAAACCATAAAAGATAGAAAGCTTCAACAATAAATAATTAAAATTTAAACATGCCCCCATACAAGATTGGTACGGAAGCCTTTGTGTGCAAAAAGAATTGAATATTGCTCGTTACAAAGTAAATGTAATCGTTACATATGCAATACTTGATCATACCACAAAATTTGTTAAGACAACTTTGTATTTACTACTCATTCTGTTAGTATGGTAAAACATTTTGTTTTCATATGCAAGCCCGACTCACACTTGTCCGGATTTTTTTATGTACAACGACAATTATTCGGCTCCATGCTTAACCATTCCTTAAATAAAAGTTTCAAAATGCGAATGCAATCACGAGATCCAGTTCAATCACTTTGAAAAACGCTATTCAACCAGTACTCGCCCACCATTGATGCGACCTGTATAATCCATTCAAATCCATGACAATACCCTGCACAAATGGATCCCGGATTCACGCCGACACCATTCTCTTTTCTGATACTGTGCAGTTCTGCCACGCAGCAAAAACTATTTGCTCTAGTGCTTGGATACAAAAAGATGATAAAAGTCGCTATCATCGGTGCGTCGACGCTGAAGAAAACTTCTATTTTATTTAAAAAGGAGGTTTTAACCTAGACTAGCTTAATTTATACATACTTACATATTGACTTTTATGTGGAGTGGGGTGTACTTTGTTAAGGAATCGTTTGCTCTGTTTTGTTGTTGGTTTGCGAGCTATTTAATCTAAGTATCTACTGTTTCTTGTGAGACCAAACATCACTTACTGAAATTGAAAACAAATAGTTAAACGTGTACAGACGGACAAACGTTTAAAGATAATGCTTTAATTCAGAAGTATTTTCAAGGTACTACTAGCTGTAGTTATGTGTACCATTAAGCAATTAAAATGTTTAGTAGTTTAACATAATACGTAAATGAGCTGAGTTATACATTTCTCGACAAGATACGATTGAGGGGTTATTATGACGTAGCTATGCAAATGTAAAGGATAGAGCTATAGCAGTTATATAGCTCTGTCCTTTTCTCTCAGCGTAAAATGAATTGCACAGATACGTCATAATGAGATAATGACCCCACTGGCACGTGGAAAATGTATAACCCAGCCAATTTACGTATGGTAACTATACCCGGTAAACATTAAAATTTCAAGATGGTACAAACGTGTAAGTTTCAAAAAAATACCTCTGGCCTTATTTAAAACTGTTTTGCTCTATCGTAAAGTCTTACGAACTATGTTTAACAAGTACAACACGCACGGGCGTACACGCACTGTGCCTTTCGTTAGGCCTAATTTCAGGTCTAAGTAATTTACATAGATACATACATACCTTCACGCCTTCATTCCCAGAGTGGGGTAGGGAGAGCCACAGAATTACCAACAACTCTAAAAACTTGTTGAAAACTCTGTAACCACATTTGCACAATTAGGCTAAGATGTTTAACAGTGTATATTAGTGACAGGTAGCAAGCCCATCGCCTAATAGTACTACAAGCCTTTAATCCCTTAGTCGCCTCTTACGACTTCCACGGGAAGACATGGAGTGGCACTATTCTAAGCCGGCAACCACGTAAGTAAGGTCTAAGTAATTTAACTTCCTAAAATTTAAAACAAAAAGCGATCGTGAAGTGAAGTGTGAAGGAAGTAAAGTGAGTGTTTTCAATACAATTCAATTTTATTTTCTTCTCTTTATATATTGCATCTTAAAAGAGTATCGCGTATCCACTCATAAATTACCCATTTCTGCTGCAATGAACTTGAATCACAATAACTGAATATGAATTTCAATAATACTTCTAGGAATGATAGCACTTGCTTCAACTTTATTCCGAAATGGTTCCGATGACCCACTTCACGCGACACCTATAAACGTTCCCATCTGTTCCCAACTGGTCCCTAGGAAATGATTAAAGTTGCCGTTGTTACTACTGAACTTTTTCAATATATTCCCTTTACGTTTGTCATTAGGACTGTTAGGAGCATCCGCCACTGAACGTCCCTCTGGTAGCCGAGGGACGAAATGTAAGGGCTATCTATTGCGGAACCCTAATAATATAAAAGTTTTATTAGAAAATAACGCTGAACCTGAAACTGGGAAGCAGTTAACTGGAACAATGATGATCATAAACTTGGATTATTATTTAATTTTCAATTTCCGTAATAGATTTCATAGAAAGCAATAATTAATACAACTTAACTCTGATTCCTTGAAAAGTAAAACATCGGGAGCGCATGTCAAAACAACTGTAGGTACTGAATTGGATAAAAATTCCCTCACGTCCACGTCGATAAACAGGACCATATTAGGCCCGCTGATTGAAAAAAACATGAAGAAAACCAAATACCATTTGGCGTGAAGTACGCGAATTCAGTACCATCATCATCATTTGAAAAAGTATAAAGTAGCTTTTTCAGTTTGTCTTTCTGTTTGTCCACTGAGTTCTTTTAAACTATGCAACAGATTTTAATATGGTTTTAATACAATAAAATGGTTATAAATTATGGCAAAATATTTGGACCCTCGGTGTAGACTTAATAAACTGTTAGGACTGTATTTTGCGGCAAAAGACAGCTTTGTGACAATATACCTACCAACTCAATCGTAAATTCAGAATGCCATAAATTCTTCATTGTGTCAGGGCTGTAAGTTGCAAGCTAAAGTCAAAGATAGCGGATAAAGCATCGTGCACACGCGACTGCTTGTCGCAGTCCCGGGATATATGCAGCTTAAGTTGCAGTCTCCAGAGCTCCAACTATATAACTTGCATGTACCTAATGTCTAGAGCCGAGTTGTGATGAACCAGCGTTGTCTACTTTGTAACGGAATAAAGTAACGATTTGGTTTACCCTTGAAATATCGAAACTCATTTCATAAAACGATTCACTTCGCCAAATTTTCACTTCATCGACAGGCATTTCCACGTGCAGGAGCTTTATTTTTATTGTGGTCACAAGTCTAACCTAACCTACGAAACGAATGCTTAAGATAACCTGAAAACTATAAGGTTTCAGCAGAAAATAGTTTTCGATGAAATTAAATTCAGTGAAACGACACATTCGATGAAATGTTTGTCGATATTTCAAGGGGATCCAGTAAGGCTTTAGATGTAGTTACACTATTTTAAACTAACATTTACGCATATTATTTATATTGGTTAACCAATTTGCATACATACATACATACGTGCGTACATAAACTCATGCCTTCATTCCCAGAGGGGTAGGCAGAGCTACAGAATTACCAACAACTATTTTTTTTTTACTACCACCAGTGTATTAGTGACAGGTACCAACCGAAAACTAAATACAAATGTGCTATAAAGATTAACCACCTCAATCAATTCGGAAATATAAAATCGGTACCTCTATTAACTCCGACAGTAATATTTCAACTACAACAGTACTCTACAACTGTATAGATCATTATCTCATGAGATCATTTTGAACTGTTAAAGTACACACGTTTTCAGTAAACACATCCAGTAATTGGACTTGTTGGTAATTCTTTAGCTCTGCCTACCCCACTCTGGGAATGAAGGCGTGAGTTTATGTATGTATGTACATCCAGTAATAACCTCAAAACTTAAAGAGGATAGTTTCGTCCGTTCGCATAAAATCCCACATTTCCGATACAATATATTGAAAGCGCCATAAACCTCCGTGTAAATCACGCCGATTTGAATTTATCTGAAACCGCTCAGTCATATCGGAAAAACGAACGTAACTAAAAGTAATTTATAGCCCGTAAAACTAAAAACTGGCGAAAACGTATCTATATCGGTTCAGTGGCTCAGCGTGTAAGATAGAGCGTAATCGGGGAGCGAATGTCGCTTGCAAATACCAACTGAGTCTGTTTTCGACTAGTGATGGGCGGCTTGTAAATTTCAAAAGTGAAACTTTCACTTTAATTTCAGCAATATGCTGAAAGTTTCATAAATTTAACATTCACCTAAAATTTCATGCAATATTCTGAAAGTTCCCAAAGTGAAATCGTTAAATTTCTAAAAATTACTAAAGATTTGTAATGTAACATAATTAACGGAAACTTTTTGTGAAATTTTAATGAAATTTACTTGTGTCAGAATCATTTCCATCTAATTTTGTAACTTTCAGAAGCTGTTATTTTCGTAGTTAAGGAAAGTTTTGTAATGATTCAGAAATCGCCCATCACTATTTTCGACTCGATCACCGGAAAGTCAAAACTGTATCTAAACGCTTGTACTTGGTAAATCCTAATTGATTTTGACATGTTATTGTTTTGTATTCAACTCGGCCGCTATAACTGTCAAATAAATATGAGTAATCATAAAACGTTTATAATAGGTACATTCAGCAGCAGTAGCTAAGCAAACGAAGAGGGAAAATGATCTGCACTCGACTCTCTTGTCAAGAAAATACGTCGTGTCTAGAACATTTGAGCGTGTTATGCTTCCTAGCTACAGTACTTTTGATGCTGGCTGTAAGACAAAATAACAATACAGTTTTCACCTCAGCAGCTCAAACTCACAACATTCGAAAAAAATGAACTTCACTCTGTTCTGTCCCTTTCACTTCGATAGGAAAAAAGCGAGAGATAGAAACAACTTGATTCGAAGTTCGATTTTCAAATTCCACACATAGTAGGCCCAAAAAGAAACGCACGTTCGGATGCACACATAACCGTAATATTGCAAATAAAACTATCTGTTAAAGTTTGAAATGTGTTTATTATAACTATTTTATACAGTAGGTACAATCATTTTTTTTATTTAATGTTTTGAAGACAAAATTAATGAAAAATAAGAAGTTTATCATGTATCTACATAATTTTGTTATCGTTTTAACAATCTTTAATTTCGTGACAAACCGCGGGGGCAGTTTCAGAACGCATTTCAAAAATAGCTGGATTATTGTAGCCAATAGCCATAGACAAGGCCTAGTTAGGTTTTTTTTAAAGCCACAGACTACATAAAGCTGTATAAAGTTGTGTTTGCACTACGGCATTATCAAGTTGAGTGACAGGTTTTATCTGTTTCATGTTTATTTTTTCCACTTTTTATTTTATTAGTATTTTGCAAAAATGCTTGTGATTGATCCATATGCGATCGTGTCGTTATTTAGTCGTGTATTCACCAAATGGTCACAACGGAAGACCTGCGTTGGCCCTACCAGCTTCACGCTGTGTTGTTCTCGCTGCTGAGGTGAAAAGTCGTATGTCTTACACGAGACCAAAGTTTTTTACGTCTCGTATCTTTGAATACCTCGCTACGCTCAGGATTCTAACCTAGAATCACTCGCTACGCTCGTGATTCAATAATAGAATCCTTCGCTTACTCGGGATTCAAGATCATCACTCGCAGCAAAAACCAACTTTGCTCTCTTGTTGAACAAATAACTATTTACCGAGTGGAATAGATCCCTAGTATAGAATAACTGTGTTGTCAGTGCACATATTGCCTATATGTAGAAGTTGCAATTTGCACCCATTTTTAGGGTTCCGTAGTCAAACTAGGAACCCTTATAGTTTCGCAATGTCCGTCCGTCCGTTCGTCCGCACTCCGCAGCCTAGCTCAGAGACTCTTAGTACTAGAAAGCTTTAATTTCTAATTTGTTATGAATATACATATTAGTCACGTTAACAAAGTGGTAAAATAAAATATTAAAAAAAATGGTCTTCCTCCCCTACAGCCACAACTACAAATACTAAAAATCTGACAAATATCTGAAATGAAAGCACATATAATGAATTTCATAGGAAAACCATCACTACTAATGCCCGGTTCCTATATTCATGAAACGAATCGTTTCCCTTACGGGCAGTAGCGTTATGATTGTTACATACAAAGTGTGTCAAATTTTAACGAGACGTCACCACTCTACCGACGGTTTTGAATATAGGAACGCACCATTAGTAGACTTCAGTGATTCTTGAGTTACAAACGGTTTAAATGTTTATACCTACCGAAAACTTATTTGCGGTGTTGGTAAACTGACCGCGACTTATGTCAATGTATGGGAATAACAGTTTTCCAACGGCAAATTTAAGTTTGTCGCGAGGCTTCGGAACCCTACACTGAGCATGGTCCGGCCACCGGACATGCTCTTGCCCAGTTTTTAATCGTTAAAACAGTATGTAAGTGCAAAACACGAGCGCTACAATCTAGAGTTCATCAATGCTACAAACGTACTCGTAGGTAAGTACCTGCACATTGAATGGGCCCCTATCCCACGTTTTTATGGCTTCTGCAATAAAAAGTAACGGTCGAACCAGTATTTCATAAATTCGAGTAAAGAAATAAAATGAATAAATCGCTGGGATATAGAAAAACAAACGATTTTCAAACGTTGCCTTCGGTCGGTCGTAACTTCTTCGCTATAGTAACTTCTAAATAACAAAAAGTCATTCTCACCATCGCTCCTCTCCCACAGAAACGATTTTTTCGTCTAGTTCTAAGTGGGCTCGGCCAAATTTACGGTCGAGGGCGTACAACGCGGTTAATTGATCGGATTTTCCGGCCCAATGCGCCGCGTGACGCCGATACGTGACCAACAACTTTACTTAATAGTGCTGCGTTATTCTTTAAGGCTACATTGGCCCTAGACATTATACGCGATGCATTGCGAGTACGTTATCGTTATCGATATAGATAGGGCCACTTGGCCGGACAATTGCCTCAAGCGCAATTGCGCTTGCGTACGCATTGTCAGTTTTCGAAAATCATTTCGTGCATCTTATCTAGGGCCACTGATTGATTCCAGTTTGCTTAGCCCATTTGGCTTCTATATTGACGACACGTTAGCCTAGTTGATAGTGACGTAGCAACCTACAAAGCTAGCGGTCCCGGGTTACAATCCCGGTAAGGGCAGATATTTGTTCGTAAGTCTTGTACGCTTTCTCTGAATTTAAGCATGTATTTCTCCATATACTTAAGTAGTATGTTTATCGTTGTCTATTACCAATAGTACAGTGCGATACAAGAGAGTAGACATTAATAAATGAGGGAGCCACTTTGACGTAAAATGCTTAGACATGGCATCAATTTAGTATGTTTTTTTTTAGTTTCACTATATTTAATTTCTACTCTTTTGTGTCGCACTGTACAAGCCTTTTTTTATGGCATAGGAAGGCAAACGAGCACACAGGCCACCTTTAGCTTAGTTTGGGAAAAAGTCAATTTGTGTGTACCTTTATTTGTTAGTGTTAAGCCTATAGATTGACGGGCTGAAATGATCTAAAATAAACAATTATCGTCTTTATACCGTTTTCAGATCATTTTTACCTCTTAACCTCAGCTATTCGAGATAAAATATTACTTGTCCAAAACGCTTTTTAACTCCAATCTAACATTCCCCTCTGGAAGTTTTAGCTCGACTTCGAAACTTCACCATTTACGAGAAAAGATAACATTTATAAACGTATGCTTTGAAATGAATACACAAGCGTTGAAAGTTCGTACATACTCCACAAAATAGAACGCCGATGTTTGAGTATCTATGGAACCCTCCCTAATACAATATGTCATGTGAGCGGATTTTGAGCTTTATTGCGATGTCATTTGCCCCTTTCTAAAGGCTATTCATGCAGTTGATCGATCGAGTCCTTGGAAACATTCCTTACCCTTTCACCCTGGGTGACATCGCGAAGAAAGTTTACTGACATCAGATAAACTAGTTGAGAATGGAGTTGAACAAACCCAAGACGTGATGCTCGAATGGTTTACAATCGATCAGTAAACATTTAACTATTTTTTTAAATATATATAGCTTTTTTGTAGTAAAGCGGAATCAAAACTACCTGTGATGATGATATGATGATTATATAGTGGTAGCCAGATTGACACGTTTATTTTGTTTATCTCACACGTAGCAGTCGATTCACACGAGTATCCCAATAAAAATAAACCTCACATATTTATTGTTAGTATAAAATAATATTTAATAATATCGCAGTTACGTAGTGACGTTTCCGGAACCTTTAGCATTTGCGGCTATTACACCATCTAGGATGAAAACTGAAAAAGAACTCGAGCAAAATTGGAAATTTCCCGGGAGATTCCAAACCATCCTAGGCGAACAATGTCGTAGAAAAGTATCTCATCTCGTTGCAGTACAAGCTAAGCTACAAGTTCCAAATTTAAAATTGTAAATCGTAAAACAGTTGGCAAAATTTTATGAAAATTGCAACCGCGCGCCATTATCCACAGTTTCACACTCCGTTCCCCAATGTAGCACCGCCAGTATTTCTTCAGCTTCTAGAAGGTCTAATTTAAAACACTCTTGCGCTGGCCATAAAGTCTAAATCACTCCCGGCTTAAACTTTATTCCCCGCGTGCGCATATGAGAGGCTTTCTCGTTAATTTGGACTAGAAACAATTTGGGTTTACTTAATTCATTCGGAACCAGAGACACGCTTTATATGTTCAAATTACATTCACTTGCCAGTTGCCGGCTTAGAATATGTTGAAGGCAAAGATTAGGCCGAGTACAAACTGTACAGGGACGGACCAAAGTTTAAACTTGTTAAAACCATAGCTTTAGTGGTTAGTTATGCATTCTTAACCTAACTAACGTGAGATAAACTATCAGCTTGTGGAACTGACAGTTTTCGAAAATTATTTTCAATAGCGTTAAGCATCTTGTCTTGCTAGGGCCTCAGATTATCTAAACCTCTGAGCTCGTCCTCGTAGATACTGAATACAAAACAATAATAGAATCGTAAAAAGATTTTGAAACAATAGTTATTTGTTATACAAGTGGGGAAAGTTGTATTTTACCTGCGAGTGTTCATTTGAAACACGAGCTAGCGAAAGGATTCTATGATTGACCACGAGCGAAGCGAGTGGTTCAAAAATAGAATCCTGAGCATAGCAAGTGTTTCAAGACACGAGACGTAAAATAACTTTTCACCCGTGTATAACACAAAACTTTTCACCTCACTATGTTTAATTTTCGCATGTTTTTCACATGCGAATATTTAACGTTGACTACAGCGAGGAAACAAAGAAAATGGTTTGTACTGTAAGCTCAATTCCGCATTTTGCACGGTTTTCCTGTAATTCCACGGGTGTTAATACGTCTTTATCACTCGAATCACTAATTTTTAATAACAAAACAAACTAGAAAAACATGCGAATATTTTAACGTTGACAGCTTAATAGAAAAGTTTTGACGTAAGTTTTTTTTTATTATTTCGGATGCGTTTTGTTTGCACATCGACTTATTTGGACTGTCAGAACATTTTATCCGTTTTTAAAACAAGAATGAAGGTTAATTTTGAATGCTGATATTTATTAATTAAAATAAAGTAGTAAGACTGTATTTAGTGTTTTTTACTCGATGCAATTCATTAATTGTGATGTTAAAAATTCAGCACATGTAAGGTTTTACGTTTGGTTAGCTGTCAAATATCACTTAAGCTGCCTTCAAATGTCAAAACTCTTCCCTCACTTGTGGATAAAAAGCGATTTTCTCAATAGATATCAAACAAACAAAAAGGGCTTTCCGAGCTAGTGAGATGAAAAGATTTATTCTTCAGCATGCTCAGAACTCATTAAAAGTTTTGTGCAAATGTCTTAATTACTTTGTTTCAGTTTCATTCTGTTCTTAAAATTTAATAAATAAATAAGTAAAGGCTTCTTCGTGGTTCGTTTGTATGTAAATAGACATACACAATCAAATTTTGGCGTACATGATTTGTATACTCGTATATTGGGGACGTCTTTCGGCTGGCATGATTGATTGATTGATTGATAATGAGAAAAACTGTACTGTTGTAAATTAGTCTGATTAACTGCATTAGGCTTGATGTATTGTTAACCCGTCGAGCCATATGTCTAAATTGATGTACATCAAAATTAAACTTTATGTCAAATGAATAAGTCACGTAATGTCAAAAAATCTACGCACACATGTTGTGCGTAGGACACCTGAGGGGTTAAGCGATAGGCTTGCAACTTGTATCTAATATACCCATGGTGATTGTGCAAAATGTGGTTATAGAATTAACAACAAGTTTATAGGGCTGTTGCTTCTGTAGCTCTGCCTACCACACTCTGGGGATGAAGGCGTGAGTATATGTTTGTATGTAACTGCATTATATGTACTCGGTCCCTCTAAAAATAAATTTAATATACGGTTTTACTCATTTATTAACCAATAGTTTTACCCCACGCCTTCTTCGGCGCAGAAATTGTGTATCGTTGTTCCCTTGGGAATAGTCCGATTCAAAATACCCTAAACAAAAAAGATCACATATCCCACTTACCAGGCAATACGGTTTAACCGAGTAGCATAGACGGTCGGTGGGGTTATTATGACATAACTATGCAGTTAGTAAATATATATGCAGATAGTTAATAGAAAAAGACAGAGCTATATAACTGATATATATCTCCGTCCTTCACGCTCGCCGTAAAATGAAGTGCATAGCTATGTCATTATAACCCCCCTGAACAAACACAGGCATATGCTTATACATTTGTCATAAACATCCCCAATGACGTTTTTGAAGTTTCAGTAAACCTTCGAAATAATTATCATTTCATAAAAGATAGCATTTTAATTCAAAATTTAAAAACATAATGAAGTAGATCTACAAAGCAATCATATTCAAGACGCGTAAGCACTTACCTCTAGAAGAAATGCTTTATATTCGTACCGACCGAGATACGGGCTCTGTCCAACTCGAAGTTTGAACGTACGTGAGCCCTGCCCTTTTCTCACCACTACGTAATTACAAAAGTGTGAAAGAGAAAAGACGCTTTGAAGTTGTGTAGGTATTTCAATTTTCTTTGTAAGCGACAAGCCACAAGTCAGAGGTCAAGGTCACAAGAAGTGCGAAAGTCGCAAATGGCTCCCATCTGACACTTCCCCGGACGATATACGACTGCGAGTTCCTACTTGCCTCGTCATATGTTATGTATTGGTACAACACTAGTGCTTAGCTTTAATGGAGGTTGGAGTAATGGGGGGTATTCGTTGGTATGGTATATCGATGTTTTTCTCGTAGCGCTTAATGATGTTCCAAGGGTAATAGAGGGTGTAAGCTATTGTACGAGAGAACGCATGCAATATTATAAATATAAGTAGGTGCTACCTACTAGCATTTCGGCTGTATGCGTTGAAAATTATTCCCAAAGATAATCACTAACTTGTTATGACAAAATGAATGCAAAAATAAAAATGAATTGTGAACAAAATGGTTTTCACTTTTGAGCGTTCGAAACTAAGCATTAGATATTTAATTCCTGCGAACCGCGGTAACGATACGATAACCAAAGCAAATGGTTTCCATTAAAGTAGGTACATTATTGTTTAATATGGTATGAAATGGAATCGAAACGGAAATTGTTTCGCGTGTGCAAACACAAAACGGAGAACAGAAGGCCGTTTGAGACGGTTTACTACGAGCATAACCGTACAATTTTAATACGAAACTTATCTAACGTTCAGAGAGCACGTTCGGGTGGCAACACTAGGTCTGGGAACAAACTAGTGTATAAAATTCACATATTATAGTTCCCGGGATGTTTACAGAGCGCGTATCGTGGAGACCAACAAGATTGTTTTGCATAAAATGGAAATCTTTATTTAGTTGCGAAGGCGAGCCCTTTGCATTTTGCGTCCGAGAAAAAGACTTTTAATATTGAACTGGAACGACGCTCTGAAAGACGGCGTGGTCCTAAAAGGTTTTAATACAGAGTTAGACACGGGTTAGGTGAATATTCTGTTCATGCAAAATAAGCTAGGGCTAAAAATAAAACTGCTGCATTTAGGGTTCAACCTGCATATTTTAATGCCAGCTAATGTGTGTTTGTTTGTTTTTTTTTATTTAACTTCAAAAGTCAAAACGGACCATCTTTGGTTTTCAAAACCATGGGTTGGAGTGATGATATTTTTTACACGTAGAAAGTCGGACAGAAGACCAATAGATGCTAAATACATTACTTCGTAACAAAAAAATCCCCGACTACAAAAAGCGTCAATTAAAATCATACGTTTAAAACAAGGACAAAATTTAAAGCCAATCTTTCCAATCACTAAAAATTACAATGTACCTAGCATAAGATACCATTGTTTACTTTGCCAGAAGTAAGTAATTTTATCCGTAGTTCGCAGTAAACCTCCTCTCCCAACGAACGTAGCAACACATTAGTTAATTAGATATTTCGTGTGAGTGTCGCTCTGGTTCTAGCTCCACAAGTGTTCTTCGCCGGTATTGTTTGCCCCTCGCACACACTCAATACGGAAGACAGTGAAAGAATTCAGCACGGAATAATTCACGCGGAGTTTGAGAACTTGGCGATCAAGACCGATAATGTTCCCGCATGTTTTCCGACGATACGTCGTGGATAAAAAGCACATTATGACAGTTGGAAAAATATGAAAACAAATTTTCATAAGTACACACATTTATTTGAAAAGTTTCAAATGTTTGTGTGCACATATTTGAGATGGTTGCTGTTGGCGTATTTCATGTTGTAACTTAAGCATACATTTATGACTCGGTAGCATGTGTTGCATGAAATTGCCAAAAGGCACAGTCTTCTTTTCTGCAAAGGTAAATGAATTGGGATCTTCTTCTATAGCTTATTTTCTTCTTAAAAAACTAGTCGCAAAAGGGTTACATGAATCTTTTTAAGTCCTTTACGACGTAAATTCTATTGGAAAGTGTTAGTCCCAGTGCTCTTACAGAAAAGATTTCCAGGCCAATTTATATCACTAGATTTACATTCGCGTCCGGGTCCATTACAGCCCGATGGCCCGCCCGTTCATCCACTCTATCAGCACATTTTGCGATGCATTAACGGGTCTTTTTACGTCCACAATGTTCTCTAACAAAAGTCTCTGGTTGGGGCTCTATTCTAGTCTTTCTCGAGTAGAATACAGCCTCAGATGTATTCTTTAACATATTTAGAAATAGGTTTTAACAATATTGCTTTCGATATGTTATTATGAAGTTTATGTTATGAATAACTTTTATTTACTTGATAGTAATGGCGGCCGATTTAAAGCAGCCCATGTCAAGAACAATATCTTAAGACCGAGAAGAAAAGAGCACCTGCATTAGGACATGGACCGTCAAAATGGATGCTACGGTAACAAACCTTTTCATCGTAAAAGAAGATGAATCCGCTTCACTATTCGGCTCGACCTAGAGTTTTCTATGATTGGGCTGAATGTAGGCAATTCAGAGAGCGCCAATCGGATTAAACAACTTTATTAAATTGTGTACTTGCTTATTTAGTGTGTAGAAAAAAAAACTTATATTTAGATAAAATGTAAGGTGATCAGAACGCGCACGCAAGATTCTCAGGAAGAATTGACATTGACACAGCATAGCGATTTCTAGGTATGGTGTGCATTATTTACAAAGAACCAAAACCCAGCTTCAAAACTCAAAGCCTGCGTGCAAATAACAGTTTTGCAATGAAACATTGAGATCTAATAACTGTTCATTATTTGGGTAAGAATCAGAATTCAACGATGATTGGATAGGTACAAATACGTGCCATTTGGCAATCATTCCATAGTGCCATGCCAACTCAACGGATAGAAGTTGTTATTCTGATAAACACAAGATGTTGCGTAGAATTTTAGGGTAGACCCATCATGGAATATGTTTTAGCCTCTGATATTATATATATGTCTATATTTGTCAGTACTTTTTGCGTGAAGTATTATTATTTTGTAAATATGTTCTTTGCTTTGTTTTCTATCTTTCTTTTTGTGTGCACCACTTTTGTTAGTTTCTGTATGATTATTTGGTTGACTGGTAGAGAATGCCATCAGGCATTAAATCCGCCATTTGTACTTTTTTGTGCAATAAAGGATAAATAAATAAATATCAGTGTAATTGAAATAACTGACTATGTATCATTTAAAAGTGATTTAGCTAAGAAGCGAGACAGGTTGTAAGCGAAAACTTACTAGTTGCGACTACTGAGTAAACAGACTACGACCGCAGTCGCATCACGGGAGCAAACATTTTCTAGCACACTTGTGCGCTTATCGGGAAACCCATTAGCGGGTGACACCTGCTAGGAGCCCGGAGCGCCCATTAATTAACTTTATATTTGTTTTGTATAAAGTTACATCCTAACGCAACATATTAAGAGCGGGTCACAACACATGCTTAAGTTACCCTACGGCAAGTCCAAATTTTTGTTTTCTAACTGTTTCATTTGCCAAACTTTTGCACACGAGGTCACAGGCCACCTGGTGGTAAGTGGTATCTGAGACTAAAAATCTAAAGACTGCGATCCTAAGACTCCAAAAGCATTGCCAGCGCTGTGGACAAAGGTGGAAGCCTCTATTTAACTTAACCGCTGGTCTAACCCCCACTCCGTAACACAACAATGCGAATGGCTGTTAAAAATGATGATGGTAGCGGATCCTGCACATAGTTCTACCTCCACTGAAAACTTGTAGTATTTTTTCCATACTAGTCGATTAACTTTTTAAAACTCATGAAATGTCCAAAAAAAATCATTTCTACCTTATGCAAATTCGGCAAATTAAACAGTTGGGGAAACAAAATTCGAGGGCTTGCTAAATCTATGCACAGGTTCCTAAAGATGCTAAAAAGCGATTTTAGATTGAAGCGCAAAGAGCAAGTATAATAAAACCCATTTAAAACTAAGATTTATCCAAGCTCTCCCGAAAGTGTTATGCGATAAGTAGGCATAGTATACATTTTCAGTCTCTTGACTAGTAATCGTTTTAGGTTATGAGGTATGTGAAGAATTACGCAAAAAAAAATCTTTCAATACCGATTTTTATTCTACAAAATTTGAACTTTTATTTGAAGTTAAGTACTTACGGTAATGATTCCATTGTGGTCACAAATTTAACTTAACATTTCTCACTCAGCGTTTATGATACTCCGAAACCAAAAAAAACAAATCTAAGAAATGAAAATTCTACAATTTTGACAAATGTGACTTCAAGTCGCACTTTGGTGTAAGTACTCGTACATCATACAATTACTACCCCTCAGAAATGGCCAGCTACGTGCGCTTTATACTGTTTGCATTGTTAATGAACCGAGAAAGGGTTAAGCCCTGAATCTGTGAAGTGTGTCAGGTCCGGGTAGGAATCTGACCCTCTAAATGACCCTAATGTCAATGGGGCATTAGGCGACTAATGAAGCTAACATATTATTTAAAAGAGCATCGGTGGCTTAGGGACTTGACTCATGATTGAATGGTACTGTACCAATGACTTTATCTAACTAAGCTACAGCAAAATGATGCTCGTACGGCGAAAGAAAAGCATCGGAAACCTTGCACATTGGAAGCTGAGTGTGTACGACTGAGAAGGGTAATTGCACAAAAGATTAACCCCTTTAATAATAAACGTGGAATAAACTTGGAACAGTTTATGGCATGCTTTGTCACTTTCTGTCAGATGCAAATGTCACAATTACAAATAAGGACAAAGCATGTCATAAACTATTCCAAGCTTATTCCACGTTTATAAGTCAGGGGGTAGGAGGTTGACGTGTAACCAATGGAGAATTAAACCAGCGAAGTAACTATTAAACTTTTTAGAGAATGCATGGAGGCGAACCACTACACAGTTTTAAAATGTAGTCATCTTGTACCTTCTCCAAAAAAATACAAATATCGTACCTATCGTCATTGACTAGCCCTTCCCCTTTTTTTCTTGAAACTATGCGTTTATCTGCGTCTGTGGTCATGGTGTTTACAGTACCTACGGATTTAAAATAAGTTTCGTGATAAGAACTTTCCGCTGTGATGCAATACAGGGTTCTTTTTAAAAGCAGGCGTCTTGAAATTTCATTCCAACCGTTTAAGTGACGCCCTCTGGTTTTCTTTTTGAACTTATGTAGCGGTAATTAATTTCCATCAGGTAGAAATCTGCTTGTTCGCCTTCCTTTAATGGTAAATTCTGGGGAAAAAGCTACAAAGAAACTATTTTGTGGGAAAATGTTCTACTGTTATATATATTGTAACCATTTGTTTCGTTGATTAATTTTAATAAATACTTTTAAACTGAATCTTTCCGGTACCCGCCTGTTGGATATCCTGACAAAAATATTACGGCACAAGAAAGCTGTGTGTTAATTAGTTTTAAAGTTATTAAGGTTTTTATGACAACATACATAAACATCTTAGCCTATTTGTGCAAAATGTGGTTACTGAATTATCAACAAGTTTTTAAAGTTGTTGGTAATTCTGTAGCTCTGCCTACCCCACTCTGGGATGACAGGCGTAAAGGTATGTATGTATGTAAGGTTTTTATGATACTGGTAAAAAACACTAACTACTTGGTACACCTTTGGCTCCCTTGGTTAAAAATATATATAATTTGTAAATCGAAAACGTAATAATCCTCAACAACGTTGCAATATTCTTTATTACATATATTACCTATATACATGAATTCACTCCTTCATTCCCAGAGTGGGGTAGGCAGAGCTACAGAATTACCAACAACTCTAAAAAAATATTGATAATTCTGTAACCACAATTTGCACAATTAGGCTAAGATGTTTACCATTGTATTAGTGACAGGTTGCAAGTCCATAGGCTATGATTCCAACATATCAAAACATTAGAAATAAATCCATAAGTAGGTACTGTCTATTAAACGATATTTCGAGATCATGCAACGAGTAGTACTACTTAATATGGGATAAAAGTAATTTTAGAGCTTCTGTTCCAAGTCAGGATAATTTTGGTTAAATTAGGCATCCATCTTAAAACGTTCATAAACTAAATTAAACAGATCATAATAGAATCCCGTATTGACAAAATATTTTTTTTAACTAGAGCAGACGTCTCTCTGTCTGTCCTGCTGTCTACCTTACACGCATTCCGGGTAACAAAACACCGAGTGTGTGCGACAACATTCAATAAAGCGCTATGATTGGAGGAATTCCTCGCTATGATCTGAAGGTATTTTATCTTCTTGGCAAACATTCCAGTTTTATAGCTAACTAGGAAGAAAATCGTGAAAATATATAGCAATACAGGGAATCTTACAGTATTTTCAGTTGTATCCTAGTCGTAAAGTATTTACCTGATATTTTTATTACTAATCAGATGGCTAGTTAGGCGGCGATAAAACGATAGTGTTGCTTAAACATGGCCCGTATTACAGTCGCCTTTATCGCGGTGGAGAAAACATCCGTCTCTCTCGCACTAACTTACGGGTCATACATAGGGAATGCAATCTCGTTCTCGCGAGATCTCGTTTTCGCGAGATCTCGGCCTTTTTTAGCGAGATTGATCTCGGCCGAAAAATGGGCGAGATCTCGCGAGTTTAACGAGATTGCACTCGAGCATAAAAACGTCTAATTAGAACCGGATTGACTGCTGCGTTCAAGGAACCTAGAGACAGAAAAGTAACTACGAATTCACTGGACTCATTAATCAAAAAGGAAATGAATTAATACGAGTCCAGGGGGTCAAAAGGCGAACTTTTACAGTTCGCGGACGACTGCCTGAGATATGTGGTTCCAATTAGCGTTGAATTGAATCCGAAAGGGCCTTCTCAGCGGCTGGTTATCTGGCCAGCAAAATAAGAAGCTGTTTAGCAGACGATTCTTTGGACATGGTATAGTTTTCTTTAATTGATAAAGATATCTCAGTTTAATAGTCAACTCATTTCATTTTAGTTTTTGACTTCTTGCTTGTTGTTTTGTTATGAAAGAACTGTTTTATTATTTAAATACTTTTTTTATATTAGAAGAGAAGACTGGTGGTTTTTCTTATTTTTTATTTTAGTAGATAAGTCAAAGTTTGCTACATAAAAGTTTATTGAAAAAAATCGTAAGAATTTATGTATATTTTAGAATACCTATAATTCTAATATTTTTTTACCTACATACATACTTTCACGCCTGTAATGCCAGAGTGAGCTAGGCAGAGCTACAGAATAACAACTACCTTTTTTACCTAATTTATTCAAATACTGTGATTATTTGCAAAAATAAACACACAAAACTGCCAATCTCGCGAGATCTCGAAATTGGCGAGATCTCGCGGTATTGTAATTCATAAACTCGCGAGATCTCGCCTGAGCCCCAATCTCGCGAGATTGCATTCCCTAGTCATACAGTGACAGACAATTTATCCACGCTTATCCACATGATAAACATACAAAGCATTTAATGCTATAATTTTTTTATCGCTAAGTTTGTATATCGTCGGTGATACTAACCGCGTAACAGACAAATTTATGATAGAGCAAAATAAACCTTACTGTCTTATTAAAAAGGTGCATTTTGCTCCTTATTTAAAATGTTACTTACGTGGTTTTGCAGTTTCACCGACGATATTGGATTACTTGTTCCCATCCCAAAAACAATATCAACATTTTTGTACTTTTTCCTGTGCTTCGTGCGTATGAAATGAATAGCTAGTCATTTAAGGGTTACAGTCTTTGAGTGCAGTGGTAAAGCCAACACGTCAATGATTCAGAACAACATTTACTCACACATGTGTGTGAGATCGAGTACACTGGCGAGCGTCATCGATTCGATGCTCACACATTTATAAGCAGACGGTAGATGAAGCAATTTAGCTATAAAGGGTATCCCTTAACCATGGGACAACCGTAGCGGCGCGTGGGCAGCATGTTAATATGCAATTTGAAAACGGAAGGGAAAGTAAACACCGACTCATTACAATCCATGGGAAAGGGACTCCATTGTATAATTTATGCAAATCATTACTTTTATTTGAGGAAATCTAAATAAATACATGTTCCTACTATAAATAATTAAATAAATAAATAAATATCAGGGGACAATGTCACACCAATTGACCTAGTCGCAATTTAAGCTCTAGGCTTGTATTATGGGTACTAGACAATGATATAAATACTTATATAGAGAAATATATACTTAAATACATAGTAAACATCCAAGACTCAGGAACAAATATTCGCGCTCATCACACAAATATCCGCCCTTACCGGGATTTGAACGCAGGTCCGCTAGCTTCGTAGTCAAGGTCACTACCAACTAGGCCAGCAGTCAGCACGTCGTCGTATAAAAAACAAAACATGATTCACCTTCCACCATCATTTCTTTTTAAAATGAGACCCGTATTTACTTAGTTCTTGAGATCTATGGAAGGTAATAATACCTGTAAATAATTACATATTAGCAGTACTAGTTCTAGGACTCGATTTGTTTGTAGTCAATATTGTTATAGTTAAACGCGCTTTCAATCAACTTAGAAGACTAGCATCTTTTTATTGAATCATAATTAATTAACTATTGGTAATCTTGTTCAACAAGTTTGGAACTCCCAAAGTTTGGCTTCCCCAGGATTATTTGAACGGCCTACGGAAGATTACTGTTTCCCGATTCAGATGTAATTACCTTACAATGATGAGGCAATTTACTAGAGACAGTTACAGATAACACGGTCGTAAATAATAACACCTTCATGTAATATTAAAAGGTCGCTGCTAGCTTATGTAACTTTGTCTTTGTAGTGAGATAATTACGAAATACAAGCGCTTAAAACCTCTTATTTCTTAGTTACTGAGTATTTCTGAAAAGTTTTTACGACGATTAAGACATTTTTACCAGTCATTCATTTCTACTTACAAGAAAAGGTACCTACGCAACTGTCCGCCTCCGATTTTATTTTGCTATAAGTTAGAAAGTTGTCTAAAATAACAGTTTCTTTTATTTTTAGCTGCCCAATCACAACCTGTTGGGAGAAATTGTCCTCCAAAGTACTGAAAAATTACGAAACCCTGACTTTTTTAGAAATGCTCTTCTAATACCAATACTCAGTTATAAGTAAACAACCAAATAGCATATTATGCTATTTTGGTATTATTTCGTAATTTTTCAGTACTTTGGAGGACAATTTCTCCCAACAGGTTGTGATTGGGCAGCTAAAAATTATGACACTCCAAAACATCCTTCATCTCACAATTTGTCCAGCAGTGTAGATATTATACGCACAAAGAAACAGATGTGCCTACATAAATACTCATAGGGCCTCGCTTCTACAGGGTCCATATTGCCTTTGACGTGTTAAGGTATTGTTTTAAGTCGGTAAGCCATTACTATCAAGCTACCGAGCTAACAAAACGTTGGCATTACCAATAACACGCCAAATGCCTATATTCTACAGAATGAAACCAAAATGTATTTGACATGTTTTTTAAACTCAACCGCCATTATTATCAAGTAAATAAAAGATGTCGAAACATTAACGACACGATAACTCTTCAAAAGCAATATTGTTTTACCCTCTTGAACAGAGGGCCAGGTATTGTCTTATTACAGGTCAAATAAATTAGCCTTCTTTTTCAACAATCGAGTAATTTGTTTTGTTTTGTTTTGTTGGACTGACAATGTAGTTGGTATTCTTTACCGTAACTACTTCACCCGGGCACGGGTAGCGATGCCCTTACGGGGGGCATGCTGAACCCTAAGTTAGAGGTGCGGTGGTGGTCGCACCTCTGGAGGGGTGCCTCCATCGGGTGTCAGGCCGGTCGAGCGCAGCTCGGCCGGCTGAGTATCTTGAAGGACTTCGTTTTCTTCGGTTGCTTCAAAGTGTTCGGTTTCTTCGGTTTCTTCGATCTTCTCGATCCCTGCAGTGATGCTATGAGGCTCAGGTCCGGATCTGGGGGGGCGGCCGCGACGTCCCTGGCGCCGAAGCTTCTTGCGGTCTTCAGTGCCCTCATCCACTGCGAGTTGGATGGGATCGGTGGGATCGAGCAGGATGTGCTTGGGGCGCCTGACGGGTGCCCCGAGCGCAGCGAGCACGTCGGGATCGGACGGGGTGAGTTGGGGAGTGTAGGAGGTGGCACGGACGATGAGCGGGTTGGGGTGGTGTGGGCCTTTATCAAAGAAGCGCCTAGACGCGTCCTTGATAGTGTGCCTAATCGACGGGACGCCGAGGTCCCTGTGAAGGTCCGCGTTGCGAACAAACCAAGGGGCCCCCGCGACCGATCGGAGAAGATTGTTCTGAAATGTCTGTAGAGTGTTTATGTGTAAGTCGTGAGCTTGTGCGAATGCCACGCTGGCATATGTGAAAACCGGTCGGATACATACTTTGTATAGTGTTAGTTTGTTGCGAGCGCTAAGTTTGCTGCGACGGTTGAGCAGGGGACCGAGACGACCCTTGATCATCTTGGCCCTGTTGAGTGCTATTTTGATGTGCTGACTGAAGCTCAGGTGTCTGTCCAGGGTCACGCCGAGGTATTTGACCTTTGGTGACCAAGGAATGGGTCTATCGAAAAGAACGATATTCTCGAGGTGGAAATGGCGGAGGGACGGGTAAAACCAGACAGCCGCACTCTTCTCGGGGTTAACCTCTATCCTCCAGAGTTTAAACCACCGACCTAGGTCGGTGATCGCCTCCTGGAGGTAGCGCTGGATGACGGAGGCGTATTTGTTGGTGGTGAAGAGTGCGGTGTCGTCAGCGAATAGGGCGAGCTGCACGTTGGGATGGCGCGGGATATCATTAGTGTATAATGAATAGAGGATGGGAGAGAGCACGGACCCTTGCGGGACCCCGGCTCTGATAGGATGGGGGCAATCGAGTAATAAATAAATAATGCCTTTTAAAAGATTTCATACTTAGGTTATGTACGTTTCGTTTTGTCGGCGCCAGTGAAACAGTCCTTGGATTTATACAAAAATGTGAATTTAAAAACAAATTCCTAGTTCTTAACTTATTAACACGCAGCTTGCTCTCGGTAGGTTTGAGATGTATCGTAGGTACTTAAATCCAATCGAGAGGCCGTGGAGGAAGCTCCTCTTGAAAATGTCAAGAGTTTTGTCGACACTCCTTATTTTTTAGAGAAGTTCAGAGTGACGGTGCTTTATATTATTTGATACTTTTGAGTTTTATGTTTCCTAATGCCGTGAGGGCAGCTTAATTAATGATATAAATAATTAAATATTGGAGGACATAGCGCATTATTCGTGTCTGTTTGTTTTTATGTTCAAATATGACCCGATGGAAATATGGCCGTCTATCATCTACTTTGCGATCTTTTTGTCTACGTTATGACTTACCGGACCTTCTTAACCATAACCTTAATAACCGACCCAGTGTGCTGTTTGAAGAACGAGCGCAGGTATATGATTACCTTCTGATTAATATTTAAAAAAAAGATCGTAGTGAAGATTACAGACGGCTAATTCTTGTTTCCTGAACTTTAACTCCATTTCGGATAAATGATAAAATTTTGTAATATTGTTTTTTTCTTAATTTTTGCAGATAGTGTAGCGGAAAAGCTAGTAATGAATTGTAGTGTAGAAATTTAAATTAAAACAAGACGCCATTTATAGTGTTAAATACATACATATATATATATATACCTTCACGCCTTCATTCCCAGAGTGGGGTAGGCAGAGCTACAGAATTACCATTTACGTCATTTATAATGTTTATATTATACCGTAATTCCAACCAATCTTGAGTGGAGCGCCTATTCCACTTTCATTCACTTATTGGATACTTTTATTAACTTGATAACTTGACTTGGCGATATCGTCAAAAAACATTTTTTCCTCAATACAAACATATTGTTATTAATTGTTATGTCGCTCAAATGAAAGACCGGCCTGTGCTCGAACTCTATCATTACTTTTACTGGATTTCCGTCGGTTAATCTCCATACATTAAAAGTAACAAAGAGTCGTAGTTTCATTCCGAGCACGAACTAAACGACCTTGGCGTCTCGATAACAGCTTCTGAAAACATAAACGACCAGCCAAGCAAAACCTCTAACGCTACATTAATTCGCCCCTCATTTCTCATTCATTTGCAAGTACAAGGGGGGACGGGAGTTCAACTTACGATGGAGATTGGTAAAGGGTTACGAGTAATTGTTATGAGGAAAGTCATTGTGGGATCAAGTTTAAGAATTAATGGCGGTGTTGATAACACTGACCTTTCTAGTGGAGGTTTATCGCGGCAGATTTTAATTAAGTATTTTAAGTTGAATGTTTATTTTAATATTTTATTTAGAGTAGTTTGTTTTGCTTCTGACGGATGCAACCTAATTGCTGACAAGTTATCGTGTTAACAACGTTACAACTCTTATTTATTTGGCAGTAATGGCGCCTGAATTAATAACAATACGATAACATGATAAAAGCAATTAGGTTTTATCGAGTAGAATAGAGTGCCATTAAGTTACCTACAATTTAATGGAAAACATCTATTTCCGTTTTGAGTTGTTCTAGTAGAATTATTTTTGAGGGTTCCGTAGTAAACAAGAAATCCTTATACTCGTTGTTTAGCATGAGCGTTTTTCCGAACTCAGAGACTCTTAGTGCTAAAAAGCCCCCAAAGCCGCAAAAAAAACCGAGAAAAATATCTTAAATGGTATCACATTAACGAACTTAGGGCGGATTCGACCTAACTGGAATAAGACTTACTCCGAGATTACTGAATACAAATTCGGCGTTTAATCTTGGTACCTATAAGACCTTATTCCAGTTTGGTCGAATGCAACCTTAGAAGGAAAACAATCACGACTAAGTAGGCTAGATTATTTTTTCTACCTATTAAAAATCATCTAAGAAGAAGCACCAATTAGAAGTTAGTTACGGTTCCGGCTTCGGAACCATGCACTGATTATTCGGTCTATTCCGACTAGTTACATTGTTAGTTCCATTGATGTAACTAGATGGAAAAAAAATTCATACATACATAGTTACATTAATAATATTATTAATGTAACTACTCGGAAAAAAAAGTCCATGCAGTTCCATTACGGAAACCATCTTCGTTCAATGTAACTACTAGGAAAAAAAATTCCATCTAAAGTCGAGTCCGGAATTAGGCGAACTAACTTGACAGCCGAAAATGTTGCCAGACATAGGAAAAAATAAATAGTGATAGGTTTATGTCGACACAAATATGTCGATATAACCTTGTGCCTTCTATAAATCTGATTATATTTATATTTTATCAAGTAAATGTCGTCGAAACTTTCACACTCATACATACTTGCCCAATAGGGAAAAACTACAACATTTTTTACGATATAATATGATCTGAAGGATGTACGGTTTAAAGAAGATATTTACGATACTTACTTCTCAAATTAGGAATAAAATATAAAAATAATGCTGACATTACAACAGGCCATTGTGATCCTTTTAGGTGGCTTCCAAATTATTAGTTAGATTCCAAACACAATAATAATGATAAACTAGACTTTTTAAATATCGATATTAACAGCACTAGCCAAACTGTGGCAACATTAGTGTACAATGAACTGTCAAGTTAGTTCGCCTAATTCCGGACTCGACTATAGTTACATCAATGGAACTAACAATGTAACTAGTCGGAATAGACCGATTATTCGTCTCTGCCTACATAATATATTGAAACAGCAGCCGATGTTACGGTTGTTTTAATCAGGTTACGCAGCTATTGAATGTAAATGATTGAACTGGGACATTTGCCACCTCGCATGTTGACACACATTGGAACTCCGGTCTCAGCTTGACTGATTCAACCTCCTTTGAACTATTTTCAGCCAGGTTAATAAATCAAAGTGTTCCGTTTGTGATAATATGAGTATTAATATTATTTCGAAAATAGAACAGCGGGCTTATTATGACATAGCCAGGTAGTTCAGTTTACGCTAAGAGAAATGGACAGCTATAAACTGCTATAGCTCTGTCCTTTTCTCTCAGCATAAAATGAACTTCATAGCTAGGTCATAATAATCCCCTAACCCTCCTGGGGGGTTATTATGACCTAGCTATGCAGTTCATTTTACGGCAAGCGTAAAGGACAAAGCTATAGCAGTTATATAGCTGTCCTATTCTCTCAGCGTAAACTGAACTGTATAGCTATATCATAATATCGCCCGAGAGGTTTATACTTGGCAAGATGTTACAGGTCATACTTACCTAATACCTTTGGCCTCAGAACTGGCTCATAGCAAACCACTCAAAATTTGTATGGGACCTTGTGTAATGTATTTTTTAAACAACAAAAAAATAAATCTTATGTTCCATATTTAGCTAATTAATTACGTATCCGTGTTTTTTTTTAATATTACATACACACATACATAAACTCACGCCTTCATTCCCAGAGTGGGGTAGGCAGAGCTAAAGAATTATCAACAAGTCTTAAAACTTCTTGATAATTCTGTAACCACATTTTGCACAAGTAGGCTAAGATGTTTCCCAGTGTATTAGTGATAGGTGGCAAGCCCATCGCCTAATAGTACTACAAGCCTTTATTCCCTTAGTCGCCTCTTACGACATCCACGGGAAGACATGGAGTGGCACTATTCTAACCCGGCAACCACACGGCATAATATTAATTAATTATTTTTTTGAGATATTATCGTTGGTGTTCTAATAATATTTCATTATATTATATTATAACGTGATAATGTTTTTTTGGAAAAATATACATTTTATTAATTTCCATTTTTGAAAACAAGCCTAGTCCTACTTTGAAATGCAAAGGGTACCTTTTCATTGTTAAAATCTCTTACTTACTCTGTCACCAAGACCGCAGTCTAATTAATTACCCGTTATAGATTCTCTATTTATATAAGTCGACCAAATTGTTATTAAGATTCATTTATAGTTACTTTACTGACTGATGCGTGGAGGACATCTTGTATATTTTTTTTGTGGCATAGTGAGGCAAACGAGCACACCGGCCACCTGATGGTAAGTGGAAACTGTGACCCATAGACATTCTCATTCACAAGACTGCAAATGCACTGCCAACCCTGAGGACTAAGATGGAATGTCTCTATGCTAGTCATTTTACCGGCTGTTTAATCCCCAGACCGGAACACAACAATGCGAACACTGCTGCTTGGCAGTAGGTTAATGGATAAGATGGTGGTACCAACCCTGCACAAGGTCCTCCCACAAGTAAAACACTTGAAATTGTTCAGTTTTTAACCATGAGTACATACATACATATCTTCACGCCTGTAATCCCAGAATGGGGTAGGCAGAGCTACAGAGTTACCTACAACTTTAAAAACTTGTTGATAATTCTGTAACCACATTTTGCACAAGTAGGCTAAGATGTTTCCCAGTGTATTAGTGACAGGTGGCAAACCTATCGCCTAACAGTACTACAAGCCTTTATTTCCTTAATATTTGAACATTTTTAATACTGTTTTAAAACAGAAAAAGAACCACAATCTAAACAATAGTTTATCACTCGGTCACGGCGAAGTTTTGTTTGCCACTGATAACCTAGTTGGGTGGTCGCGCGGAACAAGCGGCCGATACGCGGCGAACGTGACTACTACGACGTTTCCTACACACTTGTTTAACATACTCTGGAGCTGCTCTTTGAAACTGAGGATTTTTATGGTATGCAATAGACAAAGGAGCACACAGAGCCCTTTTGTATATGGTTTCTGCAGCTCATGAACATTTTCATTTCAAGATTCTAAGTTGCCTACCCTAAATACTTATTTATGTCGAATCGAATTTCACCAACCACTTATGAACTAACATTGATTTCTTTAACACCGTTTGGTGAAATAGGTACTCAGCCTCTTATTCTTAAAAGCACAATAACCCTCTTTTAGTTAAAGCATTGTTTGTCTCTTACTTGAGGCTAACCCTGTTATTCATAAACGCGCAATAGCTAAAGTTTGCTTGAAATATGACTTGTCCTTATCTGTTATTGTGACATTTGAATTTGACAGAAATGGACAACGAATACTTGAACTTAAATAGGTGTATTGTACGTTTATGAATAAAGAGCTAAGGAGGTCATTCATATTGGGCCTTTTTCGAAAGTGCCGGCCAAAAATAAATTTTGGTATTTGTCGCTAGAAATAATTATATTGAGCAACTTTTATTATGGCATGACAGCTGTTGGGTCATTCCCTGACTTTTTACAGAGTTTCGAAAGATGGACTTTTCTATAGTATTAACATTTATTAAAAATGGTTTAAGGTAAAAAAATAATGCTATTCGCTGTTAGAATAGGTTATATTGATCATTTTATATTAGGACAGGATAAGATTCGACGATTAGGATTCTTCTTAAGTAACTATAACGTCCTCCAAACCTGCTGCTGGTGGGTTAATAAAGGGCTCATGCCGTGCGAAGCCCATATACCATGCAATGGTCATTGTGTGCGAACAGCAGCCTATTGTGCGTTTCCCAATAGGGCACGTGCAGTAATAATGTGCTATAGCTTGTCGTCCACCGACTGCTGGATCAACTGTCTGTGCTATGGAAAAGTCGATCTTTCGAACCTCTACAAAAAGTCAGGCAATGATACCACAGTTTTCGTGCCATAATAAAAGTTGTTCAACATAAATAATTCTAGCGATTTATACCAAAGTTTTTTTTTGGCCGGCACTTAAAAAAAGGCCCAAAAATGTATGAAGGATGAATGTTCTCCTTTTGTAATTTTACCGGCTGTTTTACTACAGCATTAAGTGTTTTGAGGCTAGACTAACTGCTAAACGCTAACGTAAACGATTTTCGACAACTGTTTTTTGTTATGGAATTGACGCAGGCGCTCGACTTCTGACTGACAGCTTACGTCAATCCTATACATTTTGGATAACGATAATGTACGGCAAATGCATCTTGTCAAGGGCCTAGGAGTTGTTCTTTTATCAAGTCGACTCGCTGTCGAACGGTTGATCGACTTAGCGAAGTCATGCAAGCTCTCTTACAATTATGACCACAAAAAAAATTAAGCTCCTGCACGTGAAAATGCCTGTCGATGAAATTAAAATTCGGTGAAGTGAAACATTATATGAAATGATTTTCGATATTTCAAGGGTAAACGCATAAAATATTGTATATCCCCTCAGACGGGACTAAACTTAAACTCGATGGATCATATGGACCATATGGATGGATGGACCAATTCATTATTTGTATTGAAAAGCGAGTCTTTAGGTGAATACAATGACTGGTCATCGGGTAACGACGGCATATCACTTGGTTGTTATTTATCAAATATATTCATTGCATCTCTTTCATTTGAAATATCTAAACGTAAAAGACGTAAGAAGAGCATTTTGGCAAATATTATCATAAAGTGCCACCATAAGATAATGGTGGCAATCCAAACTGACACGCCTTACCACCTTACCCTCGGCGTTATTCGACGGAATAAAGTTTAAGAACTGCTGAAAACCAGAATTATTTGATTCTTATCCAATTTCTAGCTACTGCTACAAATCCAGGAGGCAAAATATATTGGGTGAATTTAAATTGCGTTCAGTGATGCAGCGTTAAAGAATAACATTACTTTTGCGGAGGTAGCGCATCGATTTAGAGACGTTCCAGTCAATTCTATTGCCTGTTAGATCCAGTTTAAACTAGATTACGCTATCAGCAAAAACATTTCCCTCCTTAATATTTACTTTCCAATTTTTTTTAACACACTTCAAAAAAAGAGAAGGTTAAACGTACCACTGCATTTTTTTTTATATACTTGCACCGATTTCTCCGTCAATTATGGTACGATTTCAAAAAATCTTATTTGTTTTATTGAGTATATATTCCGAGGTGGTCCCATTGTCACCAAATTGTAATCTGATGAGGGGATCCGTGAGGAATTGAGGGAACTCCTCAAATATTATAGGCATACATATAGCAATTTCAGTATGTCGTAACATGTAATACAAACAAAGATCCTGCAAACAGTTGTTATAGTTTCCGATAGAACTGCAACTAAATGAGAGCCCTAACAACGGTGCAACATAGTTTCATTTTGATAAATGTTGTTACAATGGATGGATTCCAATACGTTCCGTGAATGGAGTCGCTGTTGCATAAAATATCGGTCGTTATTAAATGGCGCTTGTTCGACTGCGCTTTATCATCCGAGGCCCTAGCGAAGGTGTAAACGCTACTACGTTTTTCTATTCTGTCACTCAAAATGTATGGGACAGTTGACCACGTTTATCGTGATGCACTAGAATGTCACACCATACATTTTGAGCGATAGAAAAGAAAATCGTCAGTATAGTATTTGTCGTCCTTAACTCATGTTATTTCTAAGTGCGGTCTTTAAAAAAAAAACCCCGCCGATCATTTTCCGAGTAAAACATTTAGCTGTAAAGACAAAGTGGCATAAGGCCCTGGGGGGTTATTATGACATAGCTATTATGCATAGTTCATTTTACGGCGAGGGTAAAGGACAGAGCTATAGCAGTTATATAGCTATGTCCTTCTCTCGGCGTAAACTGAGCGTTTGCGTCTTGGCCACGGTCTCAGAACATTGTTCTCAGCATATTAACAATTAACTCAAACATCCCTATCTTACTTATTCTTATTTTCTCTCTATCTTTACAATTACAATACATTTTTCTTGTCTTTTTAATGTTAAATAAAACCTCATTAAATTTTAACAATTTGTTATGTATGTATATAAATCCTGAATTAAGCGCTCCTGAAACGGGGATTTACTTATAGACCGAATATTATCCCAAAAACTGAGGTAAAGCCAGGATTATTTAACGAAGCCCAAACTAGTTCCCTGAGGCTTAAAAATGTACGACTAGAGACCTAACGAATCTCCGAATTCCACAGAACTCGTAAAGTAATCCCAGGGGCTAGGTCGAACTATTTCCAATATTTTCATTTTGCTATAAATGTGGCGAGATGGCAAAAAGCCTCCCTTTGTACTAGAGATAATGTATCAAAGATGAAGGATCAAAGTAGGTCCAATTGGAGTCGGAAGTGGATCGGATCTCGTGGCTGATGCCACCGGCAGCTAATTCAGTTTTGCTTTTTGATATTTGAAGGTGACCATCCGATAAGGAACATTACCGTCCAATTGTGATGGTTTATTTAAGATAAAGACTATAGGTTAAACGTGATATTTATATCACATATCAAATTAGTATATAGTTATTTTTACAGGAAACTTCTTAATGTAAAGCAGGGGTGATTATTTTACATCAAATTAAATATCGCGGGATAACTTTTTTATAAAAGAATAACGCTCTAAAATAATTATTTTTGCGTGTGTGTAAAACATCTCCATGTAAAAACAGCTATTAAATTAGTCTTCATTACTTCATGAATTTTAGGTGACTAAAATGTATATACCCAATGAAAAAGCACTAAATACCTCTAAGTAGAAAATTTCCTAATACTTTTGTTTTTTGTATTTGTAGTACCGGCAACGAAACTCAACACTGTGATTTAATACGGTTGTTTAATAAACATTATCAATTTTGTTGCTCCCTGTGCAGAAATTACACCTTCGATCGTCGGAAGTATAATTATACACTCAACCAATTTGATCCCTAAGCCACTATGGACAAGGTGAATTCGATGTCAACCAAAACGTAAGAGACTTCTTATCACGACGAATAAATTCTTAAATGTACATCTCCGGGCCCAAGACCTGTTTGTAAAATGGTAGTGATTACGCACTAACAAGTGTACTAACTAGTGTATCGTTGTCGTCGAACTCGTCAATGAATCGTTTAGTAAAACAACATGGCTGGTTCGACTTGGCGGGCGCGGCGGTGGCACCGGGCCTAATCGTACGTAACGCTTTGATTAAAGTCAATTATACTCCATTAAATTGGTTTAGGGACTTTAAAAAATGTAAACATACGAAATCTCGTGGCTAAACGACCGGTTAACGGTCACACGGCCACTTTTTCAGTGCAACTTGTGATTAATAATACCAATCAGCAAAAATAAACCATAGTTCAATGTTATGTCATGAGAGACAAAAATAAAAATAAAAACCATGGGATCGATAGCATGTGATCTAAGTAGATGGATAATAAGAATATATTCTTAACATAAAATAAACGCGTCGAAGCACGTGTACGAAATCACAACATTTACGAAGACATTTATAACTTCCAAATTTTGTCTCATCAATACAATATCCCGCAAACCCAAAATTGATACTTACACTTTGCTCAAGTCAATCTGTCACTCCGCCCGAACCCATGCTTAAATAAGTAACGTTAGGGGAAAGCACGTATATAGTTACTCTGGCGTCGCGCCAGGTCAAATAACTCGGATTTCAGTGTTATTCGTCTTTATATCATACGCAGAAAACGTTGTTTGAATGATCTCAAAATAATACAATCGTGATTCTTATTAGAAAATATTTCATGTTAGGCCATTTTGTTCGACCTTGCATGATTACGTACTATCAGCCCAATGAAACCTTAACCCACCGTAGAACTGTGTCACAGTGACGTTATAATTAAAGTCGTAAGAAGTTTCGAACAAATTGGTGTTTAATGTCACTGTGACACCGTTCTATGGTGGGTCAGGGTTTCATTGGCTGATAGTACATGTGAGCAAAAATTTGCAATTTTATTGCTCTTTTAATATTTAAAACTCTTTATTCCTGTTATATAGGTCGGCCTCCAACAAGATGGAGTGACGACCTTGTAAGGATCGCGGGAAAGCGGTGGATGCGAAAAGCACAAGACCGGTCCAGCAGTGGACGTCTTTCGGCTGACATGATGAATCTGTGGGCCTGACAAGGTGCATACTGCGAACATTATCGTTACAGAAAATGCATATCATTATAATCGACATAAGCGGCCAACGCGATAGATCGTCAGCTTACGTAAATTTTGTAAGTTTCTGTAAATTGCCAACGCCTTATCTAATACTCCTTGTCTTTTAAAGTTGTTTTTCAGTTCAAAGGCAATAAATAAGGTTAAATAAAAGAGTAATATTAATATATTTTTTCTACTTTTTTACACAACGCACTACTAGACCAAAATAATATCAACTCAAAAAACTACTCTCGTGTTTCAAGTTCTTAGACGTTGTATTAAAGTAGATTTTTAAATTGATTTGTGTTTTGAACTAATACCGTTTAGATCTGGCAGTGCGATATGGAGCAGGTTGTAAGTAGCGCAGATAGTGAGGCAAACAAGCGTATTGTAATGTAAAACACGAGGAACGCCGACGCCCCTTGGGCTTTACAACTCTCACAATTCCTCCCTTAACTCTAACCAAGAGAATATCGACTACCAATAGGCGAACACAATAAAAAAGTGTATTATATAAGCTATAATACCGTATACCCAACATACTATATTATATGATTGTATTGGTTTGTATTGTGTATTGTATAGTCGATGTAACAGTTTTAGAAAACCGCTTCTACGTTTTGCAGAACACAGTTAGTGTACTCGTAAGTATGATACATCATCATCAAATTTATCATACAAATCCATCTTTCATTTTTTTTTATTCAGAATAATAAAGAAACCGTCACTCAATGAAATAAGTCTATATTCCCCCCGCGGACGGACAATTACCTTCAATAAAAGTCATATGAAGCTAAAAGAGATAAAAGACATGTTTGTAGTATGATTCTATAAAGTAAGTATACCAATTTGTTAAAAATATAAGACACATAAAGTGTTCTGTTTTCTTAAAGAAACGTATCCTTCCTTTCTCATTTCCTCACTTCCTTATTTTCATGACGCAATACACATTTAAATTTGCTCACTTGTGTACTTTCCATCTCATCCATTTTAAGCATTCAACGCGTGCTAAATAAGTTATGAAAGTAGATTACGTCATGAGGGAGCAAAATTGTACATTTACGGTTGGGGTGGTTGGTAATGTTGGTATATTGAACCCACAGCACAGTCAAGAATACCATAGGTTAAAATATGCTTTGTTTGCTTAAAATATGCTTTGGCTTTATCTATCACAGTGACATATCTATTAGTTAGAAAGTGACAGAGAAATCTAAAGATAAAAATAAAAGATGTTTATTCAGTAAGTAGGCCGCACGGGCACTTTTACACGTCAAAAGACCAAGCAACGACGGCAAGAGGCCACTGCTGAGAAGAAACGCCGCAGGAAACTCAACTGTCAGGCGTTTTTTAAATATTGCTTATGATATTTATTATACAATAATAAACTTAACCTAGCATTATATAAAACAATGAATATAACAAACAAAAAATAAATATATTAATACGGAGTTGAACAGGAAAATGTATCAAAACTCAGAATTGTAACAAAACCTAATAAGCAATGAAAAAAAAGTAAAATTATACAAGTTATACGTACCTGACGGTGCAAGACTACCTGCGTAAAAAGTTTCTATACATCTTTTACTAGAATACGTTTATTTTGCTATTATAAATAAGCGCGTATTTATTTAATGTCTGCATTGGCTCTAGATGAAAAACTTGAGTGAGCTAACTAGTAAAACGTAAACAATTTTCGTAAACTGGCAAAGTTGACTTGTGCCCCCGACGCGAGCGTATGGCATAGCTTACGTCAATCCTATACACTTTCGATAACGATACCGATCTCGCAATGCACCCTGTCTAGGGCCACAGTGAATTCAAAAATGCAACTTGCCTTGGTGCACCTGATCACCATAAAAGTGTTTTGCTTCAAACTTAACAATGCAGCCACGGCAGGGAAAACTTTGAATGCAAAGTAAAGAAAAAAAGTATTCATGCAAATGTTTAAGTAAGGCCAGTATCCGTTGAACAAATTGTCTTTGAGGCATCTTTTGCGGTGGTCCGTAATCGTTGTTGGCACATTATCAAGTCAACGCTTGACCCGTATTTGGTTTAACACGCTTCGACGCTCTTTTTAATTAAATGTTTTTTTTGCAGGTAATTTTTGAATTAGTTGGTGATACTGGCAGAGTGAGCTATAGTTGGTAGCTTCTGATATACCAGGTATTTTACTGTCACATTTCTCGCTGGTGTAATTTCTTATTTCCATGTGTTAAGTGAAGGTATAGCCAAGTTTTATTCCAATCAATGATAAATAGAACAACAAAAAGCATTAAGCCTAACAGCGGCGGCTTGCCTACAGTTTGGGAACTGCAGGGAAACTGTTAATCTATGGACTTACAGTTTTCTTCCAGTCTTAAGACTGTCAGACTTCCAGACAGTCCAAAAAAATAAGAGACAGTCTCAGACAAATTGACCTAGTCCCAAAAAAATAACTCTAGGTTTTTTGTACTATGGGTATGTAGACAACGATAAACATACTTAAGTATACAGAGATGTTAATACTTATACACATAGAAAACTTAAAAACATACACTAGTACGTTGTGCGCCTAACACAAATATTTACCCTGACCGGGAACCGAACCCGAGACCGCTAGCTTCCTAGGCCTAACACCACTACCAACTGCGTCATCAAAATGATGAAACCGGTGAGAAATATTCGAACCCTTAACAAAAACTCAGATCGATTACTGTATATTTTTCAACTTCAACAAATTCAAGCTTTTCCATCCGCAACGCTCATTAAACCTTCAAAGCAGAGCAAACCCGGGACTAAGCCCGCTCGCAGTTTATCAAAGGATATACAAAAGCAGGCGACAAAACTAAAGCTGAATTAAATAACCGCAGTGTCCTGGGCTCAGCCAGCGTGGCCCACGTTTTGGGAAGTCAATTAAGACAAGCCAATTTTGTGAACCTTCACATTTCCGAGCGGAATCATATTATAGGAGCCGCTGTAATGGGCACCGAAACAATTAGGCACCTTAATTAAATAACCTATGGAGTGTTCCTTTATAACAATGAAGAGGGAAAGCATTCATTTTTGTCCGATGAGAGCCTTCTTTGTGGTTGGTTTACCCGACTGCTTGTTCCCTCGTGAAAGCTAATTGTGCATCACTAGGTACTTAATTATTTATTATTATTCAACAGTCTGTAATGTCCCACTGATGGGCGAAGGCCTGTCTCCCTTCCTTCCATTTTGTATTTAAATTTTTAAAAACTAAAATGGTGGATTTAAATTCTCTCTCTTTCAATTTAAGAGCCCTGCTCTTCTCGATGGATTTCAATCATCTCTTCTATCTGCCTGCTCCTTCACCCTCTGTTCTTCTCCTCTCGCGGAAGACCAACCAGAAGCTACCTACTTCTGGTTGGTCTTCCGCTGCTTCCCCTTCCCTCAAACTTTACCTCTGTATTGTTTTTAATAAGTACTACAATAATTGGCCAATCATCCTTCTTCTTCTGTTCTCTATAATCTCCAATACCCTTCTTTTCTCCTTTATCCTCATCAATACTTCTTGATTTGAACTTCTTGAACCTAAAAGCATCTATCAAAAAAAATCGTCAAGCTCTATTGTGTGCAGTATAATTACAACATAACAATAACACAGTCGGGTTGTAAAAGCATGTTTTTATCACACTTTTAGACTATGGTCTTGTTGTCTTCTTTTGACATTAGGTAGCGCCAAGATCGTAGGCACGGACGGTTGCGTAATCATTACTCGCGCACGAGTCTAATTGCTTGAGCGGCTTGTCTCGGAGGCTTGATCGACTGGCGTCTAACACAATTACACTCCTGAACTAGTCTTGAATGTTCAAAAGCACGACCCTTGAGAGAACTGAGACTAGAGATTCTTGCAAACTATCGCAAAACTTCTAACAGGTCTTAGCCAGTTTAACCCGGCTTTAAGTTTTCAAAGAATCTAGTTCATTTTGTGTCAAACTAGATAGTTATTATATTGTTATCGTTTTCATAAGTGTTATTAACTTGATAAACGCGGCTTATTTTAAGCAATATGAAACACAAGATGGCTGTTTAAACAAAGTTGTAGCTCCAGAGGGGTTATTATGACAGGTATGCAGTTCATTTTTGTCTGAGAGAAAAGGACAGAGCCATATAACTGCTATAGCTCTGTCCTTTACGCTTGCCGTAAAATTAACTGCATAGCTATGTCATAATAACCCCCCGGGCCCAGTTAATGATAGACAAGCGACCCGTCCGCAATTGTCTCCAAAAAAGTAAGTATACTCGGCCTGTATAATCAGAGATAGTCATATATAGGTATATAGTAGAGATAATGCAACTTCCTATTAGTGAACCATTTTTAAAATAGTCCTAGTGTTTTTAGACATAACTATCTCCCAAACAAACAAACACACATTTCACCTCTTTGTAACATTAGTATAGATATAAATATAGACAGATTTTAATACCGAATCAAAGAAGAAGAAGAAACAAAAAAATATTTACATTGGGTAAAGTGCCCAGTAGTTAGCCAGAGACCAGTATTCGACTTTATTATGAGTGCGAAGAGTGGGAAATATATCTTTCGTACTCTTCCCACTCATATAAAGCATAGATAGAGGCTGACTACAGGTCTCTGATTGACCGCTGGTGAATTCATCAAATAAAATATTAAAATAAAATCTTAAGCATAACCCCTTTTATAATTCAATTTTCCTCATCCACATCCTTATCCCAAAAAACTTTGCCAAAATTCCAAAACAGGAAGGAAGTAATTTAAAAGTATTTTTTTTATAAAAACAATTTTTGCGAAATTATTTCGACGTTCGTTTTGAAAGTTATTTTTCCCCTCCTCGTTATCACTTTGAGCAATCTACCCTGAAAACCCTTAATTTCCGGCAAAAACGTAACTCAACATCCCAACTTTGGGAGATCCTGTTTCATGGAAAACCTTTTACCTCTTAAAATTGACGGGTTACCATACCGACTTTAATTTATTTTATTTATCAAGGATATCAACAGTAAGCACATTTCAATTCATAAAATTGACTTTGAAAATCATTTTTAAACAAACCAAAAATAAAATATATCACAAAAATGGACCTTGACTCAAACTAAGCTCCATGTATTCATGATTATTTAGTGTTTTGTCAGTGTAACAAAATACTATGGGAGAAATACAAATATGCTAGACTTGTATTTTATGAAGCAGCTACAACTTTAACTACGATGCTGTGTTTAAGCCAAGTTACCACAATAATCGGATAAAAATCGGCACACGGGTATGTGTTTTTATAAGAGCCAATTAAAGAATGAAACTTTAAATTCACAAAAAAAAAAAACGAATTAGGCTTATGGTTCCTGCACTGTAAATGTGTTCCTGGCTGTTTGTAGGCTCAAAAAATATGCTGTTATTTACATAATATTCTTACTTAAAAATAATATCATTTTCTACTAATGAAATACAAATGCATTTAACCATAAACGTAGGTACTTACTTTTTATATTAACGCAATAAAGTAAATCCAAACAAAACCCATCTGAATCCGTAAGAATTTTCTGGAGATTTTCTATCACAAAACCTTAGCGAAGCATATCAACACGTAATGTATCCACGCATGAAGGTGAAAACACGAATTGATCCGTAAACACGATTGTCGCCCCAACACGTAGGTTTACAAGTTTTCAACCTATCAGCCCTTATAGCATTTGCGTCACTGACAACTCAAGCTCCGAATCAGAACTGTAATAAAAAGGATTCCAGTATAAAAATCCGTTTACAAAGTAGAAAAAGTTTTTAGTTCAGGAATTCCAGGATGTTGGCATCGTGCCACGCCGGCCGCGGGGCGCGCGATCTCGAATTCGAATCACAGATTTATGAACGCATTTTGCGTTCCAGCCACTTATTTTGTGTTGACTGTTGACCTCTAGAGCATCCTCGAACAAGGATTCATATACCCAAAGGGCGATGATACAATGTTTCAAATATTTGGGCTGGTAGGCAAAGAAAATGCTTTCTTTCTTCTGAGCACACATTACATATTCGACAAAATAATTTAATACATACTTAAAGACAAATGTGGAATAGAAGAAGATGTAGTGACTAAGATTGAAAAGGGCATGCTTCGATGGTTCGGTCATTTGGAAAGGATGGATGAAAGAAGATTGACGTAAGAGATATACAGATCGAAAGTGAGTGGAAGGGTCGGAAGGCGCCGCCCTAAGCGTACTTTTTCAAATCAAATTGGAGAAATACTGGATAAGGGCCGAATCTTAAGTATCCGAAACCGACGTGCGTGCATAAATAACTCTATGTATGAATGTGGAAGAAGTGAAAGAAATTTGTCAAGATCGTAGCAAGTGGAAAGAAGTGGTCTCTGCCTACCCCTCTGGGAAACTGGCGTGATTTTTAGTATGTATGTATATATGTACATACTCAATTACTCACATATTCCTATTGTTCACAAATTAGATTATTATTTCATACATTAATCATCTAACATCGTTAACTCAAATGCCACACCCCTTAAACAACTAACGTGAACCTCGAAAGCATATTGTAATTATATTATAAATACAAGTGTAATTTGTCTTCAGTAACTTAATTTAGGATGAAGAAGACGCTTACGCTTACGCTCTCAGAATTACACACAAAGCGTTCTCGATCGCTCGGAAGGGTTAAATACCAAATTAAGTCGAGTTGAGCGAGTTTACTCTGCGGCTTGGACCTGCAAATTCACAAAGCCTATCCGTACATGAAAAATAAATTTTCAGTTCAAACCTAATCTTTTCCATAAATAAAATATTTGGATGCACGTAATCCCGGCGTTCTCTGTGGAATTACGGCTTATTCGTGAAAGTGGGGCGTTATTCGAGTGAATGAGAGAAATTCCGTGGGCTATACTTCCACGGCTTATGAATGGAGATGGATTTCCAAATAAGGATACATTGGGGCGGTAATTTGGTGGTGAGCGATTCCATAATGAGATAAATTAATCTTATTAGTGGCCGGTGTCGCGCTAATTGCGCTGCGTTTATCGTAATGGGCGTAATTCAATCGGTCATTAGAAAGGTAGAAGAACTCAACTTATTTGTGTCATACTCGTATTAGAAGTACATACAAAAATGGTGTATGTTACATACTCGTAACTGCTTCTAATTATGGCACGGAGAAGGCACATAAGTGAGATCTGTGACCCATAGACATTTGAATTCTTAAGACTATTGTTTATCCCTTTCTGTTCCACACTTAACATAATAGGTACACTTAATACACTTAATATTTGTTAAGCTTTCATGGCTAAACTGATGAACCGATTATAGCTATATGAGATAGCTAGAGTCCCGGGAAAGGACATAGAATAATTTATCCCGGAAAATAGGATAGTTTCCGGGGGAATAGCGATGTACGTCTTCTACGAGGACAGAGTTTCGGGTACAGATGTAGTGAATAATGCTTTGCAATCGTTTTTTGTCAGAAATGTTCGTTTTTATCGTGCTGTCTCAGTCAACTTTAGTACCCAGTTAAGCTAATTGAAAAAGCAAGATCAATAAGAACTTATCCGACAAAAAACGATGGCAAAACATTATGATTCTTAATATGTTTCATGCAGCTCGAAGAGCTCAAGACTGAGTTGTGGATATATGCTAACGATTGGCAATCCATTAAACTACTTATATCAATATCGCCTTTTCATTTCCCTCAACCTGCCAATGCAATACATCAAAAACTTTAATCCTGCTGAAAGGAATCCTCGAAAAATTTAGTTTTCGATTCGCCGCGCAAAAGCTGAAGCAATCCCTAGGAATAGAAATAGCTGAAGAGCTACTAAGAGGGACATCGCTTTAGCATGAAAATGAATTTAGTAATTTTATTAAGTTCCAGCTGACAGCAGGTTCTTACTTAAAACTACGTCGCACGTAATTTTACGACGCTGACTTTTATGTTCAGCGTTGTGTACTCGGGAGAAATCGCAAGGGAATTTTATAACTTTACTTTAAAATTTTGTAAAAAATGCGGTGTCCGAAATAAGGTGCATGTGTTAGAATAGGTTAAAGATAGAAACTAAATAACTATGTTACTGGAAGAATGATTTTAATTATGACTTGATTAAAATAGCGAGGGTAGTCAGAAATAAGCAAAATATGTACAAACATTGATATATTCGATAGTTGACGAATGGTATAATACAAGTTATTAAGCTAATTACATACATTTTGAAGTATTGTCAGGCAAAGATATTACAACTAAACTATGTCGGAATTTAAATCAAATGTTGAAAAGAAAACTGGCATAGATTTGGTATATTGATAATTTCATTGTAACTGGAATATTTTAATAATAGCTACTTTATCTATGACACACAGAAAACACAGTAAACAGCAAAACGGCCTAATACATCTACTTACTCCATGTTGGAGTGAGGAAGGTAAGTACACAGGGATTATATTCACAGAGAGAAACTTTTAAATAGGCTATGAAGGTTTACATAAAACAGTCATAGTCACAAGATTATTGCACAGCAACATCACACAATAAAACATAGTAAGGCACAATAAGAAACAATAAGAGCAAGATAGTAAGTGTATAATGGGTACTTAACTTTTACTGGAGCTCGCCGGGCAGAAGAACTTCTCGATGCTATCGAGCACCGCTTTTTATACCCTTTTCTGCCCGACAAATTCCCGCCAAAATTAGACCAATAGAAATCTCAGGTTGTAAACCAATCAACATCTCTAATCAATGTGCATTACAACCAATAGCAAGCCACAAAACCATGATAATAACGAACTACAGTTGATACATTTATTGACCAATGGTAATCACTAAATTACTCTGATATAGCCAATCACTGGACCGAAAAAAAGACAACCAATGACAGTTTGCAACCAATCAGATGCCAGTATTATTCCAATAAACATTTCGTTTAGAAATGTAACAAGAAATTATTATCGTTCAAAAATCTACTAAAAAATAGAAGCGATATTTTGTAATTTGTAATAATTGTTTAAATAATAGTTATACACATCAAATAATAAAATTACTTCTTCCTATATCTAAAACATTGATTATCCATAAGTTATATTTTACATTAAGATTTTTAGAAATATTACTGTGGGTAATCTTGCAATAGTACGGGAGTGCCTACCCACAAATAGTAGTTACTCTTTTTGACACGGCCATACTGACATGTACTTCGTTCCCGAAGTACTTCATTTAACATTTAACCAGTAGTCCTGTCATATTGGCCCTATCACCTTAGTGACCTCCTAGCTCAATATCAGACTACTGACTGTCCTATACAGCATCGTATAGTATCATATAACAACCGATTTAACCTGTCGCCCTGACATATTAGCTCTATCACCTGCCTCTAGCGACTTCCAAGCTCAATATCAGACGACAGATCGTCAGGCAGAATCGAATCATGTTATTTACAAAGTCTCTTTTCTTTTCGATTTAACCTGTCGCCCTGACATATTAGCTCTATCACCTGCCTCTAGCGACTTCCAAGCTCAATATCAGACGACAGATCGTCAGGCAGAATCGAATCATATTATTTACAAAGTCTCTTTTCTTTTCGATTTAACCTGTCGCCCTGACATATTAGCTCTATCACCTGCCTCTAGCGACTTCCAAGCTCAATATCAGACGACAGATCGTCAGGCAGAATCGAATCATGTTATTTACAAAGTCTCTTTTCTTTTCGATTTAACCTGTCGCCCTGACATATTAGCTCTATCACCTGCCTCTAGTGACTTCCAAGCTCAATATCAGACGACAGATCGTCAGGCAGAATCGAATCATATCACATTATTATCATTCTGATCACAAATCACTAAAACACAAAAGAAAAAAAAAATACAATCAAAATACACCATTATTCAGAAACGTTTCCAACAGCAATATCTATACATTCTCCTGGCCAGTATCTAAGCTTTTCTTTAGCCACAGTGATGTTTCATAACGTTCGTATGGCAATAAACTCGATATTTCATAAGGACCCTTATATTTTTGACTTAATTTGTTGGTAATTCTGTAGCTCTGCCTACCCCACTCTGGGAATGAAGGCGTGAGTTTATGTATGTATGTAATTTGTTATGTCGCCTATGGACTTGGCTGACATAAACAATATCTCCTACATTATATATTTTATTATTTCGTCTAACCGTATCAAATTTATTTTTATTTTTTTCAGATACGTGTTGAAGACGCCGATAGGCCTGATTTCGATCATAGTTCAAGTCAAAATTTTGATTATTTGAATCGTCAACTACCTCAGATATTTTAGCTTGTATACAAGGAATATTTGCATTATATCCTATTAATAATCGTATAGGACAAAAACCAGTAGAGCTTTGAATCGTAGTATTCAAAGATTGCTGTACCTTCCATATTTCGTTCGGCCAATCTGACACATCATTACAGGTACAACTTAACATATTGACTATAGTTGACACATACCTTTGAACTTGTCCATTAGCCCTAGGGGTACCGGTGGAAATCATATGGTGTTCAATATTTAGATCTCTAAATAATGCTTGTATCTGACTGGCACTGAAATTAGTACCCCTGTCAGTTATAACGAGAGTAGGCGTACCGAATTCGGTAATAGTGTCGCGAATGAGAGGGACCAATTCTTCAGCACTTGAAAGTTTTTAATTTTTTGAGTATACAAAATTTCGTAAATCCATCAATTATAATCAAAATATGTCTATAACCATCATTGGACTGCGGAAAAGGCCCTGTACAGTCTAAATAAATTGTATGAAATGGAATTGGAGTTTTGTCTATAGGATGCAAAAGGCCTTGTTTAGGTCCTGCGTGACTTTTATATTTTACACAAAGTACACAATGTGAAAGATATTTTTTTCCGGGAACCAAAAGTGCTCAAGAATTTTATCCAACGTTTTGTAATAACCAACGTGACAATTCTCGTCATGAAATAGACGTAGTATCTCTAATCTTTTACCTTTTGAAATGTAAAGTTTAGGCTCAGCCGTAGGTTCTATTTTATAATGAAGCAAATAATTTCTAATGCAATATCGTTCTGTATCAATTATACCGGTTTGGACTCTTTCAACTAAGAATTGAGTTTCTCGTAACTACCTTGTTCATAAGGTCTTTTTCTCGACTTAATGTAAGAAGAAAATAAAGTAATTAACTCTGACGTGTTACAGATGTTGCTGTTGAAAGACGCCATCCTTACACTTATATCACGTTATACTACCACAAATTAATTCAATCTTCTGAGACTCAGTAAAAGAAATCTTAGTCTTGCCTAACAAGCGAATCTTCTCCCTAGCATACTCGCAGTAAGTATCAGCTTGATCCGAATTATATAACACCGCTTTACTTAAATTTTCATTTATTTTTTTCTTCTCAGGGTACAAGTCAGTCAGTTCAGATCGAAAGTTTGCCCATGTTCGCCCACTCTCGGGCTCCCATGATTCGAACCATAATAAGGAAGAGCCTCGCAGGGCTTTACCGGCTTTTGCTACTTTGGTGCTGCTGCTCCATCCAAGGTCTTCGCCAAGAGTTTGGACTTCATCACACCATCCTGCTGCCCCGGAGTCGTTCTTTGCAGGGTCAAAAATTGGCAACGCGACGTCATCTTGGCGACGATTCCCAGCTACAGCATCTTTGATAGAAGTCAGCAATTTCTCCAGCAGTGAGGGATCCATCTTTTCTTTTACTGAAAATGATATAGTTAAATGTTAAAACGTGCCATTCGTCATCCCACTTCTGATGTTAGAATAGGTTAAAGATAGAAACTAAATAACTATGTTACTGGAAGAATGATTTTAATTATGACTTGATTAAAATAGCGAGGGTAGATAGATAATAAGTAAAACAGCGGAATTTGCCATACATCTTTATATTATGTCAAATTGTGGGTATTTGCAGTCAGAAATAAGCAAAATATGTACAAACATTGATATATTCGATAGTTGACGAATGGTATAATACCAGTTATTAAGCTAATTACATACATTTTGAAGTATTGTCAGGCAAAGATATTACAACTAAACTATGTCGGAATTTAAATCAAATGTTGAAAAGAAAACTGGCATAGATTTGGTATATTGATAATTTCATTGTAACTGGAATATTTTAATAATAGCTACTTTATCTATGACACACAGAAAACACAGTAAACAGCAAAACGGCCCAATACATCTACTTACTCCATGTTGGAGTGAGGAAGGTAAGTACACAGGGATTATATTCACAGAGAGAAACTTTTAAATAGGCTATGAAGGTTTACATAAAACAGTCATAGTCACAAGATTATTGCACAGCAACATCACACAATAAAACATAGTAAGGCACAATAAGAAACAATAAGAGCAAGATAGTAAGTGTATAATGGGTACTTAACTTTTACTGGAGCTCGCCGGGCAGAAGAACTTCTCGATGCTATCGAGCACCGCTTTTTATACCCTTTTCTGCCCGACAAATTCCCGCCAAAATTAGACCAATAGAAATCTCAGGTTGTAAACCAATCAACATCTCTAATCAATGTGCATTACAACCAATAGCAAGCCACAAAACCATGATAATAACAAACTACAGTTGATACATTTATTGACCAATGGTAATCACTAAATTACTCTGATATAGCCAATCACTGGACCGAAAAAAAGACAACCAATGACAGTTTGCAACCAATCAGATGCCAGTATTATTCCAATAAACATTTCGTTTAGAAACGTAACAAGAAATTATTATCGTTCAAAAATCTACTAAAAAATAGAAGCGATATTTTGTAATTTGTAATAATTGTTTAAATAATAGTTATACACATCAAATAATAAAATTACTTCTTCCTATATCTAAAACATTGATTATCCATAAGTTATATTTTACATTAAGATTTTTAGAAATATTACTGTGGGTAATCTTGCAATAGTACGGGAGTGCCTACCCACAAATAGTAGTTACTCTTTTTGACACATGCATAACGCTTACGTAAACAATTTTCGAAAACTGACCAAATGTGTTGAATTGACATAAGCGTTCGACGCGACCGTCGGACAGCTTACGTTAATCCTATACATTTTCGATAACGATACGTCAAAAGCAATAATATTTTACCATGTTGAATAGAAACCCAGTTTTCGATTTGTTTACGTTATGGTAGGCTTTATTTAATTGTCTAAAGGGAGACCGTGTAATATATAAAAGTGATATGGTTTCTAAAGCAAGAATCAGATTTAAGGACCCATAAAATAGCTACCTTTGTAACGAGGTTGTTACAACTTCTTTTGTTTGCGTTCCTGGTCATTCTTACATTTCGATCTAAATCTTCCAAAATTCCAATTTATTACATTCTATTCCGATATCAATCCTTGGATCATTCTCCAGATATTTTCCAGAAGAACCAGACACAAATACTCGTGTCTTGGTAATATTGTACCTACATTAATTTATTATTTTATTTGGTATTCAGTTATAATAACTTATACTACTGCCCAAGTCGACGTGCCGCTTCTATTCTTAGTAGGTAACACATGGGCGGAGTTCAAAAAGTTAGACGTGATACGCAGTTAACCGTAGTTGACTACACAGCAGACCGAATCCTCTTCCCTTGTAAAAAGAATCCAAACGAAAACTATTCTTACAATAAATTTTGTATGGATACTTTTTGGCGCACAACAGTAAAATTTAATTATCTGAGTTATCGTGTCCAAGTTGTTGTACTCTACCCCTTCCTCCCCCCCCCCCCCCTCCGCCCCAGTTCGGTCTCAGACTAACGTTAGGCAGACGATGTCATAATCGAGAACACTGGCTAACTCAACAACATGGCGTCTACACGATCTCGTGCAAGCGGAAACATCAAACGGGTTTGTAGTTTGTACATGAGCTATGTCACTTGTTTTGTCCGAGCTAGGTACTTGCAGCTAAACAACCTTTACTGAGCCACATATCGGTAAAATTTAATATTTTATCTTTAGAACAGTTTAATTCTGGAATATTTTTGTTGAAAATTATTACTGGAAATGTCTTAAAACTCTTATCTTTGCGTGCAAGTGACTTTTAATAGTTATTTATGTAACTGGTACATAATGAAATTTCTTAAGGTACGAGTGCTGAGGCTAGAGCGCGAGCGCTCTAATTACTACGTACTTGGATAATTATGTACCATTGCATACATAACTTTTTCCATGAGCTTAAAATGATAATGACAAAAATAAACAATCGTTAACTTTTCTTGTATTACTTTCCTCTATTTTTTGGCTAACAAATTACTTGACTGAGGAGTTATTTTTGTCAGTTGGTGTATTTTATTGGTTTTTTTTTAAATCATGCAATTTTTATACTTACGTTACTAAAACATTTCCGACAATTTCTCATAAAAGTTGGAATGCCAAACGAAACGCCATTTCATTGATATCCATATTCAATACTCAATACTCAATCGTTTATTGCAATCATAATGTTTAACAATTGGAATTTATTGTTTAATTGGACGTAACCATGTAACCAAATAACAAATCGATGGATATTAATCACCTATTTTTAGTAACTTGATTAGACACATAAGTAGTCTCAACATTATTTTGGTTTTTATTATACGTAATTATAATTGGGGTGAACATATTTTTAACGGTTTATTATACAAATTAGGATGTCAAATGTTCACTAAACGCCCAGACTCATATCGTCGGCTTAGAGTGCAAACCTGCTTAATTATTTTTTTGGATTTAGCAGGTTTGCACTCTAAACAGATGAAATAAAGTGCAAATCTGCTAATTCTTAAAAAAGGATTTAGCAGGTTTGCACTCTAAGCCGACGATATCCGGAATGACCGTAACCATGGTAATGGCAACGCTCATTATAGAATTATTGTTTTCACGCCTCGGTTACACAAAAGGTGGTATACTGATGCCATTACCGATATCTATATTAGCGGATTATAGCACACGAGTAGAAAAAGTTTATTATAGTGACAATAATCGAATTAGAGATTAAAACCAAATTCTAGAATCTTAAATAAATTTTATGTTTGAGTTTTCTGAGTACCTATAGTTTTTACTGGCCAGATTACCAATACCAAGTCAAAAATAAATCTAAGGCCTACCAAATCAAGTCCTTAATATGTTGTCGAGTTAATGATTTAACTTTTCTGTTTAATACAGACTTCAGGCAGCAATTAGGTACAAGTACCTTATTACTTACGGCAAAATTCCTCTGTTCTGGAAATGTTAAATTGTCTGCTCTATACAAAGGGTAATTCCCTTAACGCCTTAAGGTTTAGTGAAGATTCCCTCCCTTTAAGGATAAGTTCCTATTCATCTTTAATGCTAGCCTGATCAAAGTGTTTAGGTACTAACATAACGAAAATAAATATACACGCATAATTTATTAACTTAATTAAATATATTATAATTTACAGTATCCACACAACTGAACATGAATACATCTATCCTTAATAAATGTTAAGTATACAACTCGCAAGTTCTGTTCCACAACTCAAATCCCAGATCTCAAGTCCTGATAACACGAGTCCGAACGTAACTCGAGATTAATCCAAGTTAGAGAGAGTAGCATACGATCGTAGCGTTTTCTCATTACGTCATTTGGGGCAGTACTGCCCATCTGGGACTCGCGAAATGAGCCACTCTCGTGTATGCGTAAGTAGTGTCCTCCAGGCGAGTGCCGACGGACGCTAGTGGGCGACACTACCACAAAAAAGTATAAATCCCTTGTAAGGGCCTAATAAATTGGTGTAACGAGCGGCGGGAATCTTGTTAGAGTCGAGACGGGCCATAAACCGAGCGAAGCGGTCCGCGTACGCACCGCGCTCGTCCAGGGTTGTATTCTTACGGATGCAGTAAATGTTAGAGACACGCGCGACGTGCGTTCGCTGTTCTTACCTGTACATATTAACTGTATTGTATGCACAGTAAATGGAGACTAGGTGTAAAGGAAACCTTATAGGTAGTTTAAGACGGTTAGTGTGGTGACACTGATTAGCAAGGTTACAGAATGATCAGGTAGGCTGCCTATTATGGTGGTAATGTTTGAAAAAGGGGTGGAAAAAGGAGGTTAAATAGATAAATAAAACGTTTATTTGATGCTACGATCTCACACATACAATTACCATAATTGAAAAATAAACGAAAATAAGATTGGCATCGAACCAGAAGAAGTGTCATTCATATGAACCGGTAGTGGGTGTATGTTGGCTGAATTAATTAATGTACCCAATACAAACACTTTCTATGTCAGGCTTGTTTAATTTAACACTCGCGTGAACTTAAAACGCCAGTCACATATAAAACAAGACGCTGCGGCATTCTACGAGAAACTCGAATACCAAGCAAATGACATTGGTAACGTGAATTATGTTCCCTTAAAGCTTGTAGTCACGTATATGATTAATGTAAGCAATACACAAGCAACGAATCCTCCAAGCAGCATCTGCCTCGGGAAACTTACGCACAACTTTGTAAAGGACGACTGTTTTTATCAAAACTCTTGCCAAAGTTGAAAAAAGATTTTCTATTGTCTCTTTACCGAATGAAAAAGGACTTTCTGACTTCTTTTGACCTTAGCACTTTTATAAGTTAGGGAAAATAAAGGCTGAGAAAGAAATTTAATAAGGCTGTCGAAGTATAACGAGTTGTGGAAGTGTTCGAGAATTAATCGCTAACTTCGATGTTGTTGTTGATCCGGTCGGTGGGATTCACCAGAACAAAAGCGTGGCGAGATTGAAACCAAATTGGAATATTGATGCAAATGGAGGGATACAAAGGAGCCAATTATTCTTTGACCCCGCAGCCATTCATAAGGCCCATAACTGGGATATCGCTCACTCCTACTCGCAGCACGCCCGTGTTATATTTCTGGGAATTATACCGTCACGCCTTCATTCGAATGGGAATGGTTTTCTTCATTATATTAAATCACTGGTATAACCCGCAAGCCGCTGTAACACCAGCACTTTACGGAAACCGTAAGACGTCCTAAACCGTAATATTATAAATGAGAAAGTGTTTTGTTCATTCTTAAATCCTTAAAGCCCGTTTGTACGTAATAAATTATTATTTTTGTATTCGGACACGTTTTTCCGCGTAGAATAAAGAACGTTTAAACTACCCTTCTAAACCGAAAGACTGTAATTCTCATATTTCTATTTCGGCCAAATTATAATAAACTAATTTATTTCAGCAATTTGAGCAATTGGGATAGACCAAAAAAAATAACTCTCGGTTATACATTCTAATTCGAAAGAATGGTAGATTTTAAGATACCAATTTTATTCATTTTGTTTTTTAGATCCAATAGTTTTGTTTTAATATCTTATATTTATTTAGGATGACATGATTTTTTTTAATTTGGGATGGTATTTTTAATAAATTGCAACAATTAAATAATATCTAATGATAAGTAGTGATTGTAATAATAAAATAAAATAAATAAATAAATATGAGGGGACAATGTCACAGCAATTGACCTAGTCCCAATTTAAGCTCTAGGCTTGTACTATGGGTACTAGACAACGATATAAATACTTATATAGAGAAATATATACTTAAATACATAGTAAACATCCATGACTCAGGAACAAATATTCGCGCTCATCACACAAATATCTGCCCTTACCGGGATTTGAACCCAGGACCGCTAGCTTCGTAGGCAGGGTCACTAACAACTAGGCCAGCGCGTCGTCAAAATAATAAATAATGTATCAAACCATACTATTTCAAGCGGTTTTCGCCTGACCCGTACACCTAGGAGGGCTTCAAGCCGAAAACTAAAGTCAAAAAAAGGCTAAATACACTTTGTCAAAATATCCGAAATAGATAAATATTTTAAAAACGTAATAATGCAAAACGGCTAACCGATTTTAGTTTAGAGTAATTATAAAAATATAAACAATCCCAAGTGTAGTTGAGCGCGGTAAATATATTATGAGCCAATTACCTTTGACTTTCGTTTTTATTCATCATCCATCATCATCATCATAAGCCGAAGGATCCATCATCATCATCATAAGCCGAAGGATCTCAAGCACTGAACATAAGCCTTCCCCAAGGATTTCCTCCACAATCGGTATATATAACAGGTACTAAATAACGACGGGATTCCATATAGGTACAATTGTTCCTACAAAACCGCTAAATTTCAATCAGTCCAAATTCCTGACTAGCAACAAAGTATAGGAAAGCTGGCGGTAGCCCTCTGTCAGAAGTTTCACCATACGCCGCGACCCCCAGCCTTTATTTAAAACAACAAAGTTGAGGCAGTTGATCATTCCGAGGTGACAGCGAGCCGATATTAACTTTGCTCATACATTTGTTGAGATTTACGTTGTTGTTAAATTTTAAAATATAATTTTACGGGATACATACGGTACCTTCCCGTACCCCAGTGCCCTGGGTACAAATTTATTGGAGTTAAAATTTGATACGGTGCGGTAGGGAACCCCGTTGCCATAGATACAAATTCGCGGGGCTTCAACTGTTTACGATGATGGTTGAGGAAGAAAAGACGAAAGAATAACCATAATATTGGAGCCGCAGATCCAGTTTTTTTAGTATAGTGTGAACAAAGTGCAATACTGGTAGTTTATGCTTTATTTCTTTAAACAACCTGCTGAGTTCCACCTACGTTGACCTACTTTTAACGTATTATTTGATCTTTCTCGCCATAGTGACTGTTGTGCTGATACGGGATCTGGTAGGGTTATCGACGGTACCCTCTAAATATAGGAATCATTCAAATTATTTACAAACCCTCAAATTCATTGCAATTCTCATAATAATTGATAAGATATAGCAAGATATAGTTTTTATTTGTAGGAATATGATACAACATTTAGAAAATGTATAGCGTATATACAACTTGACTTGGTTCTTGAGTGGCGTCCGTGGACCGGGGGACGAGCTGTAGGTAGGCCTCCAAAAAGATGGAGTGACAACCTTGTGAAGACCGCGGGAACGCGGTGGATGCGAAAAGCACAAGACCGGTCTGAGTGGAGAGCCTTGCGGGAGGCCTATGTCCAGCAGTGGACGTCTTTCGGCTGACATGATGATGACGATGATGATATACAACTTTATTGGAAGCGTCTGCGTCCTGTAATAATCTGCCGATAGAATGTTACGGCTAATGTGTGACTGAGAGCTTATCATTGTCGCACTAATCGGCTCGAACTACCTGGGGCTCGTCGTCAATATAATCGATTCCTCGCTAAGGCAATTTATATAACATTACTTATTAGAACATGCCTTTTTTAAAGGTTAGAAGGTACTAAGTTGAAATTAAATTAAGTTTGAGGTCCTACCTAACATTTTTTATCGCGTGGGGCACATAAGTAGCATCCAAAGTATTACGGTTTGATAACATAAAACAAGACTAAGTGTTTTAGTTTGAATGTTAGTTGTTTTGTTTGAGTGTTAGTTAGTTATTTCAGTAATCTTCTTAATAACATCGGATGGGTAATAGGCAAATATTTTTAACATTAACTAAAGCCTGACCTTATTGATCAGAAACGAAAGAAACTTCGTGATATTGTGTAAATTATACGAACAGTCATTTTTATTGCAATTCACAAAACACAGATAAAAAAAATTGTACTGACGACGACCCCATTAGAGGTTTTATATTTTTATGGTCAGGCTTTACCCATATTTTTTATGGAAACCTTCTCATTGTTTTTGAGTTTTTGTTGTAAATAACGTGTTTGTATTTCATATTTTACTTAATCACAACATACATTAACATTAATCATCACAACTTCCACTTTTTTTACTTACAAAAGTGTCGCTAGAAACTTACCTCACTTTTCACTTATTTATGCCCACGACACTCAAAATCGCGTAAAACACTTTCCATTGTACTCCTCCACCATCTTGCCGCGTATCGCGCCGCGTTACTGTTGACCCTAAAAACAAATTGCGAAATAAACAATTGTGTACCAACCTAAGGGTTTATTACCACGCTGTGCACGTTTTATTGTGTTTTTATTCCCCATAGGTAGATGCAGGGCAAATGTGCTGGATTTCCTTTATGACGGCGTCGGTGGCTTTCATAAATCCTGAGGACATGGGACGCATTGCCCGTCGGAGATATTTCAAATGTCAGAATGTAAAGGAACGATCTTTCTGCGGCTTTTCGGCTGATGCTTTTTTCTTTGCATTCGTAGTAGCAAAAGCATAATATACTCGTATTTCCAGTGCTACGATTTATTTTAAAATAAAGATGAATAAGGGCGTTTTCACTAAAAAGTGTACCCAATTAATTGCCATACATTGCGGCAGTCAATATATAGCTAATTTTCGTCACAAAACTGACAAAGTTAAAGTTCCTTAATTTCAGTCCTTAATTGGGTACACTTTTTAGTGAAAACGCCCATAATTACAACGAATAATAAAAACAATATTAAGTAATATACATTGAAGCGATTTGTGCATTCCAGCCAAAGGTAGCAAACATTTAAATAAACTTTTTTTCAATTTTCAATTTCAATGAAAAAAGAACCTCAGCCACCATCTCTTAAACTTTTATTCCCAAGATGCGTCTTTAATAACCAAGTCCATTTAATATCCCCAATTCTTCCCATTGCCAATATCAACTCATTTCTTTTTAATCTCAATCGGCCAATCTTCGAAGACGTCAAAAAACAATGGAATTTAATTCGTTCGAATCCCCTGACTCGAACTTTGAATTCAAATTGAAAACGAGAAAAGTATCAGTGGAACGGAATCCTAATATTTCAGCCGATTTACGGCGCTTAGACGGTTACATGGAAAAACTTTCTAGGGGTCGCGCTTTGTGGAAACAGGTACCTAAGTAAATGTCTAAGCCTGGAAAGAAGTTCTTACTTAGGTACTAGAGAACGCAAATACAGAATTTAAACTAAACAAAGTTTTTAAATACTTTACTTTTAAGGTAGCAAGCGGAGAAAAGTACCTTCCCGTACGTAAAATTATCTAACTGGAGGCGTTACTTTTCTCTGCAGCCGACGGAAGGTACCTTCTAGACCAGGGCTGGTTTTATAGTATGAATCTTCTCAAATGAACTTTTCGCTTCGAGCCCTAATCTTCCAAACAAAGGCCATTGTTTCTATTATCGCAAAACCGCTAGCTACCGAGTTAGCACGTGCTACTACAACATTGATATTGAAAAACAAACGGTATCGTCATAGTATTAAGGTTCAAATTGAATGTCACTGACATTCTAGATGTTACGTTTTGGTATTTGCCGTATTGCCTCGGGGCGGTATCGTCCTACACTACCAAAACGTAACATCTAGAATGTCAGTGACATTCAATTTGAACCTTAATACTATGACGATACCGTTTGTTTTTCAATATCAATGTTGTAGTAGCACGTGCTAACTCGGTAGCTAGCGGTTTTGCGATAATAGAAACAATGGCCTTTGTTTGGAAGATTAGGGCTCGAAGCGAAAAGTTCATTTGAGAAGATTCATACTATACAACCAGCGACATGCTGAGCTAGGGACTATTTCACGTCATCTGGCATTAAGTCAGTGGTTTAGCCCTTTTGTTCGATATCTGTTTTTTTATCTTTGTTTCTCTCTTTCTTTATGTGTGTCACGGATAAACACAAGATCACGTAACATGATATAGTGTTTTCATTGTAATGAAAAACGTAGGTAGGTATAGTCTTTATTATTTCTACTGAGCCGATCTTCTACACAAAGGCCATTGTTTGTAAACAATACCATTGTCTTTCTTTGTGTCCGTAACACCAAGCCGATTACATAAAAAAAAGTTAGAACTACATTGAATGTACATTGAATTATCAACCCTATTCTCTTAGTCAGTAGGTTTAAAATGTAAAGTGCCAGGATACAGATATAAATCTTTATTATTTGAACTGTGCTTATTCTTTACACAATACTATCATCTACACAAAACTTATATCTGTATCCTGACACTTTACATTTTAAACCTACTGACTAAAAGGGTAGGGTTGATAATTCAATGTACATTCAATGTAGTTCTAACTTTTTTGTATGTAATCGGCTTGGTGTTACGAACACAAAGAAAGACAATGGTATTGTTTACAAACAATGGGCTTTTGTGTAGCAGATCAGCTCAGTTCAAATAGTAAAGACTATACCTATTAAATGACCTTCGTTAATAAATAAGCATTTTAATGATGGAAGTGAATTCTGCAGGGTCCATCCGGATCGCTATCACCAGCGTATCCGTTAAGCTATCGCTAAGCAGCAGTGTTCATATTGTTGTGTTCCACGCCACATTCTACACAATTACGCTAAGATGTTTACCAGTGTATTAGTGACAGGTTGCAACCCCATCGCCTAACAGTACTACAAGCCTTTATTCCCTTAGTCGCCTCTAACGACATCCACGGGAAGACATGGAGTGGCACTATTCTAACCCGGGAACCACACGGGTCACGGGTATGTTACACCTTATTGTACAAAACACAAAAAATTTAATACAATATTTACAGAATAGGAATGTACTCATAAAAAGGCGAAAATTTAAGAATGCACATTTAAAATGTTTATTTGTGTGGGTTGGGTACATTATGATTGTGGTATAATTGTGATTGTTATTTCTTCTTCAAACCTGTATCTTATTTACGTTCGTTTGTTGAACAAAAATAGTACATTACTACAGAGGCCGAGAAGTAGGGGGTTGCCGGCCGAGTTATATAGACCGGATAGTTACGAGGTTGGCCACCTCTTTTCACGGCGAGGTATGTATAGTGCTTTTCTCAAACATATGCAATGAATAAAAAAAAACATGTGTGTAATAGGCATTAGCGCGGATATTTTTGCTTTTAGCTATAAGCTATTCATAAACACAGCCACCATGTCAACATATATTTTTTTTAATTACTTCCCGGCCTAGGCCTTCAATTTTGTATGATATTCCTTTACAGCTCTCTCGAGTTGCTCCGCCCGGAACGTGATACTTCGAAGCCTAAAATAACTAACATAACGCCAACATTTCATTGCATGTTTGAGAAAACACATTAAACTATAACTGCCCTCCTGATAATCTATTTTACACGTAAGATCTTAGAAACAAACTTAACAATTCTATCAACTATGTACGAACTCCAGTAATTAAGTAAAGCAATCTCTACTAGTTCACGGATTTCTGATCCACGGCTGCTTTGATTACTGCTCTTCATCCCTAATTGACAGCCTACAGCGACGCCAAACTGCTTCTATTTATAAACAATACAATAGTTGGGAAGTTGAACCGAAGGTGTCAGGTATCAACTTAAATAAATACCGCTTGGAGGTAAGAGACAAGTACGCGGTCACGTCGAACTGAATGTCCAAACAGAGTGTAGGTGACTCGTTTCTTTTGCTCGCCAGTGTATCGTGGAAAATATAAGGAATTTAAAAACATACGTACAAAATAAAGTTGTTTTTAAAAAATGCCAAAAAAAAAGAATTTCATTATCAGAGACAGTGATTATACAGGGTTATTGGTAAGTCGACCTTTTCCCCTCTAGGGCTTATGGGAGAGGTCATTTCATTTTGGTCCCATAATACCCTATGCAAAAGTAAACCATTTATGAGATAATTTGAATTTAAGTTTGTTGCTAAAAAAGTCAGGAACGCATAAATTTACTAACAGTGAGTTAGTTATTAAATTTATAATAACTTTAGTTCAATTACAATTATAAATGCTGATTATAGAATAAGAATATTAATAAATTATGTATAGTAAGAATTGGCGGTTTTAAAATGGTGTATTTTTTAACGATTGTAAACAATACATTTTTTACGTGTCGGTCTCTTTGAAAGACCGGGAGATTAAACTGACTTTTAAGAATAGTTACTGGTTATGCAGGTTATACAGCCTTCGTGATAACATCTTATTAACTAAGCTAAGTATTTAAACACAATACAGTTATTAATGGTTTTTTTTTAACTAGGTACCTAACTGTTTTTGTATGTGTGAGTCTGAGTACTGCATGGTTGTATCGAGGAGCAGCTGTGTTCTACATCAGTTTCATTTTATTGCCCAATCTTGGGAGTAATTGTTTGCTTTATTGGACACTTTACATCGTTAACGAGGATATAACTCTCGCCGTCCGGAATTGCAACTCGATATATAATTGTCTTAACCGAAGTGAAAATGTGAATATAAATCGCACTGCTAGATGAAGACAGTATCAACTCAAATTAATTATTAGTTTTGTTTCAAGTTTAAAGACGTATTAAAGTTGATTTTAAAATATAATTGTTTTTTGAGTTACTACTCTTTTGATCTGGCAGTGCAAAATGTAGAGCTAAACTTTTGCATTCAATTTATTTTATTTTTCAAGTTTATCTAATCTAGGAATTTATTTCATAAGAGATTAATTGATTTTTTTACATTTTGAAAGGCCACAAAAAAATGTGCAATACTCGATTGTGTTCCGCGGTTTGATTCTGACTGTTATGGTCACAATTCTATCCCAACCTAACATAATGGGGCCTAAACAACGTCAGGGTCCTTAAGTGAGAAAAAAATCATTTTATTCCTTAGCATTTATGTCTAATCTGGTTTGTATTTATATTATTTCTTATGTTGTTATATATTTAAAAAATATATATCTTATGATCGTAATAGGAAATTATGTTTTTCCGTATGAACGTTATATCATAATATGATATTATGCATAATAAATATTATACTAATTAAACGTTATACTAAATGAAATTATAGTTTGTGATATCTTATGAAAAATGTGAAAAATAAATTGTTTCAAACATCTGTTCTTAATATTCAAACCGCAAATAATTATTTCGGGGTGCAATTTAACATTTCTCAGGTACGAACCGTGTACAATAACACGGTAGACAAGTTAGTCGTAAACAAGTAATAAGCCCAGGGTTAATTTGAAATATATTTCCGTAACTCTTTGTAAGAAAAATATCTGCAAAATATTCCAGACTCACTGAAAAGTAACAAATTAAACGGTGGAGAAAATACTTCGCTGCTTCTTCGAGCTCCGGAGCCCCGCGTCCGGGGGATGAATTGAGTAAATACGTTCCTGAGGAGTTGAGATAAACGTAACAAAACGATTATTCAGAAAAGTAGAGTAGCTTTGTTATTTTAATTATGCTTAACCTTATTTTATTGCAAACTAGCGACCGGTTCTGGCATTGCCTTGGTGGAATCTCCGTGTGTTATGCATATAAAAAAAAAGTACAAAACTTATCCCATTAGGGGATCTCTTCCAGCTAACCCTTGAGAGATTGAGAAAAGAAAACATACAAATACATCAAATATCTAAATAATTAGATACAGAAATATATGCATATTTATAATGTTGTCAAGGGCAACAAAAACTGTTTCGTAATTTAAAAAACTAAGCGTACAAATAGACAGACAGTAATGGAGACTTTATTTTCTACTATATACGATATGATGATGATCGATGCATATGGAACGATGGACGAGGCCCTTTGATAATTTGAGACACTACCTACCTATAGGGTTCGTAGTATACACTTTAGCTACTTATGCCTACAGGGGGGTTATTATAATATGGACATGCAGTTCATTTTACGGTGAGCGTAAAGGACGGAGTTATTACATAACTCTGTCTTTTTCTCTCAGCGTAAAATGAGCTGCGTAGCTATGTCATAATTAAATAACCCCTCTGGTTATGTTATTTATGGTGTAAAACAACAGCTATCGCTCCCATTCGTGTGCAACTTATACAAGTATGTGACGTAAGTTGACACGGTGTGTAAAGTGACTCCGGCATAATCGTTCATTCAACTAAGGGCTAAAATGGGCTGTGCTGCTACCGCTAGAACGGCGGCACCTGCAGTGCTGTAAACCTACTGAGAGTTAATAAAACTCATTAGAACTTTGCAAATTCTCAGAATCGAACATGGTAATTCGTCCCTAGCCACTTGGTTACCGAAGCTCATTTTAATTTTAAATACTTCTCGGTAAGTAAGATAATTGAAGTTATTATTAGTGGCTTGTGGAACGGTCATTTTAGAATTCTCTTGTTTAGAAATAATGTTTACCGTATTGTAGTTTACGTAAATAATAATAATTTTAACATTAGGGTTGTAATGGATAATGATAATGACTATAAGGCATTCCATAAATAGCGTCAATTGTGGACACTTACAAAGAATTGGGTAAGTATGTTCCTAAGGTTTTGTAAATAAGTCTTCGACAAAAAAAAATGTATTCTATCAGAACATGTGTTAATTGCGTTTCAGATAAAAGTTTCTACGTTTCAAACTCAAATTAGTGTTGTTCATTTTTCTATTACCTCCGGTTGTGTAATTTAACATGTTACTATAAATAAACGAATCTCGAATACCAGTTAATACTAGCATTGTCCCGAAAAGTAACTTCTCAAATTGTGAAAGATTCTTATGAGAAACTCTCGGAATTTTCTAAGAATATTCTTAAATTTTGTATAGAAAGAGAACATACTCAATGCTCTAAAATGTTTCCGATAATATTCTCAGTAATTTCTTGAGAATATTTTTTAACTTTTGGGAATATTCTGCAACTTGTAGGTACATTGCTAGTTAATACTGCAATAAGTAGGTACTCTACTAGAGACAGGTGCACTATTCCCTAACGTGTTTTGCCGGAGCAAGGCAAGTACTCAATACTCAATGCTTTATTGCTTTTTCCAGTACCTACCAACCGCGGCACTATAATTGAAGTGTCAATGAGTTTTGTTCCCGGGTTAAATAACATACGATTCATTTCCACTGCAATAAAATTAAAATAGAAATACAAAATACAATACGTTCTTTGCCATTTTTTACAAACAACATTTAAGTCAGAATTTCACAAACCTCATAATTTCTCTTACTGTGTTAATATTAAAGCGTTCGTCAGTGTTTTGTTACAATTAAACAAACATTGAATAATATATAAGTTATTAGTAGATATTTTTAATATATTTCAATAGGTTACGTGACGTCAGGGAATTATTATTTATTATTTTGTTCGCTCCCGCGAAAATAACGGTAAATGAAGGTATAGGTTCCCTTGAAATTAAATAACAACGCCCTCAAGGAAATCTTATTACGGCGAGGATAGGCAGCCCTTTCAGGATAAACAACGTCTATCAAAAGGGATTTTCTCCCAAAAATGTTTTATCTATATCCGTATAAAAGGTTTGTAATAAAATTCAAACTGTACGCCACGGTGCCAGTATGTAGGAGAATGTAGCGGGGCCCTTACTTACGTATAGGGCAGAGCGGGATAAGAAATGATGTTTTAATCAAGTTCGAATCGAAGGCAAAATAGCTAAGAATAAAATAGCTATGGATAAACTATGAAACTGCTATTAATTACTTCTACTGTTGAACATAACTTTTTCAAAAGTTAATATTTATTTGTTTACAAGGGGCGTGTCAAGATGCAAACGCTACTAACTTTATCTTTTCTATCGCCCAAAATGTATGGAATGACATTCTTATGCGTTACGATAAACCACGTGGTCAATTGTCATCCCATACATTTTGAATCATAGAAAAAAAAACTCTAGTGGCGTTTGCATCTTGGCTAGGGCCCATGATTGTCGGTGGAGTTATTGCCACTGTTCTTCATTATCTGGCTTACTTACTTTATCCAAATATGACAGAAGGCCATATCATAACTCAGATATAACATGGTCGTAACATTGCTTCATATTTATATTACGGAACCAAACTATAGTACGTTTACCACGTCGTTGATTATTTTTGATGTTGGTAAAGCTAAAAAAATATTACAAATAAAAAAACGGGAACACACGTCACGGACCTTGTGTAGGAATTAATGACAGTTTTGATTGTTATCTATTCGTACAGATAACAGAATGGATTTTTATAATTTTTCATTTTTAGTATGGCTACTACTTAAGGAAAAATATAAATTGTATTTATACAAATTTATTGTTAACCACAATACCGAAGTATGACCACGCAGCATAGAGGGATTACAAGCACTTACGAGTAGAACTTCTACAGATGATCGACTCACAGACAGACACATAGACATAGAGAAAAATATCATTAACAACGTGTTCAGCAAGATACTGCTAGGTATTATGTTAGTTTCAAGGTATTTATTATATACTAGCTGGCGATGGGCTTGCAACCTGTCACTAATACGCTAGTTAACATCCTAGCCTAATTGTGCAAAATTTGTTTACAGAATTCTGGCGTCCTAGTGAAAATGGGTACCAGTCGACTTAACTAGTATAGTCTTTACTATTTGAACTGAGCTGATCTTTTACACAAAGGCCATTGTTTGTAAACAATACCATTATCTTTCTTTGTGACCGTAACCGCAAGCCGATTACATACAAAAAAGTTAGAACTACATTGAATGTACATTGAATTATCAACCCTACCCTCTTAGTCAGTAGGTTTAAAATGTAAAGTGTCAGGATACAGATATAAGTCTTGTGTAGATGATAGTATTGTGTAGAGAATAAGCACAGTTCAAATAATAATAATTGATAATTAGGTAGGGTTGATAATTCAATGTATGTACATTCAATGTAGTTCTAACTTTTTTGTATGTAATCGGCGGTAGGTGTTACGGACACAAAGAAAGACAATGGTATTGTTTACAAACAATGGCTTTTGTATAGAAGATCGGCTCAGTAGAAATAATAAAGACTATAATAAAAAAGAGTATATACATGAACGGAGTATACTAGACTAAAACCCTTTTTCACTTGATCTTCAGAAGACAAATCTTTTTCACAAGGAGTCCAAAATGATCAACAAGTTTTTAGAGTAATAGGTCTTATCTTATCTTATCTTATCTTGTATGTGGGGTCCTTGCGGATACACTTCGACCCTATGGGATCTTTTGTGTAATTACCCCTCTTTTAGCGCTTAATCCAATGCAGCCTCCACCCCTTCCAGAAACCGGATAGTGGAGTGCAATGGCAAGGCTTTGAAATCGCTTGGTTCCGGGTAGCCACAACCGAGGATTTTCATTCTTACTCCGGCGAGGGCATCACATTCGCACACTAAGTGTTTCACTGTTTCCGCCTCTTCGCCGCACATTCTACAATCTGTATTGTCATAAAGGCCCATCTTTGCTAGGAGATGTTTGACCCCAAAGTGCCCGGTGAACACTCCGACAATATATCGGAGTTGTCTTCTGCTGAGTTTCCAAAGTTTTTTGGTCCAGCTCTGATCAACTCTTTCTATGAAGAGCTTCGCATGCCCTAAGCCTACAGTATTTTTCCACTCTTTTTGGTGGTTTACTAGGGTGTTATTGTTCAGGGCTGCTTTTATGGTGCCCGGTGACGGTGCCACAAATGGTTCAGGTCCGACGTATGCGCCCTTGGACCCTTCCCTTGCCAGCTCGTCCGCGGCCTCATTTCCGGGATAGCCTTCGTGTCCTGGAATCCACATCAGTTTCACTTTGTTCTTCCTACCAAGCCTGTTTAAGGCCTGGACGCCATTGTAGACTAGTTTCGAGTCTACTTTAGGCGCTGTCAGCGCCTTAAGTGCCGCTTGGCTGTCACTTAGAATATAAATAGTTCTACCCTGCGGAGTCCTACTTATATTCTCTTGCGTACAGGCAATTATCGCATATAGCTCCGCTTGGAAGACCGTTGCGTAGTTGCCCATACTTATGCTGCTGTTATAGTCCTTGGCGTGAATACCCGCCCCCGTACCGGAGCACATTTTTGAGCCATCCGTATACCATATCGCGTCGTCATCCTCTAATAGGTGCAACCCATCCATCCATTCATCCCTTGTCGGAATGTGGACATTGAAGTTCCTTCGGAATACATACTTAGGCTGCATTTTGTCGCAACCCATCGTCAGTATTCTGTCTAGAGAACCATTGTGTGCCATTTTGGTGTGTCTGGTTCTAAGCGCTGCATCGTTGCATAGGCCCGTCTCTTTCAACCTCTGCAGCGACTTGCACGCCTCAGACTGTATGGCGATATGCAGTGGTGGTAGGTTTAGTAGAACCTCCATTGCCGCCGTTGGCGTCGTTCTGAACGCCCCTGTTATAGCCATGCAGGCCACCCTCTGCACCTTGGTCAGAGAGTCTCTGCATGTTTTTAAAATTGTTCTTGGCCACCAGGCCAAGCAGCCGTACATGATTATGGGCCTTACCATCATGGTATAGATCCACTTCAGTACTTTAGGGTTAAGGCCCCATGTCTTACCATATGCTGATCTGCACATTCCGAACACTCTCAACGCTTTTGTTATAGCGTTGTCCACGTGCTTCTTCCAAGTGAGCTCTTTATCTAGTATTATGCCTAGATATTTTACCTCACTTGACAATTCTAGTACCTTACCAAACAGCTTGAGGTGTTTAATGTGTTTGAGGTCTCTTTTCTTAGTAAATGGAATTACTACAGTTTTGCTGGGATTGATGGATAGTTGATGACTAATACACCATCTTTCCACCTTTTCCAGAGCATTTCCCATGATTTCCGATACTGTTCCCGGGAACTTCCCGTTGATAAGTATCACGAGATCATCTGCATACCCAACCGTGTGTAGTGGGCCTGTGTTGAGTTCCTCTAGGAGTGAGTTTACCACCAGACTCCATAGAGTCGGTGAGAGAACCCCCCCCTGGGGACACCCTTTTGTCGTTGTGGCGAATAGGACATCGCCCAAAAGACTTGACTTTATAAGTCTACTGTTTAGCATGTTGCCTATCCATTTGCAAATGGTTGGTTCAATGCCATGCCTAGCAGCTGCTGTGCTTATGGCTTCAAACGTAGTCTTATCAAATGCACCCTCCACATCGAGAAATGCCGCAAGACATATCTCTTTGTTCTCTAGTGCGTTTTCAGCTTTATTCACTACAAAATGAATTGCAGTATCTGTGGATTTACCCGGTTGATACGCGCATTGCATTTTATGCAGCGGATACCGCCTTAGAGGTCCATCTCTTATGTGCCTGTCTACCAGCTTCTCCATTGTTTTTAGGAAGAATGATGATAGACTTATTGGCCTGTATGATTTGGGATCGCTGTAATCTGCTTTGCCAGGTTTTGGCAGGTAGATCACTTTTACACGCCTCCAAACGCGTGGAACGTGCCCAAAGGCTAAGCACGCTCTATACAGCCTGCTTAAATGCGTTACAATTATATTTGCGCTTTCTTGTAGTAGGATTGGGTATATCTCGTCCGGGCCCGGTGCTTTGTACGGTTGGAAAGTGGATAGTGCCCACCGTATCTTGCAATCGTCTACTACCTTTTTGGCAGTGTCCCAATTGTGTCTTGTTGTGCGTGCTGTCTGCTCTGACAAACAGATTGGTACACTGTCTATTTCGCTTTCACGTATAATGGAGCCGGGAAAATGTGTGCTACACATAACTTTCAGGGTATCTAAACCCGTTACAGTCATACTTCCCTTGTCATCTTTTATTGATGTTAACGGAGTTGACCTTGCTACTGCTAGTGCCTTTGTGAGCCTCATACCTTCTGGTATCGAGCCTATTTGGTTGCAGTGGTTCCGCCACGCACTCCTTTTTGCTTTCCTTACAGCTTTGTTGTACTCTGTGAGCTTATGAGCGTACATGCTAAAGTCATTCGTCGCCTTCGCATCATTGAAGATCGCCCTTGTTTCGCTTCTGATTTTGGTTATCTCAGGGTTCCACCAGGGTATCTTCTTGGCTAGCACCCGTTTTTCCGGGCAATTATTGGTCCACGCGGTATGTAACGCTCGTACCATATTGTCCGCTTCAAATTCAATGTCAATAATAGAATTGAGCTTACCTTTTGGATCCCCTAGTTCTACCTTTAAGTCCCGTTTGAAAGATGACCAGTCGGTGTTCCTAGGGTTTCTTTTGTGCACAGTTTCAATTGGTATGTCAGTCCTGTACCTAAAGCATATGTACCTATGATCTGAAAGTGAGATTTCATTGGAAACATGCCAAGAGTGAATATCTTCATACATGTGGTTGGACGCCACCGTTATGTCAATTACTTCTCCGCGTCTAGCATTGACGAAGGTTGGGCTGTTCCCTTTATTAACTAATTGTAAAGAAGAGCTCACCAGAAAATCCAGTAACTTCTCTCCCCGCTTGTTAACATCCGAGCTGCCCCAGATGACGTGGTGTGCATTGGCGTCGCAGCCGATGATCAGGTCGGTGTTCACCTGACTGCCAGTCGCGACCAGACTCCGGAGTTGAGGTGTGATGGGATCCGTCGCCTCGTAAGGGAGGTAGGCAGACGAGATGATGAGAGTCTTGCCTAACCTCTTCTCCTGGATCTTAACAGTGGTAAGATCCCTGGAACAGTAAGCATTATAAGGAATGGCATTTATGCCATTTTTGACATACACACAAGTCCTCATGTTATTCTCGGGGCAGAGATAATAGATAACCCCTCCCGTGCCATTTAGTCCCCTGATCTCGCCCTTGTATATATATGGTTCTTGAATCAGGGCTACATCGAATTTATCGTTCTTTAGCTGCTTTGCCAGAAGGGCTGTGGCAGCTTTATTGTGTTGCAAATTAATTTGTACGCACCTTATGCCTCCCATGGCTCTTTCTTATATCTTTGGCTTCGGCTTGCTGAGGTCAGCAGCCTCCGCCGGCGACTCGGAGTCCTCGGACATGGGCGAAGAGGGGTTCCCAAGGTAGAGGGCTTCAAGGTCGCGCAGGTTCTCGGATGTCGTCACCGATACCGGTGACGGCTCCCGACACCCACGCGGCCCTTCGTCCACTCCAACCTTGTCGACCTCGTCCGCTCCCACCGACTCCTCGTCCGCTACCACCTCTGCAGCCTCGACAGCGCAGGGAGCCTCTTCAGGATCGACTTCAGCACTCCTCTTCTCGGCATCGTCCAAGAGCTTAAAAGTGCTGACGTCGATCCCCGATTTGAGAGTGTAGCCGGCCTCTCGGATCACGTCCGCTGACTCCCGGTCCATCAGTATGATGCGCCGGGTGCCAGCGGCCGACTCCGAGGTGTCGACTACCTTCCATTGGTCGGTGTTCAGCCGCTCGTTGACACGTTGGAGCAGTCTGAACACCACCCTTGCGTCGGGGATGCCAATGATCTTCGTCTTCCAGGCCATCTTTACTGGTTTTGGAAGATCCTTGGCATCCACGACCTTGAGGCTCATCCCCGCAATATCTCCCTCACTTATGAGGGAGCTGAGCCACGTGGAAGATGCCTTGTCACCGCAACTGATGTGAAGGGCACCTCCCACAATGTTCCCGAAGTTGATGTCGGGAAGTGGCTTGGGGATGATCAGGAGGCGCTGGATTACCACCCCCTGAATGGCCGCCATATGACACCCCAAGATCTTCTTGGTTGGGAAGGTCGTTGGTATCAGAGTAATAGGTAGTTCTGTAGCTCTGCCTACCCCTTTCTGGGGTCGAAGGCGTGAGTTTATGTATGTATGTATATTCTTAAGAAGAACGCTCCATTGTTTGTATTCAGAAGTGAACTGTCGTAATACAACGACTGTGTTCAAAGACAATATATGGTTTTCTTCAAGTGTATGAGGCCAAGGTCAAAGTGGAAGACCACCACCACTTTAAAACGCTTCCGCAAAGTGAGGCCAAATAACCCTAACACCGTAATTTGAGTTATTTAGCGTTTAATACGTTATTGTGACAGGGTCACGCGGTTACTTTGGCGTACTCACGTAGGCGTATATATAGGTCCAAAACTTTTGGGCTATAAGTACCTATATTTGTGGATAGAATTGATTTGAGTTCAAAAGCTAATCAAAACCGTATATTACTGAATGGGGTGCTATTTTTTTTTATGACATGGGAAGGCAAACGAGCACACAGGCCACCTGATGGTAAGTGGAAACTGTGACCCATAGACATTCGCATTCAAAAGACTGCAAATGCGTTGCCAACCCTGAGGACTAAGATGGAATACCTCTATGCTAGTCATTTCACCGGCTGTCTTATCCCCAAACCGGAACACAACAATGCGAACACTGCTGCTTGGCGGTAGGTTAATGGATAAGATGGTGGTATAGTCTTTATTATTTCTACTGAGCTGATCTTCTACACAAAGGCCATTGTTTGTAAACAATACCATTGTCTTTCTTTGTGTCCGTAACACCAAGCCGATTACATAAAAAAAAGTTAGAACTACATTGAATGTACATTGAATTATCAACCCTACTCTCTTAGTCAGCAGGTTTAAAATGTAAAGTGTCAGGATACAGATATAAGTTTTTATTATTTGAACTGTGCTTATTCTTTACACAATACTATCATTTACACAAAACTAATATCTGTATCCTGACACTTTACATTTTAAACCTACTGACTAAGAGGGTAGGGTTGATAATTCAATTTACATTCAATGTAGTTCTAACTTTTTTGTATGTAATCGGTTTGGTGTTACGGACACAAAGAAAGACAATGGTATTGTTTACAAACAATGGCCTTTGTGTAGAAGATCAGCTCAGTTCAAATAGTAAAGACTATACCAACCCGGACGGACCCTGCACGAGGTCCTCCCACAAGTATTTATTTTAGAGCTGTATTTTCGAGGGGATATTCATTATATTCATGTGCCAAGGATTGATACAATAACATTGTATTTAGTTTTACAATATAGTTATAAATCAACGATGTAAAATGTTTATCTATCAACCTTAAGAGGATTGTGAAGCGCCGCTAAAATCGCGTAGCTGTCAAAAAAATCCATACAAATTTAGCTCCGGCCGTTAACGTTTCTCACCCCCTACATCAAGTCCGATTTCCACGATTTTTGAATATGTTGTAGATATTATAAAAAACTGGGTCTGTACGTTTCTGTTTTGTTTCATTTTTAGACGTATTTTCGTGGGAAGGAAAACGTGGGTCGTTCTTCTTTTTTACCGACAATAAACCGAGGACTTTCGGTTTTTTTGATTTTTAAACTATCAATAGTTATGGTTTCATGGATCAATTTAAAAAAAACGTTGCATTTATTATTTATTAACACTAATTAATGCTTCCTATGCTGCAGATATTTTTTTGTTCATTGCAATGTGGCTTACCAGAAACATTGTGACAGAGTGGCAGTTTTCAGCCGAGACCACGTTTTAGATGACCACTCTGTCACGGCATTCTACGAAAACCCATATTATAAAAAAAAACCCGGGTTAAAGAAAAAGCACGATTATATGGTCCTTATAGATAATTAAAAGTATGGACGTATATTAAACACGAAAACCATAACTACCAATACTTTAATGAGACGCTGAATAATAATGAGAGACAGGCTATTGTCGGTAAAATAGAAGAACGACGATGTCTGTAGACATATTTTTCACGATATCTACTACATGTTCAAAATTCGTAAATATCGGGCTAGAAAGAGAAACGTTTTCGAATTTGAATGGAAATTTTTAGCTTCACCATCCTCTTAATACTAGATCCATACACTTATTTCATGTAAGTTTTACATTTTGCTTTAACGTTAAGTGTATCCCCATTGCTGAAGTGAAGTAAATAGGTCTTATAAAACCTTTATATTTACCTTATAGCACCTCCAACATAAATAAAAAGTGTTATTACATTATCTGTATATTTATAACGCCTTATTCGGAGCAAAAACAGGCATATATCGACACCTCCTAAGTATACTGATGCAAGTGCAAAATCACGATTTTCCAGGAGAGCCGTGCAAAGGTAAATTCATGTTTAACTTTTTTTCCTTTAAAGATAATCCAATGAAATTTTAGAGTTATCGTAATGAAAGCGCTACGTTTTTTTCTACATCAATAGAATTTAAATATATTTGGTAGTTTTTTAGAAAAGCGCAGATAAACTAGTATACGCGTATCACGTGTGTTTCCATTTATAGTACACTGAGCTAACTAACACTTGATCCAGTATACATCGTTTGTTGCAATTATCACAATTTAGCATATATTCATTATTTTTATAGGTAATTAAGTGATTATGGGTGATATCTTTTATAAATAAATATATTGCGTTGCTCTGTTACCCCTTATTATTATTTTTAGGGCATTAATAATCACTTGTACCAGTTTACAATGAAAGTCATGTCACTTGAACCAGTATACTTTTATAATATTTTCATGTTTTATGTATAAAAATAATAAGGGTTGACTTTTAAAAATATGCTTTAACTTGTGTTGTTTAAATGAAAAGATAGAAATATGCAAAATAACGGTTTTATTTTGGTATAAACTTACTTTCATTTTTATTACAGCCATAATTATTTTAAGTAATGGAAACGAATATAACAAATGCTTTTACCTCTTTACTAGTAGTAAGGGAAATAAAGGAACTTAATTAAATTATCTTTAAAGAAAGTCTTTGATCATTTTGGTATTCATAATGTGTTCAATTAACCCTAATAATAAAATATTATTTAAAAACAAAACAAAAAGTTGGTCAGCGGAGTCTTAGTAATAGACTCTAAAAACTACATTACCCAATATTTATTTATAAAAAATACAGAGTATGAAGATTCTCACTTGAAAATTTAATTTTGATCTGTAATTACGTTCATCTCTCTTGGCATACGGATTATAATTTAGCAAAAGAGCATTCGATTGCGGTCTTCAGATTATAGTTTTAAGAATGCTAATGGCAATAGGTTCTAGATTTATCTGCTAATTTCTCATTAATAAAATACTTATCTAAAAATAAATGACTTCGTAAACTGGGGTTACCTTTAGCCCTAGGGGTAACATTGACAACGCCAAAAACTATTACAAACTTTATATACTATTACAAACAAAAACTTTATATTTAATCATTCTATTAAATGCTACATCAGGACTAAGCTACTTTTATAGCTATACATTTATTTAAAATTTTTTATTTAATACCAATTTAAAAATGGTTACCACTAAAATAGTCACAGTTTTAAAGATGGGTAAATTTTACCCTAGGGTTAAAGTAATCGGAGTTTTTTGAAAGCGATATCTGGTTGTTATGCAAACGTTAACTAAACAAAATGGCATAACGTGATTAACGTACATTACATTTCGTTGATGGGTTCGTTCATAAAAACCTCGACTCCCCTACTGCACTTAAGAGGCTTAAAGCAGAGACTTTATCAGAAAACGAAAGAGCTATTTTCTGAAATTAATTTCTGTGCAGTGAATCCAAGACAATAGACCTCTATCGATACTAGGTTACCCGTCTCTGAGCCGGTCTCGAGGGCTGTAAGAAAGCTTGAGACTTCGCACCACAGGGTATTATTCAATCCCCTACTTTTGCATGTGGCCTTGAGGATGGTTCCACGGGCCACATTTTTTTTCAATTGTCCTAACCGATCAGTTCCTTCATATAATATTCTTCCTTGCTCCATCCCGAAACTTATTAATTTCAAATATCTTCCATCCCTAGCTTTCTCTAATAAAAAACCGTCCACACCTCTCAGGACTGACCCTGCACTAGGCACCAGCACCAAACACTATCCACTAAGACCAAGATACACTATACTCATAGAAAACACCCAAGACTAGAAACGAATACATGCGCTCATCACACAAATGTTTGCCCTGACCGGGACTTGAACTCGGGACCGCCAAGTGAGAGTCGGACTTGCGCACGAAGGGTTCAATACCATTATCTATACAACATTAGACACTCTACCAGTTGCCGTTATTAATATCGAACAAAAAACGGCAAAAAAATCACATTTGTTGCCTTGAATATTTATTATTTTAACCTGTTTTTAGCATTTGTTGTTATAGCGGCAACAGAAATACATTATCTGTGAAAATTTCAACTGTCTACCTATCACGGTCATGAGATACAGCCTGGTGACAGACAGACAGACGGACAGTGGAGTCTTAGTACTTAGGTAGGTCCCGTTTTTATTTTTTTGGGTACGGAACCCTAAACATGCATAATTAAAGCATAGTGTCATAAAATAAACTGAATTATTGTAGTAATAAAATAAATGATTAATTTAAAACCATTGCAACTAATTGTTTTCCTCTCGTTCGCTTCATTTTGATTTGTTACTTGTTTTATTATCATTAATTAATACGAACAAATTACTGATTAGAGACAACACAAGTATTGAATATTAAAATTAAACTTAAAACCGAACTTAGTAGGTACATTACACTTATATTGCGTCGCCACAGACGCGAGCATACTGAGCCAACGTCCGCTCGCGTTAATGGTTTGCGAGCATACTGAGCCAACTGTCAGTTGTACCGCTCACACGCAGCCCCTCCACGGAATCGGTCCCGCGTACTGTGGTGCAAGTGGCTTGACTCAGTATACAACGTACCGATTTACAAAATAGTGTTACTTGCATTGGTATACGTCACTTTATTTCAGAAATTAGTAGGAATTTCAGCTCAAAAAAATTGTGGGAGGTAAATATAAGTATTATAATCATAAAAATGCAAAAAAACTAAAATCGCAAAAAGACCACTTGCATCAGTATACTTAGGAGGTGTCGATATGTGCTTAAAATGCCGAATGATGTCTCTGCTATTCTTATTTGACCGAAATAGATATGTTCGAACCTCTTCGTTAATTACTAACCATAATATTTGCCAAGAATGTTATATTATTAGTAATACACTGTATTGCTTAGTTAACATGGATATCGAGAGCACAAAGCCGATGTAATTAAAGTTTAGAAAGCGATCGCGAGCTTGAAATTATATTCCAATATACGTACTCGTTATCAAATATGGTGTAAAACTAACTTTCACTCGCCTATACGCCCACAGATTGTAAAATGGTCCCGCAGAAACTGAATAATGTAAAATAGGTATATATTGATTAGACCGGTCGTGGGGTTAGGATAACGTAAGAAAGGGAACTGAAAATTAACTAAGTAGTAATTGCGACCATAAATAGATAATAAATAATAATACATACATACATACATTACATACATTAAATCACGCCTGTTTCCCAGAGGGGTAGGCAGAGACCACTTCTTTCCACTTGCTACGATCTTGACAAATTTCTTTCGCTTCTTCAACATTCATACATCGAGTCATGCACGCACGTCGGTTTCGGGTACTTAAGATTCGGCCCTTTCCCAGTATTTCTCCGATTTGATTCGAAAAAGTACGCCTAGGGCGGCCCCTTCCGACCCTTCCACTCACTTTCGATCTGTATATCTCTTTCGTCAATCTACTTTCATCCATCCTTTCCAAATGACCGAACCATCGAAGCATGCCCTTTTCAATCTTAGTCACTACGTCTTCTTTCATTCCACATTTCTCTCTGATTTTTTCATTTCTAACTCTATCAATCAGTTTCACACCACACATACTACGCAAAGAACGCATTTCAACTGCATTTACACGACTAACATGCTTGTCCTGCCACACCCAACATTCACTACCATACATCAGGGTAGGGGCTAGCACTCCATTGTGAACAGCCAGCCGGGCTTTTTGTGAAACGCCCTGTCTGCTCACAAAGGAGTGCAGGGCCCCATTCATTTGATTCCCCGCATTCACCCTCCTCTCGATATCCTTCTCACACTTACCATCTCTTGTAAACATACTTCCCAGGTACACAAATTCGCTCACTTGTTCTACTAATTCACCATTTATATTTATCACGCACTCAGTCATCTCCTCATCCTTCTCTATCACCATGACCTTGGTCTTGGCAACATTTACTTTCATCCCCTTTTTCTTAAATCCCTCATTCATTACTGTCACCATCTCCTGCAACTCAAGTACCGATGAGGCAAGTATAACTTGATCATCGGCATATAAGAGGCATTTGATTAGCAACTCTTGCATACGCAAACCCTTATCATACTCTTTCAAATCCCACATACAACTGTCCATGAATAGATTGAACAGCCATGGTGAGGCAACACAGCCCTGTCTAACACCTTTAGAGATATTAAACCAGGCCGAGTATGCCCCATTGATCCTGACACAGGCTCTGGAGCCCTCATAAAGGGACCTCAAAGCCTGCACCAGGTTGCTGCTCACTCCATACATAGACAGCACCGTCCACAACTCCTTTCTATCTACCCTATCATAGGCCTTTTCCAGGTCCACAAAAGCACAGAAAACCTTTTGGTTCACAGCCACGAACTTTTCTGTGATGGACCGTAGTGAAAAGACCTGATCCGTACATCCCATTCCCTTTCGAAATCCCGCTTGTACATCCCAGATTTTGTCATTCGTAACATTCAATACCCTTTCTATTAGAATCTTCGCATATACTTTGCCGACAACACTAAGGAGGCTGATACCGCGGTAGTTTTTGCAGTCTTGCTGTGACCCCTTTCCTTTATACAGAGGGACGATAACGGCCTTGACCCAATCTTCTGGGACTCGGCCGCTATTCCAACATGCATTGAAAAGACGGTACAACAGACTACCCATCAGGCCATCTCCTCTCCTCAGCATTTCTATCGACACTCTATCACAACCTGCTGACTTTCCCGCTTTCATACTTTTTAAAGCTTTCATGATTTCACTCATACTAATCACACTTTCATCTTCGCTACTTGCATCTTTACTCATGCTTTCTGGCTCACGACAAATATCTTCGCATTCAAACAAGCTTTCAAAATAAGTTTTCCATCTATCAAGCATTTTTTCTTCCTCACATATTAAGTCTCCAGACTCATCCCTCACCGCGCTTAATTTAGTTTTCTCTGATTTCCCCCGAGCCGATTTAATCAAGCTCCAAAAGAGTTTAATATTCGACCGGAAGTTGTCAGAGAAACTCCTATCATACTTTTCATTCAGTAAATCTTTCTTTCTAGCCACAACTTCTTTCACTCTTTTCTTTGATCTATTATACTCTTTTTTCTTTCTGTCGCTTAGATCTTGTCCTGGATCTACAGCTACAAAATCCAACCAACACTTTTTCTTCTCTTTCACGACATCATCTACCTCTCTATCCCACCATTCCGGACGTTCATTCTTACTTTTTCTTCTTTTTACTACACCGCATACTTCAGTGGCCGATTTGACCATGCCATTCTTCATAATCTCCCATACATTATTTACATTATTCTCGACTTCACTGTCATTCATTTTATTAACACATTCAAAACGATCTTTCAGCTTTCTTACGTATTCATCTTGTATAACTTCGTCATTCAGTTTCTCTACTTTTATCCTCTCTAACGCAGTTGTCGGTACGGGAACACGATGGCGCCAACGTGTGAACAGACCCCTTACTCGTGTTACCACTAAGTAGTGATCTGAACCTACGCTAACTCCTCGAAATGCTCTGGTATCTACAACTTTGTTACGCAACCGTTCATCCACAATCATCAAGTCTATCATAGACTTCTCATTCTGACGTCTCCACGTATACTGATGAATCTCTTTGTGATCAAACAAAGTGTTTGTCACGCAGAGATTCTTAGCCAAACATACATTGAGAAGGCATTTGCCATTCTCGTTCACTCGCTCATCACCATACTTACCCAGTACCGATTCATAACCATCCCTTTGCACGCCTGTCCAACCATTAAAATCGCCTAGCAAAATAATCCTCTCATTCTCCTTGCATTTTGTTGAAACCTCATGCAAACTTTCCCAAAACTCCTCCCTTTCTTTTTTAGATTTATTCGTATCTGGGGCATAAGCCCCAATTACGAATAAACGGGTGAGACCTACCTTGACTCTCACCCAGAGAAGTCTTGGGCTCACACATTCATGCTCTTGCATACATTCAGCCATTCGCTCTGTGAGTACGATGCCAACTCCCTGACGACCGTGCTCGGATACCGGAACTCCGGACCACAAAGCCGTCAAGGTTCCGTGTGTGGACGTACTCACCCCTTTTTTCTTCGTCTCAGTCACACATAGAACATCCAGCTTTCTCTCTTTCATCATCATACATACCTCATCTAATTTATGTTCCATCCCTCCACAAACATTCATCGTAGCAAGGCGGCTTTCAGCGGCCCGCTTTTTGCCAACCCCCCTGCGAACACAGCGTGACGCGTGGCAAACGGCATCGCCGCCGTTCCGATCCCCGGAGGGATCCGAACATACGCGCACTATTTTGCCCCCCCCAGAGTACGAAGGGCTGCCCAGGCTAGGCCTAGGGAGGGATTCTCTGGCATTGCCAGTACCCTCCTGGGGTATAAACTTTTTAAATGGTGCTCGCATGGTCCATTATGCAGGGTCGGGTTTGAATTTGGAGTTTTCCTTCTCCTAGATAGGTAGCAGCCCAATGCTAACGACGCCTATCCCGCCGGGTTTGAATTCGGAGTTTTCCTTCTCCTAGATAGGTAGCAGCCCAATGCTAACGACGCCTATCTCGCCCGGAGGAGATCTTTCCTATGTAATAATCCCTTAATCGCCTTCTACGATACCCGCGGGAGGATATGGGGTGGTGCTATTCTACTCTACCGGCACCACACGGCAAATAATAATAATAAATAATTATCAGGGGACAATATCACACCAATTGACCTAGTCCCAAACTAAGCTCTAGGCTTGTACTATGGGTACTAGACAACGATATAAATACTTATATAGAGAAATATATACTTAAATACATAGTAAACATCCATGACTCAGGAACAAATATTCGCGCTCATCACACAAATATCTCTGCCCTTACCGGGATTTGAACCCAGGACCGCTAGCTTCGTAGCAAGGGTCACTACCAACTAGGCCAGCGCGTCGTCAAATTCGTCGTCGTCGTCGTCAAGATGTCTATAGACATTGAATCCATTTTAACGATATATCGAGATCATAATAATTATGCAATGAATGCGTAAGTAATCTGCATATACACTAACCTGTTAGATTACTAATGGTCCCCCGACGAACAGTTTAGCTGCAGTCGAAGGCTAAGTCTGTTCACGCGACCTTTCTAAATATGTAACTTATACATTATATCATCGATTCATGCGTCCCGGCACTATTCACACGACCGGCAGTTTTATAATTTTCACTATAGATACACGAAGACAGAAACGAAACGAATACGAAGCTGGAAGTTGTACGATCTCCATCTCATTGTAGTAAAAGAGTCTCGAGTAAACTATCTCGCGCATTGGATTAGTGAATGTAGCGTTTATAGTAACCAATTTGGGCGTGGCTGACTAAAGACAGAACAGTTACATTTTTTAAAAATTTCTATCCTTAGTATGAAATAAGCAAAAAGCGGAAAACAAATTCATAATTCATATAAAACACGAAATACAGCTAACTCGTTAAAAGAAACGGTTGTTAAAAGTTGGTGTTGGTTCAGCATGTTAGTGAAAAACACCGTTGAAAAATTCCGTGTGGAAATTGAAAAAGTTTTGCTAAAGTATATCAAAGAAACTTTAAAATACTGCTCTTAAGTATTTACTTCTTTAGTTACGATTTTTAGTAAGAATATCATAAAAGAATATTTACTTCCTGATTTACATTAAAAACAGCAAGGAAATTCAAGAGCAAGGCTCCAGCAAAGCCGGCGAGCTCAAGCAGAATAATTTAGCTCAAGATTATCACGGATTATCTCATTATTCGGGGATAATAATGTCGGCAGTATTGATGTTGTGACCTATTTTCATATTTTCTTAATCTTTTTAGCGCTTGTGTACTTTTAATTAGTTAAATAATACTGACTTAAAGCATCCGCATTTTTCAAGTAAATAGTGGGAGTTTACGTCGGACCCATACCAACATAATCCCCTGGGGTGTAGCACAAAGTCACGGGAGTTGGCTCTAACGGGTCCGTTTCCACCTAAGGGCAACCCGCAGTGGGGACCGCTTTTGCACTAGGGGGTCCCAACCTCCCAATCCAGTGACCAACGGGTCTCAATTGTTCTATAGACCACCAGTTTCTCTGCCGATTTTGGCCAGTATTAGAACACAGACTGCCAGAGTTTCTCTTAAGGTTTCTTAGATTTTGGTATTTTATCTTATTTCGCTTCATATTGATTACACCATTTCACCGAATGCAATTTTATGCTGAAACCATGATGTTTTCATAATATCTTAAACTTTAATTACGTAGTGCACCGCCATGCGCTGCAAACTCTGCATTATACGATGCAATGTATTTGAAACTGCAGGTAAAACTGAAACACTGTGAGAGCGTCATAAACCAATAGATTTTTTTCCGTGAAAGTATTCAAATTTTACTAGGCATAAATTGCACAAACGACGATGAATTGGTTCAATCAAATCAATCAAAATCTTTATTGCATATCACATTACATATATGAGGTGGAAAATAAACTAATAGGTATCCATGTGACGCGCTGCAAGGGCACTGCAATGTTAGAGGGCTAACTAGGTATTTTAATACAGATAACTTAATACTAAATCACTCTAGGATAAGATTCCAAGATAAAATTCTTTGTATTGCACATTTAGGTTAACAATAATTATTATTATAATTATTTATCAACTAGGACTAGGGTTGATAAAATATAAATTAAGTACTACTTATCGTTAAAAAATCATTTAGATAAGTTATAATAGCATTTATTAATAAGATATAGCTTTAATTGTTTAAGAAACACCTTTCGTTTCTCTAAGTTTTTAATGGAATTAGGTAAATGGTTGTATATTTTAATGAGCATATGATGGGGGCTAGAAGCTATTATTTTTAATTTGGAGAAGGGCAATTGAAGTTTATTTAGGTTTCGTTCATTTCATCTGATTTCGGTTATAGGTGTATAGAGATTTATATTGTTTTTGACAAACTTGCACGATTCTAAAATGAGCATTTGTAATTTAATAAAGTGGGGGTGACAGGAATCCATTTGGTCAATATTAACAAATTTTCTGACACACTTTTTTGTAGAATAAAGATTTTATCGACATCAGACCAGTGTCCCCATAGTACGATGCCGTACGTCACCCTGGAGAGCGCGTGGTTAAAATCGTCACGATAGTTTAGCCGCCTTACAGAAGAAAATAATAACTCGAACGTCCTCTAAAATTTCTCCCCGTTTCATAATGTATTATTTACGAGCCGGTCCCGAGTCGCGTCTACAATCAAACTTGTCAACAACTAGCGAGTTCGTCGTTTGTTCCGCTAGCGCCGATGAGCAAATTAAATTACAGGGTTTGTTGTAGTTTTCGTCGGCTGAATTCATTTCTCTTTGAAAAGTTAATAATTGTCTTGGAAAAACAGTTTGTTTTCAAGATAGATATTGAAGCGGGTTTATAAAACGTGCAACAGAGTTTTGGATTTTGAATATAATTTAAAATGAAAATGATGCAATGAGCACTAGTAACAAACAAGAAAGATTTAAATAAATAAATAAATATCAGGGGACAATGTCACACCAATTGACCTAGTCCCAATTTAAGCTCTAGGCTTGTATTATGGGTACTAGACAACGATATAAATACTTATATAGAGAAATATATACTTAAATACATAGTAAACATCCATGACTCGAACAAATATTTGCGCTCATCACACAAATATTTGCCCTTACCGGGATTTGAGCCCAGGACCGCTAGTTTCGTAGGCAGGGTCACTACCAACTAGGCCAGCGCATCGTTAAATTTATATTTTTATCTTGGCGTCCTCATATCATCATCATCACTATCATGTCAGCCGAAAGACGTCCACTGCTGGACATAAGCCTCCCCCAAGGCTCTCCACTCAGACCGGTCTTGTGCTTTTCGCATCCACCGCGTTCCCGCGATCCTTACAAGGTCGTCACTCCATCTTGTTGGCGTCCTCATAGTTTCTCCTCAATTATAGTCTATGATCGTACCATGGCTACTCCGGGTATGGCTTCAATATTCACGGGCACAATTTCGTAAACGTTTCTATCAGAAACAATTTCATAAAACCTCACTTCTTTTTGGGGAGGTAAAATGGTCGCATCGGATTTACCAGCACTCTGCATTCATACATTTTAATCTCTTTGATGCGAACAATTGAAGTATGGCGGGATGCTTTTAACTTACCTTTAAAGTGACTTTCAAAGCCTAACAGCTCCAAAAGCCTTTTAGTACATTTCACGGGAGCATCAAGCTGAGTTTTCAGAAGTGCAATACATATTAAAGTGTTGGTTGAACGACATGAGTAGCACACAGTGAGAGGACAAAATGAGACGGTTACAGTGAAAGTCTAATATCGTAAAAGGACTCAAATTTATTTTTTAACAAAGACAAGTGTAATAGAATGCCAGAAACTAAGCCGCAATATGCTGGTTGACTACTTGACTAGATTCATTATGTATACATACATACATACATAAACTCATGCCTTCATTCCCAGAATGGGGTAGAACTCTAAAAAGTTGTTGATAATTCTGTAACCGCATTATATATATCATGAAAATAGTGTAGATAAATGTTATTTTTTCGCAAACTTATGATTCCGATTCTTGTCAAAATTGCAATTTAATAAAAATAATTGGTTATTTAATTTGAAGTAATTAGGTACCTAATTTTAAAATTCATTTGAGGAATAAAATTTATACAAACTTGATTTTCATTTTATGTAGGTACTAACAGAAACTAATATTATACACGTGATTACCTAGCTTCTTCGTTTTATTATTTTTAACTATGTGTGGATGTGTTAGTGAGTGTGAACTTATTAGGCCTGAAAGTCAAGTCAGAAAAAGTGTGTGTGTGTGCGTGTATGTATTTCTTTCTATTAAATCGGCTTTAAAGACACAGGTTAGTGGTCTGGCAGCATTTTCTATTAACCCGAGATAATATTAATACACAGATTAGTTGGTTCGCCCTTCATTCGCCAGGCCCGGCCGCCGGTGCTTTGTTAGGCGGTTCTTTTCTTTTTTGCAGCGGTGGATGGCGGACTATGATTGGCTGTTTTTTATCGCAGATCTAGACCAGTCCTCTCAGAATAGAGACCAAGAGTTGAAGGCGGTGGCTAGTATCACGAGAAAAATATAATAATTTTATATCTATGGCATTTCTACTCATTAATTTATAAATTGTGGTTACAGAGTTATCAACAAGTTTTTAGAGTTGTTGGTAATTCTGTAGCTCTGTCTACCCCACTCTGGGAAAAAAGGCGTGAAGGTATGTATGTATGTAATTTATAAGATCGTTGTAAAAGTTAACGTCTGGAATAATTCCAAGTAATGCATTTTACTGCGTTCGAGCCTCGAGTGCTACTGAAGGCATATTGTACCCAAGGCTTGATTTATGAGCTCTAGGTCTCCCACTTTGCTATATATCGCGTGATTTATGAGAATAAAGATAAATGATATGCGCAAATGTTTTCATAATATAGCGATCAATGAAAAATGGGCACGGTGTACGTAAATTTAGAAAAACGGTGGCCCGATTTTTTTGTACTTCCGTATATATTCCGTAGTTGATGCTTGCTGCAGTATGAGCACCAGGGGTTTTTAATACATGGATTGCATTCGTATCAAGTTTTTCGTATAAAACTGACCGTAAACTAAATAAATAATTATCAAAGGACAATCTCACACTGAAAATAATAATTGATCGCTTCTATCAAGATCGAGATTGTTGTGCTTCAGCGTCTTGATTCCATACAAGCCCAACAACACCATAGATAAATTAACTAAGATTTTAGTTGAATCACTAAATAAATTTGCTGTTGTTATTATCAGCTTTGGTTGATATAACTAATATCTTACTCGTATCTATTGTCAACTAAGAGTAAATCTTTCTTAGCTGGCTCTAATTTCTTTGGGTGCACACAAATTAACCAAGCCCAAAACTAAGCTTTAGGCTTGAACTATGGGTACTAGACAACGAAAACCGTACTTATAGTATACGAATATAGATACTGAAATACATAGAAAATATTTAAGAAAACCATTTGTGAAGAATATTCGCTTTGCCACATACTTCATAATGCATACTGCAAAAGAGTGAAATGAGCTTCCGGCGTCTGTTTTTCCGAGTGCATACAATCGGAACCTATTTAAAGCTAGGGTGAATAGGCATCTTCTGGATGAGCTCGCTTCATCGTCGACAAAATCTTCGTCCAAGGGCAAACCCATAACTAATAAAAAAATGAAATAAAAAATGACTGAAGCGGTCTTTATTTGTAAACTTCGGGAAAGCCTTGTGGCGTTCCTACCCTCAAGTTCCGAAGCGCACGTGAAAAACCGCAAACGCACTCAGAGCGTCGGCGGCGCGGTGCGGAGCGATCCCATGCTAAAACCGCCTCCGCCACGCTTTGGGCACGGTTCTTAGTACGGGCAAGTGCCGCACCGCACCGCCTCCGCTCTCAGTGCATTTGCGGCTTAAATGCAGCGGTTAGCAGTTCAACCCAGGGTGCAGCGGCGCGCGTGCGATTTTCACAGTGAACTTTCCCGATTATATATGAATTATTTGTTATAACAAGAAGCCAACCTCGTAGAGAGCTCATAATTAAGTAGGCACCTCAGACTAAATCAAAATAAGAACTAGTATTGTATTTTTTACGAGAATAAGATAATTTCATACCGGTCCCGCCAGCAAAACAAACAAACGTAATATTCGCAATTATAATTAAAATAAGCTTTCGGGAAATTACGTGTATAAATTAAATTATGATAATAACGCTTAAAATTCCTATGCATATTGTTGAAAGCCAGTATGACACAAGAAATGAAAACACACAGTAAAAAAAAGATGTCTTACCATATTGTAAACAAGAGCTCAGTGGCGTTATTCTCCAAGACCCCATTGCTCAAACAGTCATTGTTGCTGAACAATGTAATCTTTCCCAAAGTCGACGAACTTACTTACTTGTACTTGCCGCGTTCGTCGAAATTTCACTAAGTACCCAGTGCCAACAACATAAGCACTGAAGTTGAGTTCCCAAGTTAAAGCTGGTTTAGACGGCTCGAGTAGGTACGAATTAGCGTGAACCAGCGCTTACACGAGTTTAGTAAAGTGCAAACATCGGATAACTACTTGGGGCTTTGATCTTATTATTATGTTACATGAATAACGTCCATTATAATGGGCACTTTAACTTTACTGCACGGAACGGCGCGTTTTTACCGTCACGATAAAGTAGAAAACTTGCAGGCCTGGTATGGTGGCGTTTATTGCGTGACAAACTGTGGATAAAGCATCCGTCACTCTCGTAGGTACTTATATACGTGTCAGAAAGTGACGGATGTTTCATACACATTTTGTCACGCGATAAGCGCAGCCATGTTAGGCCCCCTGAATGTGTGAAGTTGTATGGAGGGAAATACTTTTAATTTACCGTGAGAAAGAAGAGAAGAGAAGGGCGTGCATATTCACCATTTAACATGGACACGGACGACACAATCCTACCGTGTCGTGTCGTGATACATTTTAAAATACTCATTTTGACAAAAAAATAATTAAATTCTTTGAATTGATCAGTGTTCAGAGGGGTTATTATGACCTAGATATGCAGTGCATTTTATGGCGAGCATAAAGGACAGAGCTATAACAGTTATATAGCTTTGTCTTTTTCTGTCAGCGTAAATTGAACTTCATAGCTAGGTCATAATAACCTCCCGGTCTTCGAAAAGTAATTGAACTGTCCCCTTATTAGGACCCAAATGTGTTAAGTGATCACATAACTTAACTGAAGTTTAGTGTGACGTCACCGTTAATACACTATCGGTCTTCTTAATCACCTAGACCAACGTGTCGGAGGTTAATGGCACAACGCTTCATCGAATTAACTGATGGATTGTAAGATCAACTGATACCTTTCAGGATAATTGAAATGTAAATAGGATTAATATAGTAACTTGATGTGCTTACCTAGCTTTTATTATACGGGGTGTTTGGCAGTCGGTTGTAGGAGTTTTAGGGATGATAGTTAGGCTCATTCTTAACATTTTTGACCTCTTTTACTACTATGCAAAGTTTTACGGATTTAAAAGGATAATATTGTTTTTTTTTTAATTTTTGTAAAAGCCGTATGTTCCCCTAGCAAGCTGTGATTAATTAATCAGTCTATTGCAGGCGATTGGAAGGCATTTATTAGAATGTTAAAAATATTGTTTTACAGGCAAACAAAGCGTTTCTTAAAAAAAAAGTGTAAATTTTTGTGGTTTGTTTGCGACAAAGTTCAGTTCTACATATAAGCAATATCCACAACCTGCTGGGCCTTTGCCTGGCTGCGCTCGGTAACTTCCCATAATTTGCTTTTTAACTTCACTCATGATAAAAACGTGAAAATGAGAAAGTTAACTGGAAAACGTTTTAATTCTAGCATAGCCATTCATGTTTCATTTTAGTTGTAAATTGTTTGCACTTGTGTGCATTATTAATTGAAACAAGTTATAAATAATCATGTAGTCTTCCTCATCATCATTATCAATATCGTCATCAGAAGACACTTGATCGCCACTGTTACTGACTATTACATTCTGTACATAAAAACTCTTATTTTCCTCATTTAACTGACTGACACATAACGCACCGCCTAAACCACTACCTATGGACTTAAAATTCAAAATATACCGTAGGTACCCTAGTACTTGATTATTCTAAAATCGACCTCCAACGGGAAGAAGGAAAAATTATTCTACGTGTACAAAATAGTGGGAGTCCTCTAGTCTATATGCGAGTATATACTCATAAGAGAAGAAACTGACTGGTTGCATGGTCAGTCTACGCACAACAAAAACGCGCTGGGCATGGACTTATTTGGACATTGGAAGGAAATATTTCTTGAATTATCTAGGGGTGCACGAAGATTCATCTCCTAAGGGGTTAAAATAAAGGGAGCAGCAGGAAATTAATTCTACCAGTACGCAGTCCCGGGCGCCGGGTGTAGTATAAAATTATAAAAACTCCATGAAATCCCTAATAACTCAAGAAATGATACTCCATTTATTACTGTCAGTGCCTTAATACAAACGCGACAAGTTACTTAATCACTCGCCTCTTTCGAACCAGGCTTTAGTAAGCTCGTGTTGCTGCCCTGGCGAGTGCTAGGCAAGTTTATAGCCGGATCCGGAACTTCTCAGGACAGGGGATGCTTACGTTATATACTTTGTATTTTGTTGGAACGTAATTTTTTTTTGAATTGTCAGTATTAGCATTAAAAACAACGGAGTGGTTTTGAAGATGGTGAATAAAAAAGACGTATTTAAAAAAATACATAATGTAGAAGAGGAAAGATGATGAAACACCTGATACGGCACGAATTTTTCTTTTTAAACATTCTGGAAAGCAAAGTCGAGGAAAAGAGGATGGGGAATCTTAGCGTTGAGTAAATAAAATTATATATGGTGACGTATATAGACGACATAATCATAATAAAATGCCTATATCTGAAAAAATACTCTAATAGGTTTCATGGCACAAAATATGGTCACACAATATGGTATTGTTTTATGACAATGATTACGTTTGTAGAGTTTCATACCTAAAGGGTGCCAACTGGACCCTGTTACCTACTTAGCCTCCGCTGTCCATTCGTCCGTCTGTCCGTCTTCTGTCACCAGGCTATTACTCTTTAATCATTATAATGGTTAGTGATTGGCTATAGCTACACTTGAAATTTTCCCATGGGCCCTAGCAAAAATGTTAAAAATAAAAATTAATGGCGGTCCCCATACAAGAAACGCTTTTTTTTCGGCATGGCATGAAACCCTTTGGGTGCGAATTCAACTCCAAATACTTGGCCGGATTTTAAACTTGATATTAATATTTACGTTGTATTTTTGTTCCAGGTAAGAAGATAGAAAACACAACTAAAAGAAGACAAATAATGCTCCACAGCGTTTAATTCCAGAACATAACTAGCAAGTAGTACCCGTAAGTACGAGTATCGTATAAGACGTGTAAGTTACTTCATAATTACCTTTGGCCCTACTAACGTTTTATTTATTTAAGGATCACCAAACGATACCTGTCACAACAAAAAAGATCAAATGCTGCTGGCAATGTACTACGAGTAGATGCCAGTTTTTTTAATTTACGTAATACAATTATTAGAATTTGATGCTGTTATAAAACTTATTATGTGTACGTTTTCTATGCATATATTTATTTATTTCTCTATGTACGAGGGGCGGCTGGTAAGTAATCTCCTTGTTCAGAAACATATACAAAAATAAGGCTGGCTGGTATGGATTTGTATTCGTTTGTTATTCTATTTTCAAAATGTATTACATTCATTTGTTTATTACGTCACGTTTATTTGTCTCCTACAATTGTATATAGACTAGGTATATAGAAAAATAAAAATAAATTAACTATAACAGTCTTTTTTTTAAGTTAGGTAGATTACTTATCAGCCACCCCTCGTATACATACTAGTAGGTTCAACATTGCCATATACCGATGGTGCGAATAAAATCATAGAACTTAGAATGAAACTGGACCTATTTGTGTAAGATTGTATCTATCGTTTTTAAGTCCAGGAATCCTATACTAACCAAAGTACTGCGGTTGGTAAAACGACAACAGTGTTCTATTAACAGTGTCCATAAAGTTCAAAGTTATTGAAATTTTAATTAAACTTCTGCGCTCCTTTGATAGCTGGACTATCAAGTGGATATGTATTCGTACAGATATACACGACATCGATGCCTTATGGATATCGGCTTCCAATTAAACAGCCATGTACCTAGGTAGTCTAGATTGCTTGTGTCAGCTGCAAGCATCGCGAGTGTTAACTGTCGGACCAATTAATTGGGTTGCTACAGCAAATATACATAGAATTTAACAGGATTTGAAAAAAACTTAGGCGTTCAGACTAAGTTGTGAATTTTTGTATGCACGCGCGTTAAAATTCCTATCAAATATAAGGTACGTCCTAATAGAGATTTATGGTACAATAATTTAGACCTCAGTTATTCGTCAGGGGGCTTATTATGACATGGTTATGTAGTTAATTTTACAGCGAGCGAAAAGGACAGAGCTACAGTAGTTATACAGCTATGTCCCTATCCCGCAGCGTATTCTGAACGCATGGCTATGTCATAATAACCCTCTGAAGTGAATTGTGACTTGCAATAAAATTGGCAATGTACTCTTTGATAGGTGGTCACACAGGCCATCTAAGGCCTTGATGTGAGTAATTTGACGTGTTGTCATACTCCTACAACTGAACACAATAGAGGACTACCCTCCTATACTTCCTTAGAAACTGTTGAACTTTGTAATTAATCGATAATCAAAGTTAAAACGTAAGTAAAGTGAAAATAACATAAACTGACAACACTGAACACAAAGCTTAAAGTATTTGAGCGAGTATTTAAAAGATTAAGGCCGGGAAAGCACTTGCGATTCCTTTGGGCCCTGTCCCACCAAACTTTACAAGTGTAAAAGTTTGGAAAATTAACCACTTTTCCAAAGAAAATTTACAATTTACACACTTGTAATTTATCGATTATGGCCCTCGTGAGTTAATTCACCCATTTCCTTGTTTTACCGTAACTTATCTTTAGGTTCATGTAACATTCTTACTGACTGACGTACCAACACCGCACATCCTAAAAGAAGGAATATGCCTTGGGTACCCTAGGGGTGCAACATTAAAGGATTTTTTGAAAATCAGGGATGTGATTCTCCTAAGCTAATATTAACCGGCTAGTTTAAGTGGTCCTGTGAGAGCGAATAAAATACATTTAAGGGGGTTTATTATGACATGGATATGTAGTTCATTTTACGGTGAGCGTAAAGAACGGAGCTATAGCAGTTACATAATGTAAAATGAATGCATAGATACGTCATAATAATCTCACAGGACGTGCATCACAATTAGGTAGCTTGATACCACAAAGAACCCTCACTTCTCACCTCACATTATTCAAATTTCATCCCCCAACGGGAACAAAAGGGGAATATCTAAAAAAATAAAGGGAAAATCGAGTTTTACACATGCAAAGTCGCAGACGTCTTCTAATGTACCATAACGTCGGTGATACTGCAAAACCGCGTAACTAACAAATTTATGATAGAGCAAAATAAACCCTACATTCATATTAAAAAGGTCAATTTTGCTCCTTATTTAAAATGTTACTTACGCGGTATTTCTGTTTCACCGACGATAAGCAGAATCCTTACTAATACTATAAAGTAGTAGTAGGGTAGAAGTACCGTTTGTGGCCACTGTACCCTTTTTGGCCACTTAAGGTTGAAATGAGTATCAAAAATACTGTATAATGAAAAATTATATTCATAAATAGTTAACACTGATAATTAATATTAAGATAAAATATAAAAATAATTTTATAATTTTCGTAATGCTTTAGATATTAGTTAAAATTTAAAGTGGCCAATAACGGTCTTAAGGTGGCCAAAGCCGGTACTTCTACCCTAGTAACTAAAATACTTGCAGACTGTCTCCATATAACGTGTGATGACGCGTTATCCTTGTTGGTAGTGACCTTACCTACGAAGCTAGAAGTTCCGGGTTCAAATCCAGATAAGGGCAGATATTTGTGAAATGAGCGCGAGTATTTGTTTATATGTCTTGGATGTTTTCTATGTATTTAAGTACCTATGTATTTCTCTATATGTATAAGTAAGTTAATCGTTTACTTTGTCTTTTACCCATAGTACAAGTATATAGGTTAGTTTTGGGACTGCTCGTTCGTTAATTTGTGTGAGATCGTAACCTTATAACTGTAATTTATATATGACGCCAATGTAATGGCGCACCTCTCAACTTTGAATTAACCATGTTTTTTTTTAATCTTTGTAAATTTTAATGCTCAACGTCAGTATTAATAGCTTAATCTCTCAACGCAACGGTAAAACTAGCTTTTGCAATATAACCCTTTGAGTAATCCGCTTTTACTCCGCGCGGAGAAATGGGGTCATAAGTTTGTCTCGCCGGGCGTTGAAATATCGCCTGACGGGGCGCAACAATATCGCAAACTATGGTATAATCTTATAATGACGTGCTAACAAATATAAAAGACGCGAAAGTGTGTTTATTTGTTCATTGAATCTAATTTAGTATCATAACCGTACAGTGGATGAGGAGCTCTTTGGAAAATAAAAGTGTCCTATTTCCTATTTCCATTATTAATATTTTTTGGAGAACAGAGGGGTGATTATGTCATACCTATGCAGTTCATTTTAAGTTGAACGTTCAGTTTAGGTTGAGAGAAAGGGACAGAGCTATAGCAGTTATATAGAGCCTAGAGCTTAGTGTGGGACTTGGTGAATTTGTGTGAAAACGTCTCTTATTTTTTTATAGATATTTATTTTTGTAAAAAATATCTGTCACTTTTGGACACGTATATAAGTACGAGAGTGACGGATATTTTATCCACATTTTGTCACGCTATAAACTCAACTATAATAGGCCCGTTGGACGGCTAGCACAGTCGACTACAAAAAGATTTATCCACTTATTGTATTGTAATTAATTAAGACTAACTAGGTCCAAAAGTGGATAACAACATACATTAAATCACGCCTGTTTCCCAGAGGGGTAGGCAGAGACCACTTATTTCCACTTGCTACGATATTGACCAATTTCTTTCGCTTCTTCAACTTTCATACATCGAGTCGCACGTCGTTTCGGGTACTTAAGATTCGGCCCTTTTCCAGTATTTCTCCGATTTGATTCGAAAAAGTACGCCTAGGGCGGCCCTTTCCGAGCCTTCCACTCACTTTCGATTTGTATATCTCTTTCGTCAATCTTCTTTCATTCATCCTAACAACTCTTACACAATATTACATACACATAATGTTCATAATAAAATAATCTTAATTAACTGAACATATTAATTGCTCTTTTATTGCTTACAGCGCTGCGCAGGATTTATTGCGCTGCTTCATTATTAGCTTTAATGGAGTAATTTAACTGACAGATTAACTTACATTACATTCATTTGTGCAAGTAAATAGACATCTATGAGCAGACTTAATTTTGACCCTACGACCGATATTGGTAAACATCTATTTCTAAAGGAAAGGTCTAACGTGACGGGCAAGGTAAGAAGCAAGAGGTAATTAAGGTAACGTTAAAGGGTAGGATAAGGTAGGGTAAGGTTAAGAGGTAAGGATGGTAAGGGTTTCCTCAATCGCTGTGTTTTGACCCTTTCTGATCTTGGCAAAAGAGTAAAGACTCGGTTACGTAAACGTTATGCATCTTTACCCGATGTGTAAAAACGCTTTTAAAACGTTACATTACGTTGTCGATTTATAAACTCATTTTTTAAATATTAGATCTGTCGGAAGGGGCCGCTCTAGGCGTACTTTTTTTAATCAAATCGGAGAAATACTAGAAAAGGGCCAAATCATAAGTACCTACCCGAAACCGACGTGCGTGCATGACTCGATGTATGAATGATGAAGAGCCTAAATAAATTTTTCAAGATTGTAGCAAGTGGAAAGAAGTGGTCTCTGCCTACCCCTCTGGGAAACAGGCGTGATTTAATGTATGTGTGAGGTTTAAATAGTGTGTTATTTAAATAAACCGTGTAATTAAATACCTCACTCCATGCAATACACATGTGTTTGTAACGAAATTGTAACCAAATTATAAAACGAGCGACTAAAAAAAGCTTGATTGCAAAATTGCAGATTCACAAGCGCGTTCATTTTATCTGCAGGCTCAGTCCTCTGGCCGATATAAAACTTTGACATACCGAATAAAAAGCCGGTTAAGTGCGAGTCGGACCGGCGTCCCGAGGGTTTTGTACTAATTTAATTTTACTTTCGATAAAATAGGTGATATTTCCGACGTTGCTAATGTTATTGGAAAAGGAGCATTTTTTTCCTATTTAGTTCGGATTTGTACTCCTTTTATTTCTGTAATTTAAATATATGAATAAAGTAGTTTTAGCACTATAAAATGTTTAAATACATTTCATTAAGCTGAGTTTGAAAATAGGATTCCATATTACGGCCCAGTTTGCTAAAAAATATCTTACAAACGCTAGGCTAGCATTGCATACAACTTTTCCTTTTCAATTCAATAGTAAGGTAGTTGCTAAAATTTATCCTATTGATAAACAGTCAGACGGACGGTTAAAGTCAAGGGTTCCTTTTTATTTTTTGGATACGGAACCCTGACGGAATCCAAACATAAATTTTAAACGTGCAAATATGTAACCGAGTACGCACTCCGCACGATTTTATGAAATACGTTCAAGTTGATTGAGGTTGTCTGTGGCAGGTCAGCACGAGGACCCTTTTGAAAACTTAACTTTACTGCAATATATTTTCGCCACTAAACATTTTACGTCTATTTTTCCACCAAGGTATTCTAGGAATTCTTCTGTAACCCTTTTTCCAAAATAGCAAAACCAGACTAACCTACAAACGTGCAAATAACCTGGTTTATTTTTCAACTTTGTCGAAAAATAAAAAAGTATTTGAAATTTTATTCAAAGAATCCGTGAAGCAGAAATAACAATGGTCCGGGAACTATCCACACTTTTTTGTTAGCTAAAAAAAAAACCTAAACAATGATAATTACTTATTAAAAAGCCTTTTAAATGCGTAAGACATTCCCTCCCGAGCAGACGGTATTTTTGAAATTGTGTTTTAAGACTACTGACACACACAGGTCAGTAGACTTACCCCATTACGAAAATCACTGTTAATTTGTTTTATAAGTAGGTAGGTACATTATCACATATTTCTATTGTTATAGTAATAAATATTATTTCTATTTCACAGTATGTATCCACTTTCTTTTTATCATATGTTATTTTCCCACTGCAGGAAATAGGCCTTCCTTTGTTTTTACCATTCTATCCAATAACCGACAAGTAGCAGTATTCGCATTTTTGTGTTCCGTTTGTGTTCAGGACAACTGGTGAAATTACTTGCATAGAGGCATTTATCGCGTGACAAAATGTGGATACAGTAACCGTCACTCTCGTATACAGGTGTCAGAAAGTGACGGAAGCTTTATCCACATTTTCCCATTGGGCTGAGTGCTCGTTTGCCTTTTCTTAGCCACGAAAATCGTCCCTTTGATTGCATGCAACGTACCATTAACCAAGCCACAAAATTTCACAAATTGATCGGCTTTGCGTGACCCTCTTCCAATTCAAGCAAACTGAATGCACTTCCCTAAAGGTGTTAAGTCAACAAAAGGCAGTGTTAAGGTATCAAAGCCATTGACCCTTGCTTTATAGACGTCACGTGTTTTCGTCTATTACGCCCCCTTAGCCGTTTTATCGTGGCACCCCATAGCGTTTTATGTCAGTTATTCCGCCAAATTATCAACAGAACATACCCCCTGGAGTTGTTTATAGGCACGCAGGCCGCATTAGATGCCGCCCGGGGCGTTGAAACTAATAGTCAGCGTTTATTAAACGCCTGAAACCTTGATGAGACACGAGAAATATCTAAGGTTGGGCTGTTTTTTTTTATGTTATGGAGTGGGCAAACGAGCACACAGACCACCTGATGGTAAGTGAAACTGTGACCCATAGACATTCGCATTCACAAGACTGCAAATGCACTGCCAACCCTGAGGACTAAGATGAAATGCCTTTATGCTAGATTTCACCGGCTGTCTTATCCCCAAACCGGAACACAACAATGCAAACACAGCGGTTTGGTGTAGGTTAATGAATAAGATGGTGGTACCAACCCGGACAGACCCTGCACAAGGTCCTCCCACGAGTAAAACTGTTTACTGCAAATCAGCTATATTGGTCAAATTGCACCAATTGGCCTATTTACATCGACCAGCGGGCCTAATATGTTGCTTTTATCACGTAACAAAATGCGGGTAAAGCATCCGTCACTCTCGTACTTATATACGTGTCTGAAAGTGACGTATGTTTTATCCTCATTTTGTCACGCGATAAACGCAGCCATTTTAGGCGCCCTGAATGTCTAATTCAAACTCTGAGCATTTTAGGATGAGCTTGAAATGTAACCGATAGTTGCTCACATGGAAGAAAATCAGCTGTAACTTTATTCTTTGCCCATATCAAGTCGTACTTGTTGCCTAATCTCAAACTTTTGAGATAACTAGCATAGAGGCATTCCATCTTAGTCCTCAGGGTTGGCAGTGCATTTGCTTTGCAGTCTTGTGAATGCAAATGTCTATGGGTCACAGATTCCACGTACCATCAAGTGGCCTGTGTGCTCGTCTGCCTTCCTATGCCATAAAAATATATTTAAAAAAACTAGCCACCTTGGTCTAGAGTTTTTTTTTTTGACATTACGAAGAGTCAAAGTTGCTGAATGAAAAACGAGAAATACGTCAGTAGCTTAGACAATATGCATTTATTTTGAATGCGTCAATATTTTGGAATTATGGTGTAATTTAATACGTTATTTGGAATTGGATGTCAAGTTTTAGAATGTCAAATTACTGCTAAAAACCTTAAAAACTCCTAAAGTAAATAACAGATTTAAATGTTAAAACTATACTTTGGACCGGTAAGGAAAGGGCTTTCTTATGCTGTTATATTTACGTCAAGTTCTGTGAAACCCTGTAAATGCTTCATTATAAAGAGACCATAACATTATCCTCCTTTTTCGGCAGTCGAGTAAGCAATCTCGCCTTTTCAGAGATTTATAAGGATTTATCTTCCGCTATCGCGATCCTTGTCTTTGTGATTTATTTCCTCGAGTTATGTTGGCTATGTGATTCGTATTGATGCCGATTATCTGCGAGAGATAACGAGCTACCACACAAGGCGTGGTCATTCCGGTCATCCTGCTAATTATTCGGTGGACCCTCGGCCCAATCACGCCGATAATGGAGATTCCCCTCGGCAGCCATTGCTGTAAATGCAGGTATTGCTAACAGAAAATGCTACCTTGTGATTCTGTTTGCACATCGTAAAATAAAACCACTGTTTGCCGGTTTGCCGTGTGGTTGCCGGCATAAAATTGTGCCACTCCATGTCTTCCCGTGGAAGTCGTAAGAGGCGACTAAGAGAATAACGGCTTGTAGTACTGTTAGGCGATGGGCTTGCTACCTGTCACTAATATACACTGTTAAACATCTTAGCCTAATTGTGGTAACAGAGTTCAACAAGTTTTTAGAGTTGTTCGTAATTCTGTAGCTTTGCCTACCCCACTCTGGGAATGAACGCGTAAATAATACGATTAAGTTGCGACTATCATAACATTTTGATTTGATAGGACGTTGTGGTGGCATTTAAAGACCAGGGGGGTTATTATGACCAGAGCTCGGTAAGGGGTGAGCTGTTTTCAGAGTTTGCATAACATGGACATACCTTGACCAATTGTAGATGTGGTGTAATTTAATAAATAATGAAATAATTTTATTTAGGCTGCCGTTCTGCTACGATCATTACGTCGCCATCAAAACAAATGAATTTTATAGCAAGCTTTTTAGGAAACCTCTTTAAATAATATGTTTATCCATATGCTATTATAAAAGTTAATCAAAGATAGGATCTTAGCCTAATTGTGCAAATTTTGGTTACAGAGTTATCAACAAGTTTTTAGAGTTGTTGGTAATTCTGTAGCTCCTGTGTGATCACCGGGTTAGAATAGTGCCACTCCATGTCTTCCCGTAGATGTCGTAAGAGGCGACTAAGGGAATATAGGCTTGTAGTACTGTTGGGCGATGGGCTTGCAATGCAACATGTCACTAATATACACTGTTAAACATCTTAGCCTAATTGTGCAAATTGTGGTTACAGAATTATCAACAAGTTAGCTGTCGGTAATTCTGTAGCTCTGCCTACCCCACTCTGGGATTACAGGCGTGAAGGTATGTATGTATGTATGTAATTAGAAGAAATAATATTCCGATTTTAAGTAGGTATGCCGAATATTTTTATTTTAATGGCTCCCCCCGCCGAACTCTGATTATGACATAACTATGCAGTTCAGTTTACGCTGAGAGAAAAGGACAGAAGGATATAACTGCTATAGCTCTGTTTTAACACTCGCCGTAAAATGCATAGCTATGTCATAATAACCCCCCAGGTAATTAGATTAGATACATGAAGTATAAAACAATGATGACTGTACTTAAATAAACAGCAGAGTCCCTGACTACAATTAATTTTATGCTAAGGTAGGTACTCTTATTTTAACGACATGGTCCCAATGACACTGGCTGCATTACCTCTCTGGATAATCACAATAGTATGTTTATTTCTGACAACACAAGCTTAATTTGGGACTAAGTGAATTAGTTCAAGATCTGCATTTATTTACTCTATTCACCTCGACTAGTAAAAAATGCAGAATATAATAAATAAATAAATATCAGGGGACAATATCAGACCAATTGACCTAGTCCCAAACTATTTAAGCTCTAGGCTTGTACTATGGGTACTAAACAACGATATAAATACTTATATAGATAAATATTATAAACTTAAATACATAGAAAACATCCATGACTCGGAAACAAATATTCGCGCTCATAACACAAGTATCTGCCCTTACCGGGATTTGAACCCAGGACCGCTAGCTTCGTAGGCAGGATCACTACCAACTAGGCCAGCGCGTCATCAAAATGTTTGTTGTTAGTGTTTTTTTTATTAAATAAAAAGTACTACATGGTCCTCATTTATTTCTAGCGTTTAACTTGTTTGGCGTAGTACTTTATGGCAACAAAAAAACAGAGTATAAATGGCATGCTGTGCACAGGAGCTTACGAGTAAATAGCTCCACATTTTATCTTGAACCGAGACGATGCCGAAACGATAAGTGTGCGACAACTATTAATCTCGCCATACCTGCTCGTACAGTCAGCGTCAAAAGAAACTGATCACTTAAATACCTTGTCGCTTTACTGTCACATAAGAAATGTCAAACAAGATTGTCTAATATGTTAATGCGATAAAGTACAAAAGTAGCTTGAAGTGACCAGTTACTTTTGACGCTGACTGTACGTGGGGAGTGCTCCCTTATCACCCGTTATCGGAGTCGACAATATGTTTAAACTTATCTTATTTACGATTAGGGTACTGGGGTAAGTTGACGTCTTTAGCCGTTTTTAGATGCGATAGCCGAAAACAACGAGGGCTCTTTGGAAAAAAAAATAGGAGTAAGTATATTAATCCTTAATTTTTATTTGTCAGAATTCTCATTTGTTTAAAACAATCTAACATAAACGCTGCTATTTTTTGAAAACTTGAAAATTTGTCTAATTCAATTAAAAACTAGTTTAGTACAAATGACAATTTGTACTCGCGATGCGTTAGGACAAACTTTATTATGGGTGGCGAATGACACACGAAAAAACAGCACAGTGCTAGCTTATCATGCGTACTAGTACTAAAGTTTGACTTTGTGCATCTAATTAGATTACCGATAGGTACGGCTAAGCACTACGAATTTCTAAAGCTACAAACGCACAAGAAGGCTGCAGTACGAGTATTAGCGTGATACAACTGATACACATTTAAATTACGCTGACAGAGCTGTACTTAGAATTAAGTTTCTTTGGTACAAAATGCAATAAATAAATGCCTAGAGTTTAAAGGGCGTGATAAGTTACGGCGTGATATGCAGAAACACGTTAATTTTCTCATTTTTCAATGACAATTCCAGCTCAGACAATTTCGAAAAATACGTTTCGGATTTCGTCATACCACCAGTGTTTTTTTATCTTTCCGATCTAGTATACCACTTAAAACATTTTTCCGCTTTATTGCCCTGTAGGCCTAGTATGGACTATGGCGGCGTCTATATCGCGTGTTAAATGTGCATAAAGCATCCTAAGCACTTGTCACGTGATAAACGTAATCTTGTTAGGGCCCGTTCTACAAATGGCGATAAAACATTGGCACTAGATTTTATTGCTAAGAAAACACATGCATAGACACAGGTAATCGCCAGCTAAGCAGACTACAGACCGCCTTTTGTTTACCTGTAATTTAATAATACTGTACCTACTGTGTTTTGTTTTATGGTGTTTATTACAGTCATTGCAATAATTGCCGATTGCACTTATTGGTTTCCCGCAGCCATAGCCACGTTGTCGGTCAACTTTGATGGAGGTGTATCCACGATGCGTATTAGTACTGTATTGTACCTAATACAAGAGAAAACTCGCGAGTAAACATAACGGGTACTTGCGTCAGGTACAACCACTTTATTTTTGCTAGTAAATATAGCTCTTACGCGGAGCGATAAGGCACTGGGTTAACCCCGCTACAAGTGTGACCAGTTGCCTAAAAATTAAAATGGCAATCGAAATGTGGTCATAAAATTCTTAACCAATTGAATGTGCATTTTTACGAGATCCAAATGTAAATTTGATTAAATAAAACTTAAGATAATTCAGACGAAGAAGACTAAAGAATAAAACTTAAGCAATGAATCTTGATAATGTTAAGAAAATACTACGACTGCGTCTCTATTATTACAACATTATACTGACTCCTTTATGCTTATTCGAAACCAGAAGTGGAGTAAAAGAAAATATATGTAATGTTGATTTAATATTAGCAATGCGCCATGAAAAGGGTCAAAGTGGAAACTTTGAGAACTCATGCCTTTTAGTCACTATTGATATAGGGTGTAGCGGCGGTCTGTAGGACGACGGGAAAACATTGAAGGAGGTATTGTTGGATAGCTCTTTAAAGGCATTATGAATATTGTTACATACATGGGGGTAAAAAAAATATATAAATGCACAAGTAAACTGACAATTAAGAGCTAGACTTTACTAACGCACTCACTTAACCGTTACAAAAAAATATCGCAAAACAAGTACTTTGATGATCGCTCGGTTCCCTCTTGTTTGTACTGTTCGCTGTCCAAGTAAAGAATGACTCGTAGCCGCAGTCGTTCTGCCTTTTATAGTCCCAGTGTCCGACCATTCCAGAATGCCTTCTGGATTCCTTCCGGATCGATGAACTTTGACCCGCCAAAGACGACCGAGACTATTCATTGCTGGAATACTCTACGCATTGCGACCTTGTCCACAATCACGACGTCCTTGGCTCACGGGTCTGGAATGTTCTGCATATTGAGGTCTCATTTTTAATTGTGTTATCTCATTTTTAATTGTGTAATTGTGTTAAAATGGGTTTTCAACGGACTGAAAAAATGTTTCAGCCGCCTGAAAACCACGGCAAGTTGATCGGAAATTGGGTAATCTAGTAAGTGATGTCTGAAATGGACTAAAACGATATTTCATTGACCTAAAAAAGCTTGCAAAGCACCAGAAATCACGATTGAAAATTAGACGCCCTAATGAACCGGCGTAACAATAATGTTATTTTAGATTTGTCCCTCAAATATTTATACTCGAAACTGTCTACGAAATATTAAACGATATTGTTAACGTGTTCACCCAAACCAAAACTACAAATAGGTACACACAAATAGCGAATTTGTAAGGAAGTTACCACAATCAATATATATTTTTAGAATAACGACCTGGAGGAGCTATGTGTGCTTATCAGTTTTCGGCAGACAACCCTTTACACCTTGTCAATACATAGAAAGACACTTAGAAGTTAGATTTTGGGAGCAAAGCCCGAGTCCCAAGGACGTCTTCTCGGACATCGACACATACTGTGCCTAGAAACTAAATATAGAGCCCACTTTACATGAAAATTTATGAGGTGGGCACTGCAATGCTAGAAGCCACAGCAAAGTTACTGGACACAATTGAATTAGTTGCTAAACTAGCGCGCAGGACGGCAAATAACTCCTGTATCGTTTTACTTTGGTTTTAAAACTCCACATTAGCGACAGCCGCGTGCTGGGGACTAAAAAAGATAAAAGATAAAAGATGTTTATTCAGTAAGTAGGCCGCACGGGCACTTTTACACGTCAAAAATCTACCAGCGCTTCACAAGAGACCACTGCTGAGAAGAAGCGCTGCAAGAAACTCAACAGTCAGTCGTTTTTTTAATATTGCTTATATAATAATAACTTTAACCTAGCATTATATAAAACAATGAATCTCACATAAAACAAAAAATAAATACATTCATGCGCGGTTGAGCAGGAAAATGTGTCAAAACTCAGAATTGTCACAAAACTAAGCAACAGTAATAAAAAGAATAAAAAATAGAAAGTATACAAGTTATACTTACCTGTGACGGTGCAAGACAACCTGCATAAAAGTTTCGATACATTCTCCTACAGAAACCGTGTCCCCTAGACAATATACAATATTTACATATTTTTTATGACTAAGTTATTATTAAATTATTTAGGTGTTGGCCAAGCATTTTTATCTGTTAGATAGTCTTCGACCCTATAGTATGCTTTAGACATCAACGACTTTTTCAAGTATGTTTTAAGTACTGGAAATGGTAACTTTAAAACAACGTCAGGTAATTTATTAAAGAAAAGGATGCATTGACCTACAAATGATTTATAAACCTTACGGACACGAAATTTTTTAATAGCAATTTTATTTTTATTTCTTGTATTCAAATTATGTACATCACAATTGTTAACAAAAGAGTCTTGATTTTTAATGACATAAATAATATTCTCATAAATATTGTGATGCTACTGTCAAAATATTAATTTCATTAAATAGTACTCTTAAGGAATCACGGGAGTTTAGATTATATATAGAATGAATGGCTCTTTTTTGCAACACGAATATAGTCTGTATGTCAGCAGCTTTTCCCCAAACCAGAATACCGTACGACATAACACTATGAAAATAACTATAATAAACTAAGCGAGCTGTCTCAACATTAGTAAGTTGCCTGATTTTCCTAACAGCATAAGCTGCCGAACTTAATTTACCTGCTAGTACTGCTATATAGGGACTCCATTGCAAGTTTTTATCTATAGTTATCCCTAAGAAAAGCGCCTTATCTACGATTTCCAATCTCTCATCATTAAGAAATATACTAGATTCTACCGGTCTAACATTAGGCAAAGCGAACCTAACACATTTAGTTTTCTTAGCATTGAGTAGCAAATTGTTGACTTTGACTGGTACACGATAAACATTACACGGCAATGTGTGGGAGGAAACTACTGCTGTCTTATTCTTACTTCGTATGTTAAAACAAGAAGGAATGTTGTTCGTTCAGAAGCCCCTTTAGTGTAAGTATTCACCAGAACTATGCGAGACACCGGACCGTTCTGCGACTAAGAAATCCACCAATAGGAGAGCTGCGCTGATCGAAGTCAGGAAAATTAATTATTATTTATTGGTGGTTTTTTTCCTCGCAAACCACTGCTCTACTATACGCACAGCTCTGGTGAATATTCTTACGCAGACCGTAATTAAATGAAATAAAAACAACAACCTGAATGATGATATTGATTTGCTTTTGTTTGTTTTAGCATAAAGTTCCAAATTTCCATTGTATTAAGAGGACTAATAGACCTCTACATAGATAGAGAAAAACTACAGGCTACATACAAAGCTGAAAAGTTAACTGAAAGATATCTCCTAAAGTGATGAATTCGCCTTTATACATGCCTATTGTGTTTCTGTTGCTTTTTTACTTTCTAATTTTCTATTTGTGCAATAAATAGTTTGAATATAATAAAAACATAAATCAAGATAAAATTTGACGACGCGTTAGCCTAGTTATATATACAGGGTTGGGCAGATTAAGTGTCCTAGTTAAAAAGAGCCATAAAATTAAAACAAGACAGTTTTTTTTTTAATTTATCATGTTTTTATTTTTAGCGTACTCTATACTTAAAAAAACTAATTCATAAGTTCAAATCGCTCGCCATCAGCTTTAATAACTTGACGCATTCTTCCATAGAATGCATTGCACGCGGCACGCACTACCTCGTCTGGTATTTCATCCCATATCTTGACTAATCGATGTTTGAATGAGTTTAGATTCATGCCCTGTGTGCTCCCAATCTTGCTCAGCATGTAACCCATATCGAAAAGTCCAAAGCATTCAAATCCGGCGATGATACGGGCCATTCTTGCCAAGGTATAAAATCTGTCAAATTTGTTCTACACCAATCTTGAGTGCGTTTAGCTTTGTGAGATGGGGCACTATCTTGTTGGAAGCAGTAATAGTCGTTTCCATATAATTTTTGAGCATTTTCTAGCAAATGACCCTGTAACACGTTCTGGATGTAATAGTCTTGGTTAATTTTGACACCTCGATCAATAAACAGCAGCGGTAACTTGCCTCTAGGCGATATCGCACCCCATACCATGACAGCTGATGCACTCTGGAACCCGTTGTACGGCTAATTTGTCCACAGGAATATCCTTCAATGAAGCACCATAGACACGATCGTTTTGTTGGTTGTGACTGTCTTGTAACTGGAACATCTTTTCATCGGAAAAAATAATATCATCGCCGTCGTGCCAAGCTGGCAATTCCCTACATTTTTTCACTCCAGCTTTTTTCTGGGCATCTGTTAAGCCATGAATTTTTTGTTTTTTGTAGGCCTTTAGCCCAAGATCATATTTTAAAATACGACTCATTGTTCGACGGGATATTTTCATATCTTTAGCAAGTTTGCTTGCACTTCGAGCTGGATTTCGTCTAATACGCTCACGAATATTTTTAATAATGTTTTTGGTGCGAACAGATGGCTTTCTCCCAGGTTTGGGCCTGATTTGTGAAGATCCCGTTTCTTTGAATCGCTTGACGGTTCGCGATATAAACCTTATATTGATATTTAAATGTTTCAGCGTCTTCAATATCTCACACGGTCGGTATTTTTTCTGGTACAAATCGCACACGAGCTGGCGTTTCGCGTCCATTGTTGAAAACAATATAAAAACAAAATATATCAAGCTGACGTGTAGAAATCATAAAGAAGATTAAATTTGTCAACAAAAAAAAAATACGAAGTGAATAAAAAGTTAAGTTATATTTAAGTAAAAAAGCCATACACAACTAGGACACTTAATCTGCCCAACCCTGTATCTATATATGTATGTATATATATTATGCTAGGCCGATTTTTGTACAAGGCATTCGATCTACAGTTATGGTCCGATTTTGAAAAATTAAATGTCATTGGATTCGTCTCATGCTGGAGAGTTGCATAAAACTTTCTGATTTTATTTATGATAAAGAACTGAAAAATTAATTTAATAAACTACTGTGTGACTTCACCTCACCCAAACCCAGCTTAGACTTGAGATGACAATGTAAAATAAATAAACAATAATTCAACACAAACCTGTTGTAAGTTCTTTAGCATGAGAAAATATAAGTTTTGAGTCGGCTACTTATAACGGCAACACCAAGAAAATTAACCAAATACGAAATAAACGAACTATTTACAATAACAATGTGTACATCATTGACAGACGCATTGTGTCAATTTTTAATTTACTTTTATTTTTTTTATTTTTATTAGTACAAAAGAGTTGACATACAACCTCATTCTCGCATATTTACGATTTTGATTAATGATATGTAATTAGATTCGTCTCATTCAAAAATTCAAAAATCAAAATTATTTATTTCATTAACAATTGGTTGTTGTTTACAAAAAAAATGAGATCTATCTCCTATTGGGTACAGTTTAGAACATTTGCGTCCTAATTGTTAATCTAGGCCTAAAAACGGTAATTGCTTATTTAGTCTCTTGCTGGAGAGTTGCATAAGACACTTCGTTTTTTATTTTATTTTATTTTATGATAAACTAATGAAAAAATTATTTTACTAGCGTACCTCCGCGTCAGCGACATGGGGTCCCCTTAAAAAGGATATACCAATTTAAATATCTGGGGCACTGGCTTAATAAGTACCTCAAAGACAATGACGATATGGAGAGGGAGCGAAGGGAGCCTATCAGTCAGGGCTATCGTTATTATAAGTAACAAATAAATAAGCCTGAGACTTCGTTTGGGACTAGGCCAATTAGTGTGAGATTGTTCTGACATACTTTTTTTTTAAATTATTGCATGGGAAGGCAAAGAGCACACAGGCCACCTGATGGTAAGTGGAAACTGTGACCCATAGACATTCGCATTCACAAGACTGCAAATGCGTTGCCAACCCTGAGGACTAAGATGGAATGCCTCTATGCTAGTCATTTCATCGGCTGTCTTATCCCCAAACCGGAACACAACAATGCGAACACTGCTGCTTGACGGTTATGTAAATGACTTAAATTCAAAGAACACGACACTTTCAGGGCAATACTGTTTTATGCAGCGAAATCAAACTATTGCTTTGCAATAAAACCCAGGAAACGAGTTTCGTTGGCCTTAGATGTTTTTGATTGCGCCGAGCCAATAAGGCTGGAAACTACTTTCTTCTCCCTAATGGCAGATTTGTTCGTAACCATTCCCATTGTCAATTTAATGGATCATTGCTCGCTACTGAATCCATTACGGGACAGTTCGTTTGGGTCCCGAAATGGACTTTTCGTATTAGTTGTTTTGGTGATCTTTATACGCACTGCTAGATCAAACAGTATCAACTCAAAATCCTTGATAGTTTTGTTTTAAGTGCATAGAAGTTGTATTAAAGTTGATTTTCAAATACAGTTGTAATTTGAGTTACTACTGTTTTGATCTAGCAGATTATTACACTCAAGGACAATGAAAACGGGTCACGTACGTGTATATCCTCGTAAACCGTGACTTTTTGACATTATTCTCGAGTGTAGTTATCAAGTGTCTCAAAGAAAATACAAGTTTATAATATTTAAGACGGGAATTAGGTTTTTTTCTGCACGTCTACATACTAACATCACTACAATAATGACAGAATAAATATGGGATAATATGAAAATAATAACCACAATTTGTGCGAAGTTACAAACAACTTTACTGTGTTTAAAAAATGGTAACAAAATTATTCTCTACAAAATGAAACTAACTTTGATGGAACTTATCCTGATCTTAAGACTGAACTCATTGGCTAAATTAAATTGAATTAACGTATTGACGCGGTGGATGCGAAAAGCACAAGACCGGTCTGAGTGGAGAGCCTTGGGGGAGGCCTATGTCCAGCAGTGGACGTCTTTCGGCTGACATGATGATGATGATTCAGTTTTCTGCTAGCTTAAATAACGTTACGTTACATTTTTTAATCAACGGGTTGTGCAAAAGCATCACGATATTGCCATCTAAAATGCAATATTCATAGCAGACTGCACAGAGCCGCACAGAGGGCCCGCATCGGCGACACGTCAAAGCAAATTGCTGCGGTGTCTCAGCTTGACACTCAATTTGCTCCAAATCTACGTTTGAATAAACTTCTACAGCAAACACGTATAAGAGACACTTTCTTTTTCTTCATGCAAAGTTGTGACGTGGGTGGTGAATAGAATTGCCAATTTACTTGCGAGAGCTCAACCACCACTCGGGATTTTTTCGAGTGTATTTTTAACAATTTAGAAATTGGTTATGGATATAAACTAGGTAGATAAAAATGTGCCCTTTCTTATACAGTTTACTAGTACATACATACATACATTAAATCACGCCGGTTTCCCAGAGGGGTAGGCAGAGACCACTTCTTTCCACTTGCTACGATCTTGACAAATTTCTTTCGCTTCTTCAACATTCATACATCGAGTCATGCACGCACGTCGGTTTCGGGTAGCTACTTAAGTTTATTAGTAGTTTGAATTTTCCAAAGTGTTTGAAAGTTTATGACTATGATACCACAAGACTGTTACTGCCAATCCTGAAGACCAACCCTCTTATGAATAAACGCACAATAGTTACAGTATGCTTTAAATATGCTTTGGCCTTGTCTTTCACTGTGACATTTGAATTTGTGAGATAGTAACACAGCATACTTAAACTAAAATAGTTTTTATGATTAAAGATGTGACATTTCTCTATACTAGGTAATTTAACCCTCATCAATGAGAACAGTCCGCGATCTCTTTTGTTTAGTGGCAGTTTAAACTAATTGAAGCGATTTTACGCGATGGACAATTTTAGCTGTCTTTACCTTGTAGTTAGTCAGGTGATACATATACAGCTTTATTGGTATAATGTTTTAATATGACTGACGGTTCAAGCCAGCGTGAATGTGCCCAAAGTACCTACCTGAAACCGATTTACTATTTTCATTTTCTAGCTAACAAGAAGTTTTTAGAAAATTAGCCATAACTCCCCTCATAAAAATGTAAGTAATATCTTGGCGACTAGCCATAATGCCACCTTTATAGCTCTTGGTATAATTAATAGACGGGAATGGCTGTAAGAACAGTAAGCGCAAAATGATGGAGACGTAATAATACTCGTTCACTTCCGCAACCGAATAATAATAATTGACGCACTTGTATTGTAATATTTAAATAACCTAAATGAAATAACACTTTTAAGTTTTTAGAGTTGTTGGTAATTCTGTAGCTCTGCCTACCCCACTTTGGGAATGAAGGCGTGAGTTTATGTATGTATGTATGTATGTAAATAACACTTTTTCCATTGTAGCAGCATTGAGAAGAGAAACGAACCCACAGGCTATCTGATGGTAAGCGGGTTCTGTGCCCATAGACATTTGCAGTCTCAAGACTACTATCTAAAGATTGCAATCTAACTACTAAGATGCCATGATCACCGGTTGTTTTATCACCATAAATCTGTGCCACGAGAATGGAGTTCATTTGTGGTCAGTTTGTTTACGAGGTCGCCGATAAAAAAGTAATATGCTCTTCAATACTTCAAGTCTACTATTGCTATATATTTGCTTTTAATTAAAGACTTAATAAAGAAAATATGATTTAAAAGTTATCAACGAACCATATTTTTCTACACCGTAGGTATGTGTTTTAAACATATGTCAACAATTTAAAACCGTACGACTCTCATAGATTTCTGTCACGCAATTTTGAAGAATACTGTTTTAAATATAACTATCGAATGGTCTAAACCCGTAAAAATATTTTTAAGTCCGATTATCATAGCCAAGTCAATCAAAACACAGATCAAACTCAATTTACGAAGTTACAAACGAATCCGGCCCCCTGCAGCCCTGATTTGTGCAGGAAATAATATTATTATGAACTCATAAAACTTTCCAAGTTCAGATCAGTGAAAGAGAGCAATTGGAGTCATATGTCTGTCCCTTTACTGCCTGGAACCTGCCAGGTTGATAATATGGCCTCGGGATCAGCAAACAAGTGACTGACGGACCTAGGGTTTATCTGTTGACCCAGGCGGCTGAGATACCCGTGGTTAATAGCAGGATTTATGTAAGCTGGGACGTTAGTAAAATAATCCTTGTAAATCGCCTCTTGCGCATAATGCGCTTGACTTCAGATAAACAGACTTTGTCTTACATCATATCATTAACACATTGAGGACGCGCTGGCCTAGTTGGCAGTGACCCTGCCTACGAAGCTAGAGGTCCTGGGTTAAAATCCCGGTAAGGGCTGATATTTGTGTGATGAGCGCGAATATTTGTTCCTGAGTCATGGATGTCTCCTATGTATTTAAGTATTTATTTCTCTATATAAATATTTATATCGTTGTCTAGTACCCATAGTACAAGCCTAGAGCTTAGTTTGGGACTAGGTCAATTGGTGTGACATTGTCCCCTGATATTTATTTATTTATTTATTTACATTGTTAACGTTAGAGTAGCTATTATTATCTTAATATTAAAGAGTGCCATGTCGTTATCAATTATAAGAGAAAGCTTAGAGCCTCTTTTGAACTGGGTTACAGTTTTGATACATTTACTTGACATTAATAACAGCCGAGTTAAAAACAATTCCATAACATGTCAAAAGCAATTTAACTTAACAACTGAATGGGTAAAATCATAACCAATTATTAAATCTGAAAAAAATGTGTCACATTTTTGATTTGATATTTGTATTTGGACTATTAGTTAACTACAGATCAAACAATCGGCCCTCAGAACAGATCATTTTATCTGTTCCTTAGTATAGGAACCACTTTATCGACATGTAATAAAATGGTCGGCGTATGCTTCTCTCTGTTTGGTGCACTTCGTCAGTTTGTTCATTAAACACCAGCTGGTCAGGGGCTGGAGTTCGTAGAATGGTTTATGTTAATATGTTACAGTCTTTATGCAGTCGATTTTGGTTACAAAGTATGTCTACTCGTATACTTCCTCATATTTGTCTACATATACCTATGCATATAATATTACAATTGTGTATGTTTGATTGTATTTTAGAGGTAAGTTCTGGAAATATTGGACCGATTCAAAAAAAAAACAGTAATAGGAATGAGTTTCAAGCAGAGGCATATCTGACTTCATTTCCTTCAAAATTGGGTCATCCATTCAGCATCTGTAAATTAACAAATAACTATAAGTCCATGACATACATAAGTACAACAAACATATATAGGCACGGGAGCTCTATTCCATTTTGAAAGCATGTCTAACTTTTGTATAGTAATCAACTCTCGTCATCAAAGTAGCTCTACTGTCAAATGAACCTCCAGAAGCAAGATGAGCTCGTCTTGCATGCGAGACGGTCTGCTATGGGCAGGAGCCTTGGAATGTAAAGTTATGTTAAGAGGCCTCTCACACCGGCGAATTATAATATAGCTATGATGTGACTCGTTTTAGTTAACGCAATATAATCAAAATGAGTCATAACTAAAAAAAAATAGTTACCGGACTGTGGGAGTCCCGGAACTTTGGAAGGCGTACATGGAGCAGAAGCCAACACGTAGAGGCCCTTTCAAAAAGTTTAATTTAGTGAAGTGGTGCGACACCAACCAACGATTATCCCTGAGTTCAAACTAAATAGAAGTATGCATTCGAGCATAATATGGTCAGCCGAGCTATATTTTTATAGGTAGCTCTTGCGACTCCACTCTAACTGGCCAATAAAGGCAAGCCAGAGGTGAGGGTCGGTTCCTTGTCATTGTACACCGCAGTCATAATATTAATTTTATTACGTAGGCACTGTTTCTTTTCATAAAGTTAGTTTGAGGATTTTACTTAATTTTACATCGATATTTTAAAAAAAAATGAAAATATGCAGCGTAGCCAACACGCAAACTTTTAAGTATTTTTTTACAGTACCTGTCAAATAAAACGGGTCTGTTAAAAGCGGTCAAAACTTTTTTCGTAAATTGAAGGGGAAGGTAATTTTTCATTCCACCGTAATCCTAAGCTGTCCTTAAAAAACCAATCATTTTTTATTCATAAGCAACAAAGGCTCCAAAATAATCGAATCTGACCTAATTAATTTGCTTAATTGACAAGTAAACAAAAAATATTTTGTCCGTCAGAGCCACTTAGTAAGATTAAAAGGTTTTAGAGAATTTCAACGATCTTAATTTTCTTTTCCAGTTTTGCTGTCGTTGCTGCGTAATTGTTATTTTGTTGACTGGCTCGATTATAATTTAATATCGAATTGACGTTATTTTCACAAGGAAGTATAGGTACCTACTTCTGTGCTTTATATCCGACGTTATGGGTTATGTGCTGTATGCTGGGTAAACTTGTATGCTCGTTTCATAAAACCACTACAGTCACCACGCCAGTTGCATGAACTACTATATTGTTACTTATCGACTACCACGACCATTATTACCAACTTTTGCATCACATGTCCTCTTAATCATAAAGCATATGCTACATTGATACGTTTATTTAAATTTATCAACATTTGTATAATTTTGTTTTACTTTTACAATGTCACAAAAGGAGCGCTCGCGTCGCTCGGGACTGTACGATTATTGCGACGTCGTATTTATCTCCGGCGACGAGTCGTGCGTGAAAATACCGCGGGCGGTACGACTGGAGCACCGTGCATCGCTACGTGTACAGATAAAGGGAAATATGACAATCCAGCGCGGCGAGCAGAAGATGCGCGCGACTTGTTTGTCACTTGTTTAACTATGTGAACCGCGCACTTTAAAATGTGAATGCTGTACATCCCTGTAATAGGCTTACATATAATGAATAATGTGGTCAGGAAATATCATATTGTGAATGATGGATATGTATGCTGTTGGTATGTCTTTAATAAATAAATAAATAAATAAATAAATAAATAAGTCAATACAGATACAGACGAACTGAGCGACAAGCGAGAAAATACCAAGAACTGCTACCCGTGCCTGATGAATATAACGCTTGCTTTTTAAAATAGCTAATGACATCAACCGACAAAAGGAACGTCACATACGGCGCTCGATGCGCCCCCGTGCGGCCATCTTCTTCACATGTGACTGCCTTAACTAGTTCTATTTACTGCGGCTTTCTGTAACGGTTTTGACTGGGCAATTGAGACACAGTTTGAGCGTTATTTTGAGCATAATGTATAGATAAAACATTACGTCCTATATTTATACATATTATATTTGATAAGAAAATGACTTTGTTTATCTATTTTGCATAAGTTATTTATGAATGACCTTCATCCCAAAAAAAAAAACAACATTTTAATGCAGTGGTTTTTACGGAACCCTTATGAAATATTATACGTAGCCCTACTGTAGATTACATCTTAAATAAAATTAACAGTACTTTACGATCATTTTTCTACTCTTGCAAGGGCCTTAAGGAGCCCTAGGGCTCGGCGGAGCACATTTAAAATGACTTGCTTAATGTGTTCTGTAGCACAAAGATAGTTAAAGGCTTATTTCACAGTTTCCATCCTGGTAATTATTTGTTATTTGTCTGGAATCCTAAAAACAAACATTCCTCGGAAAACGTGGCGATTTAGGATTTGATTAGTAATATACTATATATGTAGATGATAAAAATATTTTTTACATCTAAAATAACAATGCTATATAACATCATTATCAAACTGTAAAAATATAACAGCTACATAATAATATTAATTTTCGTGCGAAATACCAACAGGGTGTTCACAATCTGTACAAGCCCGTCTCTTTTGCATCGCGCTCCTCCTCGGAAATTCCGCCGGCAGGTCATCGACGCGTGCAGTATTGCCACACGATCACGCGGCCGACTGTACCGAGCGTAAATCCAATTTCCCGCCGAATACACTTTCCATTTTCAATTTCCGAGTTGATAATAAATTTTAAAGTCATTGATTCATTTGGGCGTTGCATTGGATGGTAGCGTTAATGTTAATGTACCGACGAAGTAAAGGTATACATTGAGGGATTTGTTTTTGTTCTATAGCTTTAAGTATATGTGTTAATGTTTTAAAAAAAACACTATTTTCGACTTCGAATTTTTAACAAAAGTCAAATAATTATAGGGTTCAACTCTTTTGTTCCTAATGATAAACGATATCGTTAAAGAGTGAGTGATTCATTTTTAATTTTATACAACCAAAAATTAGACTCAGATGAACTTTTAACCAAAAAAGTCTAAGCTTTCGGAGACAAAATGAACAGCTTATTAGTCTCAGATCTGTCTAGAAAAGTGTGCTCGGTATTGATTAAAAGTTATAAATTGAACTCCAACACATTCCAAATGCGGATAATGGTTGCTTTTTATAATTAGCCCACAACTTAACTGATTGACGTAATTTTTTTCCGACATTTGAAATTGAAGGACTTGAGTAACATTGGGTGCTTTTTTGTATCAAATTAATGTTAAATCTTAAGGAGAACACCCTAAATCTTGCTTTGTTATGAGTATTATTTTTAGGTCACGTGAGCAGTCGCGGCCTATTATTAAACTTAATGTTATCTGACTGCAGTTCTTTTTAACCAATGATAAAACCTGCATTTACTTAAATATACGTGATCTCATTCATCGATTCACATTTTTGTTTCAGTTGTAGTTTATTAGAGAGAGAACATACCTACATACCTACCATATATAAATGAGTTTCTTGCGGCGTTTCTTCTCAGCAGTGGTCTCCTCTTGTGAAGAGCTGGTAGATTCTTGACGTGTAAAAGTGCCCGTGCGGCCTACTTACTCAATAAATGTCTTTATCTTTATCTTCTTCTTTATTTATACGAGAGAAATTCAAAGTTAAACATACCAATTAAATTAAATTAAATGTAATTTTAAGCCCATAAAAGCCTGATGAGCAACCTAAAATTCAAATGACTATGTCTGCGAACAGCGCAATGTTGATTTTCCATTACCCGTGCAACGCTTTCACAAAATAATTATTGAATAACACAGGATGTTCTAAAACTTCCTATAGATTTGTCAGTGAAACCGGATGGGCGCAGTATTTCCGATTCACTGGATTTGTCAGGAAATATCCGGATTTTTAGGTCAAATCGGATTGTGTCCGGACATTGAAATTGAATTTTTGATAAATCCAAAATATACGTACACGTCGCTTATATGCTAAACGGCCTTATGTCAAAAGTGAACTTTTTTACAGGAGAGATAATCAAAGTTTTCGACATGTTTTTTTAATTTTTGTGTAAGTTTTTTTGTTTTATATCTATTGTGTATATAATCAACGGATGCGTATTTTATTCCTCTATTGGCCTCTACTGCCAGAGCGCAACTAACAAAATGGCTGCTTCGCTCTGAAGTTAGGCGCGAAAGTTTAAAATTCCAAACGGGCATTTGCGTGATTTCGTTGTATATAAATCAAAATTGATAGGTGTCTTCGTGTAATATTAAAATTTTACCGTTTTTAAACTCGTTTTTGTCATAAAATAGTTTTTTATTTTTTTTGTGATGGGGCCGTTTAGCATTTAAGCGACGGCTGTTTAATGTTGTTTAGTAAATCCATTTTAGGCACAGAAATAGCAGTGTTGATTAATAAACTTAATAATAAGATCACTTAAGCGTAATAAGCGTAGAATAAGCTAGTTTTTCTGAATAGTGGCCCGTACTACTTGTGTCTAATAGATATTTTCCAGCTGTTTAATCAAATAACTTTTAATTCTAAATTAGCAAGCAAGCTACCAGTACATGTATACCTACTGAAATGCTATGCTTATCTCCTGGTTAAACAATATTTCATAAGCACTGGCTAAACACGTCAAAATTCCCGACACAGCTTAACATATGGTTTCTGTAGTGCGTCAGGGATGTTCGCGGATGCCAGAGTTGACTGTTTTTACACAACGATGAGGAAACGCTGCACATCACTGGCGCGCAGGGTGCGGGCTAGCTCAAATGGTATCCTGAGGGCATTTGCGGACAGGTTTGATTGTCAGTATCTGAATCATTGTCATATGATCCATGTACTGACAGTCAAGCCTTACTAAGTGCTGTAGTCCGTAGTTTGTTTTCTTTTTCATTTTTATTTTTATTTTTATTTTCATTTTATTTTATTTTATAGTTTCTAAATGTATTATTTAGGTTATAATATTGTGCTAACTTTAGGCTAAGAATTTGTAACTAACTTTACTATGACCCCAGTTGGTCGAAATAAATGTTTTGAATTGAATTGAATTGAATATTAAATTTTCGTATGGAAACCGTGGCACCTGGCTCTCGGGGAGCAACAGCTGCATAATACGGGGCGCATAACAATGACAGGCAACGGTAACCTACACTCTCGGTCAAATAATACGGGTCAGAGTGCGTTTTTCATAAAAACGAGGTTATTTCGAAGCCTTGGTTCCTGGCCAGGGGTTGTTTTGAGTGAGGTTTAATGGTGGATACTCCGAGGTCAATAGAGGAGGTCAAAAGAGCTTAGCATATCTAACTCGCACAATCAGTTAACACCACAGCGAGAGAGTTTGGGTCAGCACTTGGATTTCCGTACATTTTATTGGCATTTTAGGTGTTTCTCTGAACATGCACGATTCCGGCGTTAGCCGCAGATTCAATCAGTTGGGTATCCTAGGCACTCTGAAAGTCCTGTATCGATGCTCGGGGTGTCCATCATCAGATTTCACTAAAAGTATCCCCTGGTGAGGAACCAAGGCTTCGAAATAGCCTCTTTAGTATGAAAAACGCACTCTGACCCGTATTATTTGACCGCGAGTGTAGTTAGTAGTGACCCTGCCTACGAAGCTAGCGGTCCTGGGTTCGATCCTCGGTACAGGCAAATATTTGTGTGATGAGCGCGAGTATTTTTTCCTGGGTATTGGGTGTTTTCGATATATTTAAGTATATATTTACCTATTTAGGTAAGTTTATCGTCGTCTAGTACCAATATTACAAGCCTAGAGCTTAGTTTGGGTCAAGGTCAATTTTTGTGACATTATCCCCTGATATTTATTTGAACTTTATTAATAAAAATAAACAGTCCAAGTGCTAGTCAAACTCGCGCACCGCGGGTTCCGTGCACAACCTTTTTACCCGACTGCCAAAGGAGGAGGGTAATGTGTTTATCAGCCTATACATGTTTGTTTCTTTGTGGCGCTCTAGAAACTAAACGCGTAGACCGACCGATTATAATGATTATTATATCAATCGATTTGTCGTAACCTTGTGAGTGTCACTGAAGTTAAATACAGTACTCAAAATTAAATATGGCGGCAACCAGACGCCATATTGTAAAAAATAAAAAAAGTTGACGAACTGTAACAAGTGGGGTATCATTGAATAGGTATTTAAAATTCATCATTCGGTTTCTTTCATCATTTTTCATTACGAATAATCATTTAGGATTTATAACCATTTAAAGTTGGTTAACAACAGTCGGGGTTTTTAAAGCTCGCTATTTGTTATTATTAGATCACCTAAATCGCACTGTCAAAAATACGAAAAATCATTTTCATGTAGCTCAGTCATTTATCGATTATCGTTTTTAATTAGTTAAGAGTTAATAATTACGTTTAGTAATTATTGGAGCTTCATTAATTTAGAGTTGATCAAATCCTTCTATTCTACACGTATATTATTCCACAAAACACCCGACAATCGCCGAGGGAGTCATTACTGATATCGAAACTGCAATTTTCGAACAGTCGGCGTATTTTGATGGTTTATGTAATGTATTCCGTATGCAGCGCTAAATGCGCGGCAAATGCCATATTTAGAGAACTATATCATGATGTGGATGATATCGCTCGTTATCGTTGGAAACGTCTATGACCTGTGAATATTGATAACATCGTATTGTTTCGGGAGTCATGTTTTAACGTGAAATAGCATAACTCAAAACAGTATTATGCGTGGCCATTAACACCAGAAATTACTGATCTAATCTGTTCATATAGATACAGTAACTAAAACTTTTATTTGTCGCTCAGTTAAGGTATAGTAGCTCACAAAAAAAAAACTTAGTCGCTTCTAACAACATTCTGATTGCTGTGTAAGTGATTTTTACCATGTCTACAGACACCAATTTCTACAGATTTTCTATTCAACAGAATCACATGTTTACTTACTTCTGATTTTACAGGTTCCCATTTCTTCAGATTTCTGATTCATCAGAATCCCATGTCTACAAATTCCCATTCCTACAGAAGGCCTAGGCTTAATGAATCGTTCCTGATTGTTCGATTAAGAAAACTTAATTTAGCAGAATCGACGGAGCTCATATAAAACGAACCTACCTACGGCCTGTGAAAAACGTTATTTGTTTTACGTGTGTATCTATCTGTATGTAGTACAGTTGGAATTTGTAAAGTTGGGAATCTGTAGAGGTGGTAATCTGTAGGACTAGGGATCTGTAAAACTGGGACTCTGTAATGGAAATCTGATGAATTGGGACTAAAAAATCGTCTTGATTCCATACGAACCTAACAAGACGATAGACACATGCACTTGTGTTAGTTGAATGATAACAGAGCTTCCTGTTGCTATTCTCCGCTTTAGTTTTTATCATAACTATTTTAATAATTTTTTGTCAATTAAAAGACATTCTCGCTTCGTTGTTTCTCATTTATTTTTGTGTTCCATCGCTATAGTATTCGTTAGTATAGAATTCGCGATAAATATTGAGTTACGTCTTTTTGCGAAAAACGGTTCGGTTACGCTAAACTTTAAATGCATCCTCGTCAGTATCAACCGTTGATTCCACATGAAACTAAAGTAATTTAGGAATGCTGAATTAATTTCTCGTTAATTTAGAATCAGGACAAGTCTGCCGCCGTCCGCCATCTTGGTCTGACATCGCAGCGGTTCCCTGAAACACGGAAATGCAATTAAATTCTAATTTAAAATTGAAAAGATCACATTAGCCCCTCCGTCGTCCACTTAGCAACGTTCCTTTTGTCATTTATTAATTAAAAAAGCAGATTTGCTTTGTGGTTTAACTTTGAATGACCAATTGTGATAAAGACAGATTTTAATCTTTTATAATTAAAATAGAAATAATTTAAATATAGGGTGTAATGAAACTAGCTGCGGATACTCAAAATATATTTTGTTGTTTTGGTTATAAATTTAATCTCAAAATTAACTTTGTAATTTTTTGGGATTTGATGGTATAAATTATCATTATAAAACACCCCGCTATATTTTTTTTAAATAACCGTGTTTCCAAAATGGTTGTTATTGATAATAGTTTAAAACACACACTTACAAAACTTAATTACATCCTCAAAACAAAGTTAACACTGAAACCTAAACAGTAAACATTAATCAGTCATTTATCTTAAAGCACACACTTAATACAAACTTTAAACTTAAGTAACGAAGCTAGAGAAACTAAAATAGTCTCAAAGAACAGCTCTTATCAACTGTCAGTTACAGTAGACCCAGCACTTTTCCGTTAAAGTTCCTCAACGCTCCATGTTCGTCTCAGGTCGGCTGTGTACTTATTCGGACTAACTTTTATTGGCTAACCGCCGTTCTAGCCAAGTATTCCAAGAAAACCACGCTATTTTAGAATTTCTGCTACGCTATTTATTAATCGCTAGTGGCAGAAAATAGCTGACCATTTTTATGGCACCGTAATATTAATTTTCAAGTTTTCTTTTTACCATGAACTTTTAATCATGATCAAGAATATTCTCTTCAGATTTCGAGGAAGAACTCTTAGGTACAGCGGTTTAGGCTGTGCGTTGTTTGTCAGCCAGTCACTGAAGATTTTTATATGTAGGTATAGGATTGCATCACTGTTAAAAATTGTATACAAATCAATAGTTTTAAAGTTTTTAAAGTTTGTTCGCTTTGATCGTTTTTTTTTACTCTTGCGCCATGTTTTCTACGATACCGTTACGGTAAAACAGCTACGATATCGAAGCTAAATAATTTGTGACATCTTTAAGACAAATGCATCAAGACAAATCATTTTTTTATTATTAATTGTTTTATACATAATATGTATATATATATTATATTATAATGCCAAACACTATTATAATTGAATAATATCATAAGCAATATGTAAAAATCTACTGACTGTCGAGTTTCTTGCGGCGCGCGGCGCGGCGTTTCTTCTGAGAAGTGGTCTCTTGCGAAGCGCTGGTGGATTTTTGACGTATAAAAGTGCCTGTGCGGCCTACTTACTGAATAAACATCTTATCATATCATTTATCTTTATCTATGTTGAAAAAAGTAGGAGACGACAGCCAAAAATTACGTACATTTGTAACTAGATGGATACACTGGATATATACTTACTGACACGTGGCGGTAGTTGCTTACGCGGTGTACGTATTATAACCTTATTAGCCTTTGCTCCACGTATCCCACATAGATTGGGAAAACGGCCCTCTATGCCGCACAACGGCACCACACCGCCTTTATGTGGCTTCGGAAGTTTTAGGTAACTTGAAAATCACATTAATTTCACATGAATATCGATGTCTGTTGGATTATTGAATTATTCATAAAGGGCTTGGTTTGTATTCAGATCGCTAACCCGGACAGGGTAACGGACGGACGTCTGGAAACCTCCGAATCCCAAATAAAGCCTGATGGATCCTATTTACATTGATTTCGTGACGGAAGCTGCGGCGAAATTGACACACTGACACACCCCGGAGGGTTAGTATGCCATGCTCTCTGATTTGCCGCGCTGTATAATATGTGTCTTTTTCAATTAGATTCCCTTCGAACAAGATTGTTTTTTTTTAGACCCGTTAATTTATCATCGAACAGTCATCAATGTATACATAACTATAATACGGCATATCAATTCTTGTCACTTAAGGCTCATGGAATGACTAATTAAAGGCGGAGCGCACTTGCAATTACTCTGGTGTTTAATGGTCACGGTGATCACTTACCATCAGGTGACCCGTTAGCTCATATGCCTATTTAAAAAAAAAAAGGTTATACGTAACTAACCCACACACTAGGTATATCAATCCCGGCTACATATTAGCACAAGTTTTTTTTTATGGCATAGGTAAGGCAAACGAGCACACAGGCCACCTGATGGTAAGTGGAAAATGTGACCCATAGACATTAGCATTCACAAGACTGCAATCCTAAGACTGCAAATGCACTGCCAACCCGTCATTCATAATTTTTCATCATTTTCTCATTTTCAATCGTTATTTCTTATCCCCAAACCGAAACACATTAATGCGAACACTGCTGTTTGGCGGTAGGTTAATGGATAAGATGGTGGTAGCGATCCGGACGGACCCTGCACAAGGTTCTACCACCCTCAAAATTATTGACGATAGGTAGTTGCTTATATCACAATAGTGCCACTAATTTAGCAGACCTATCTTTCTTCGCTCATGTTAGTTTAGGATGGAAAATAATATGCGAAGGCGATATTTTAACTCGGCCCATTTCATAACTGTGGGTTTTGAAGGCAAAAAATAATTAATAGAGTAGCTCATCGCGCAAGGGCGTTTACGAAGAGTAATGGTTCAGCATCATGACATTATGACGAGCCTAAATAACAATGACCTGTATATTTTTTTATTACTTATTAAATTGGTATGCTCACGGCAGCTTTGCACAGATGAAAACTTGAACTTAAAGAACTAAGTGTCGTTTACTCGTTATATGTTTGTCAGTGATTGATTAAACAACTTTGGAACAAGACATTAGATGGATAAACGATTTTATTTTTAACCGATTTTCTACTGCATGTTTTTTTTAATGTATGTTTACCGATTACTCCGTCAATTGTGGACGATTTCAAATATATTTTTTTGCTTTGGTAGAGTATACTCCCAATTGTCACCAAATCTAAATCTAATGAGGGGATCTTTGAGAAATTCAGGGAACTCCTCAAATATTATAGGCATACATATAGCGATTTCAATATTTCCTCAATATATTTAGGTACTTATAATTTGAAATGCCTTGTAATTTATACCGTAACATTACACTGAGTAATAAAATCTAAATATGAATCAGAACGATTAATCACTATTTTTGTTAGATTTCGCCTTTTTATTTCTAAGTCAAACATATAAAACGAACCTCGAACGACGCAAGACGCAAGAAATAAAGTAAGTTTTTAACGTCTACCAATTATTTATTCCGATGCGTTTACCAAAAATAAAACCCTTCAGAACCTACAAACGACCTGCGATCTGCACAATAAGCAGTAATAAAGGTTTTCCAATACAAACACCCGTGTTCCGGAATCGCTGACGGCAAACGCGAACGGAACTTGAGCGCGAATAACCAAAGTGCTGCACTCTGTGGGAAAATAGACGTGCACAGTCAACGGTGTTTTACGGGGGCTTACGCCGGCGGCTCGACTTTGAAGTTTTGGAACACCCTTATTTTTTAGTGTACCAAGTCTTATATTTAGAATGTTGTGAATTCAGCGTTGTGTTCTGTGCTTTATGCTTCAAATAGGCAGTTGTATACAACGTGCTAATTTTAGGTTGTTGTTGTACGAGTGGTTTTTTTGTTAAATTTTCACATGATTATGTCGTCATGCCAAGATTATTCAGTCAATTATAGCAAGGTTCAGATTTATAGTCGCTCGCTTATTATGTCATTATTAGTAGGAAATAATGTAAATGTTTAATCATATCTGCAGACATTTGCAATTATCATGCCTCCACGAGAACACCTCCTTTCTACATTATTAAATTAAATAACCCATTTCTACCCAAGTTAACAAAGTAGTTTGAGTTTTACTCAAATTTGTGTATTGTTATTTTTAAAAGTCACATTTTCAAGGTGAGCGGGCATTCGTAAAAGTGGAAAATTATGATAGAGTTATTCAAAATAAACATTTTGTTGCGTAATGTAATACTCTTAAGGCATCGGCAAATGTATTAAAACAAGCATTCTCTGCAAGTACCTTAATGTGAAGCAAAAATCATAAAGCAGCAATAAAATGACAATATTTTCCCTTTAACTGGTAAAATATATTTACCTTCTAGTGTATTGGATTTCATTATTCCACAATAATACTATCCCGTGCGTGCGTGTGTACTGTTCCGTGTGTCCGTGTGGTTGCCGGGTTAGAATAGTGCCACTCCATGTCTTCCCGTGGATGTCGTAAGAGGCGACTAAGGGAATAAAGGCTTGTAGTACTATTAGGCGATGATGGGCTTGCAACCTGTTACTAATACGCTGGTAAACATCTTAGCCTTTTTGTGCAGAATGTGGTTACAGAATTGTCAACAAGTTTTTAAAGTTTAGGTAATTCTGTAGCTCTGCCTACCCCACTCTGGGATTACAGGCGTGAAGGTATGTATGTATGTATGTATGTACTATCGTATAAATTAAATATGTACAAATACTAAATATACACAAATATGCGACTAGCTAATAGAAATAACCTTTTTATAAATGCTGTTTCATATTGGAGGAAAAGAGCGAGGCTGCAAATTTTCCGAGCTACTAGACGAGCGCGCCGGAAATATATTCTTACACTGGATTCCACGCAAATTCTAAAGCTCATTTTGTAAACGCTTGAATCGTGGAAACTTTTTGCAATCAACATCGTTCTAGTTTTTGTCCAGTTAAATTGGACGGTGGCCGAGAGAGCAGCGATAAACGACTTCTATTTATCTTCTTTTGATGATGTACGTCAGTTGCAGGTGCTTTTAATAACGACGGTGCTACTGATTAATCAAGCCGTGTTTAGTGATTGTTTAAATTGAATCCAGACAAGTATCGACACGATATGTCTTCATGATTATAGTATTTTTAAACCGCGCATGCGCTCCCCTTAATCAATTTTATATTGCACGGTCGCGTTTATCTGTATTATTATCAATAATTAGCCCAATATAGTGTCCCACTGCTGGCTAAAGGCCTCCTCCCTTGATTTCCACACCTCTCTCTATGTGGCAATCTTCGGCGAATCCTTCAGAAAAGCATCCAAGTCATCCATCCATCCATCTCCGCTTGCGTTTATGTAAATAAAATTAAGTCTTGACAGAAGCGCATGGAGCTAACCCCTTGTGCATCGGTATAGTCCACAAGAGAAATTACCCTTTTACCGAACATTCTCTAAACTTATTTACGATGTAGGAACGCACACAAAGTAGCGTGCAAAAGTAAGTTAATAATATGACACAAAATTCCAGTGTCCCGGGCGGTTACCCGTCCAAGGTCTAACCCAACCCATGCGACATACGTGCCTGTTGACACTCATTATAAAACACTGACCTTGCTCTACGAGGCCCGCCTATGTAATATAACATGGTTAGCTGTGCTTTAGTCGTTATCATTTTTAAACCTGCTGCATTGTGGACCTCACTGGGTATACATGAGTAGTGTTTTATGAGTTTGTAGGTTACGAGCGTAGCACTGTAGCAAAAACTCCGTAGAATGGCTGCTGACCTATATTATCAGAATTATCATGAAATATGTTTTTGACATGGGTTTGACGAAACCCTAAAGGAAACATAATGAATAAATTGATTTGCAGGTTGACTGAGTTTTCAATAGAGGTGTCACCTACGCGTGGCACTGTGTCCGACCTGCCGACGGGATGCCACGACCCGATACAACATTTCTAAAGATCAAAAGAGGGAATTCTCACGGGGCCGAGATTCAAGGCAGCAAAACCTCATCGTCTTTGACCTGTCTACGATAGTACGATATGTCAACGATTAGATAGCTCTTATTTACTTGACAGTAATGACAGCCTAGTTAAAAAAAATGCCATAACAGGTCAAAGACGATAAGATTAGAAATAGAGGCTATTTTCATATTATTTTTTTCTGATGATTGTATTTATTTTTTTTTACTCTAAACCGCCTACGTGCAACCTCATTCCTTTTTTTATTGGTTTAACAGTTCAGCCGTCAACCTTGACTAATATATTGTATGCTATAAACTCTTTTAATTATTTTTCACAGACAGACCGTCAAAGAGAAAATATAAGATTCCTTTAATCCTTTCGCCGGTAATTAAAAAGGCATAACTGAATTAAGCTTAACTCAGTTGCTGGTTAACTCACGTTGCTTCATTATTAAACTTGCCAAAGAGATCTTCATATTACTCCGGTATGTTTTAATTAACCAAATAGTTTTATGACTGTAATCGCTCTGAAGATCAACCGGGAGGGATAAGATTCGTCCCGAGGGAACGACCCCTTCAAATTAGTTGTAATAAGGCTTTCATGGTGCCTTCACCTGGGGGCTCAGGAAGCATGGCGTTACTTAGCGATTTTCGAAAAATTATTTATTTATTTATTTATTTTATGGCAATAGGAAGGCAATCGAGCACACAGGCCACCTGATGGTAAGTGGAAACTGTGACCCATAGACATTCGCAATAGAATTTGCCAAGATGTAAACGCTGCAAATAACGCTAACGCTGCACGTTAAATCCAACAGAGATAATAAATTAGGAAAAAACTATCTGAATAGTGACATTATTGCGGTTAAAAAGAATTAACTATTTTTTCACCTCAGCAGCTCAAACAAGCAGGTTTTGCTGCTTAAAAACAGTGAGCAAAATTCAATTTTGCTGCGAGCGTGAGGCAAAGTAGCTTTTTAATTATTTTTTTTAAATGCCGTGAGCAGTGCTGGGGCTATTTACAACATTCGAAAAAATTTAACTTCACTTTGTTCTGTCACTTTCACTTCGATAGGAAAAAAGCGAGAGATAGAAACAACTTGATTCGAAATTCGATTTTCAAATTCCACACATAGTAGGCCCAAAAAGAAACGCACGTTCGGATGCACACATAACCGTAAAATTGCAAATAAAACTATCTGTTAAAGTTTGAAATGTGTTTATTATAACTATTTTATACGATCATTTTTTTTATTTAATGTTTTGAAGACAAAATTAATGAAAAATAAGAAGTTTATCATGTATCTACATAATTTTGTTATTGTTTTAGCAATCTTTGATTTCGTGACATAAACCGCGGGGGCAGTTTCAGAACGCATTTCAAAAATAGCGGGATTATTGTACTTGTTTAAAAAAAATGTTTTTTGTTGCTTTTCTGTTACGCTACGTCTCGCGAAAAATATCTGAAAGCTTATGATATTTTTAATCAATGGAAACTTGCAAATGGTTCCAAAACTTTTTCGGAGACTGTACTGTTAGCGTATTTCATAGAGTTATCACAAACAAAGCAACCATCAACAATGTGGAGTATTTACTCAATGTTGAAAACAACAATAAAAACGAAGGATGATGTGCACATTGAAACCTACCACAAACTCATTGCATTTTTGAAGAAAATATCAGTAGGGCACAAACCCAAGAAGTCCAAATTTTTTTCAGCCGCTAATGTTCAAAAACGGCACGGCGGATGGAGGTCGAATATGGTTGCGGAAGGATATATTGAAGATTCACTTGAAAATAAAACTAAAATCTGTAAGCGTATCATAGAGAACATAAGTTTGAAACAGACCTCAGATCCTTGGTCTCGCCCATCTACTTCCAGAGTCACAAATACCGCCACTGAGTCACCTTCTTTCCATATCCTTCCCCCACAATCCAAAAGTGAGGAAGCCGAAACCATGAGCTGGAAAGAGACCTCAGATCCTTGGTCTCGCCCATCCACTTCCAGAGTCACTAATACTGCGACTGAGTCACCTACTTTCACTATTGTGCCGTCACAATCTACAAGTGAGGAAGCCGGTGAAACTATGAGCTGGAAACAGACCTCAGATCCTTGGTCTTGCCCATCTACTTCCAGAGTCACAAATACCACTGCTGAGTCACCTACTTTCTCTATTCCTCTGTCACAGCCCACAACAAGTAAGGAAGCCGAAATCTCAGCCTCATCAACTACTGAAACTCAAGTTTCTAAGACAACAAGGTTCCAAACAAAACTGTAACATTTAACTTGCAAAACTGCAGTAATTTTACTTTTAACTTTTAATTTTTGAAATTGTTGGTTTTACAAATATAGATACATGTTATTTAATTTTTATCATATTGTTTTTTTTCATGTCTTCACTCAAAAACAAAAAAAGCCTCTGCTTTGCCATTCCGTTGTGGGTTCATGTCACACCTAAAATCTTCAAGCTTCATCTGGCATGTCTCCTCTTCGGGGTAGTAAAGTATCAGGCCACAGCAACAAATTGCTGGAAAAATCTGTTGCCTGCTTAGGAACCTGAAATGTATACATGGTTTTAAGACTCAGTTAAAGAAACACTTGCAGTTAAGGGAACAGTAACTATTAATTTGGTTCCAGTCAGATACCTGTTTTTTATGTCCCACAAGCATTAAGTAGCATGATGTTAGTAGCTGTTTTTCTTTGTTTGAATTTGTTCAAGTTTAGAAATCCACGTCTTTTGTTCAATTTAATTTATTTTTTGTAGATTATGAGTATTATGACTCCACGAGGCTGTCAATGATTCCGTCAACGTAACTACTTTAGCTCATAATCTGCCCCCGTCGCTTCAGAACCTGAAATGTATATACATAGTTTTAAGGCTCATTAAGGAAACACTTGCAGGAACGCGAAAAAGTCGAGAAAATTTCAGACATATGAGACTACCTAGTTGCAATTTAGTTCGAATCACGTATTCACATACCTTTTTTTATGTCCCACAAGCATTCAGGAGCACGGTGTTACTAGACGTTTTTCATAGTTTGATACTCAATTTGGTTTTCATGGTCCTTGACCTACTTTTGCTAATTTGTTCTGCGTATTAAACAAATGTAATGTAATGTAAATGACGATGTAATTTTTGTTAATTTGTCCGCCATAGCCAATAGCCATAGAATAGACAAGGCCTAATTAAAGCCACAGACTACATAAAGCTGTATAAAGTTGTGTTTGCACTACGGCATTATCAAGTTGAGTGACAGGTTTTATCTGTTTCATGTTTATTTTTTCCACTTTTTATTTTATTAGTATTTTGCTTTGCTTGTGATTGATGCATATGCGATCGTGTCGTTATTTAGTCGTGTATTCACCAAATGGTCACAACGGAAGACCTGCGTTGGCCCTACCAGCTTCGCGCTGTGTTGTTCTCGCTGCTGAGGTGAAAAGTTGTATGTCTCACACGAGACCAAAGTTTTTTACGTCTCGTGTCTTTGAATCCCTCGCTACGCTCAGGATTCTAACCTAGAATCACTCGCTACGCTCGTGATTCAATAATAGAATCCTTCGCTTACTCGGGATTCAACATCATCACTCGCAGCAAAAACCAACTTTGCTCTCTTGTTGAACAAATAACTATTTCCCTTTTGTTTTGACGATATATGAATTTTTACTTAACTGTGAACGAATATGTAAATATAGTGCTTGCTTTGAATTTTCTAAATCAACAAGTTTAAAATGTATCGAAACCAGTTAACGATGAAGGATTTGCTGTAATTTAATTTGATGTAACTATATGACTCCAGACACTTATTTTCTTTCTTGCCACGGATCACCATCTATAACTTTCTCTTCTCGCCTTGCCCTATCCCTTAATTAGGTCAACCATTGCGAGTGTCCAATTTTACAATCTCTGACAGATTTATATCCAACATCATGTCGCTGGTTATAATCCAGCCGTCGAGAAGGAGACACTTGAATTTAACTTGAATTTATTCATGAGTGTACTTCTTTTTCTACCAACAATTTTATTTAGTAACTTACAATATTTATAAAACGGGGATTTAAAAGAAACCTTAAGGAAAATGATCGAATTGCAGATTTTAAAATAACAACATATTGGTTTCCTTACAAAATTATGTAATTAAATAAAATTTCTAAAGTGTTTTAGTGACACGATCTAAATGAATCAGATGAGCATTTTACAAAATTTTGGCCACGGTGGGTGACAACACGAAATTAGAAGAAAATGGCAGTGTAACTATAAAATAAATAATTTAATATCCTTACGTGTTCCAAAATATTTGTATGGGAAATTCTTTTTTTGTTACCAAAATCTTGTAAAGTTTATTAACATTTTTTTTGAGAAATGCTCAGGTCAAATTGATATTCCCATTCGCCCCAAAATATTAAGATCGAATCCCTGTCTTTATCTTATATCTGCATCACGTTAAAGTTAAGTTTGGTTGTATTACGTCACTCCATTTACGTAATAAACACATTTAATAGAGAAATAATGAATTTAGTTGCTTGTTGCCAAATCGCGCGGACAGCTCAAGATGGTTCGGACACTAATTGGTTGCAGTTGGGGGCGCTGCAAGACAACTGCACGAACTAGACTAAATTTAACGTTAAACCTATTTCAGTGCATTTCAGAGCAAGTTAATATTAGAGATAAATCTATTCCAAAGAGGTTCTAAAACCCATTGAATATGCACCTGCACCTTTAAGTTGAGTATTCACTAGCAAACTGCAACTGTAACCGTAGTAGTTATAGTATCGAGCTTATAGGCTCGCGAACCGCGTACACATCACGAGTTTACGTGAAACAGTAAGAGTTAGTCCCGGCTTTAGGTGTAGTAGTGGTGTAACACAATATGTCCGGTTGTTTGTTCCGCCTCACCGGATCGATATGTAATTTTTCATAACCTCGAGACGAACAACGGGAATATCTACACAGAAAAAGAGATCAACGGCTAGATGGACCGGCTAGCTGGGCAAATCTAGTCTTTATTTATCAACGACATTCAAACTTTCTGACAAATCTTTATCAGTCAATTTCTTTTGTAATGTTTCGTGAAAGTTGAAAATGAAAAAAAAAGTATTTTACAGACACTTTAGGTTAAATACACATTTACATTACATCTGACCTACCAATGATTCCATAACAGTTTGCGTTAGCTAAAGCTTTACTATATCTAGAAAACGGTGTAAGAATTACTTAAATACATAAATAAATAAATAAATAGTTTGCTCAGTCTAGTGCAGTGAAATCCTTACGCCGTGCTAGTAAAGTTAGAACTTCCTACTTCAGAAATAACTCTGGGTGCATGTATCGCGTAAATTACTAGCAAAACTAGTTTTCGTTGATATTTCTTAGAGGAATTTGCTTGTCTAAAGACGCTTCAAAAATGGCAGTTTTCTATGGTTTACTTTTACTTTGACGTGTCTCGTGACGGGCATCTCGGTCAAGAGGAGTTTATTACTACGGCCCTAAGAGCTCTTCGTATGAGTACTTCGTATTTTTGATGCCATAAAAAATAAGACTTCACCCACGCAGATTAATTGGTTTGCTCCAAAATTGTATTGACTACGATTGGTCCATTTATAGTAATTTGGAATGACCGTGTATAGTATATGGAACGTAGGAGGTAATGCTTTCTTTATCTAGAAATCACGGGCATTATAGTAGAGATCATTTTATTAATACAGTCCTTAGAGCCGTATAAAAAAACCGATCGTGAATGAGATATGTATCTCGTCAGGGCGCTTCGGGTTTATATGCCATGACATTTACATATTGGTGGCAGGACCTTCCGCAACAAAAAAATTGAGACAACCCTTAGACCTGGTTCCCACTTGTCAGATGTCGGTCCCGGATTTGAATCGGATGTTCCAGTGGCAGAACATTTTATACGAAGCTATTCACACTTGCCTGACGCCGATTTTGTGTCGGTGCCGACGCGAGCCCTCTCGTCCGAAAGAAAATCGTATCGGGTCTCGCTCGCCTATGAGTAAGTATGACGCTGTTAACATTGGTTGGATGTCGGGGGCGTACAGGGGCCTAGTGGGAAGAGAGGCGCCGACAGCCGATTAAAATCCGGGCCCAATATCTGACAAATAGGAACCAGCTCTAAGGGTTCTTCTCTAAAAGTAGGCAGCTTCTTTACTGTTTTAGCTATATAAGTAGATACTGCGACCTTGTGCAGGGTCCGTCTGAATCGCTACCACCATCTTATTCTTTTACTTACCACCAAGTGATACTATTCGCATTGCAGTGTTCCGGTGTTGGGACAACTGGGGGGTTATTATGACGTAGCTATGTAGTTCATTTTACGCTGAGAGAAAAGGACTGAGCTATAGGAGTTATATAGCACCGTCCTTTTCTCTCAGCGTAAACTGAACTGCATGCATACTTATGTCATAATAACCCCTCTGGTAAAATTATTAGCATAGATAGAGGCATTCCATCTTTGTGTTCAAAGTTGGCAATGCGTTTGCGGTCTTAAGAGGGTTCTCTTGAGAATGTAAAGTAAATGTATATGGGACTCAGGTCCCACTTACCATCAAGTGGCTTGAGTGCTTCGTATTTTCGTTGCCATAAAAAATAAGACTTCACCCACGCAGATTAATTGGTTTGCTCCAAAATTGTATTGACTACGATTGGTCCATTTATAGTAATTTGGAATGACCGTGTATAGTATATGGAACGTTTAGAAATTACCGCGAATAACTGTACGGAATACTCTCCCTGTCTCAATATCATGTGAGACATCAGAACTTGCAATTTGTTTCTCGTTTTGCCGAAACACGAACGGAATGCAAATAAAGAAATTGCAGCGTTAGCAAGTTATATTTCAACATATCATTCGTGAATTGTATTAAAACTAAATCTAAATAATTATCAAGTAGAAAATATATTTATTCCTTTTTGTATATTCGTGTAGGACAAGATTTAAAAAAAAACCATGGAACCTATTTGAGTATTTATTTCAAATTAATGTAAGAGTTCGATCTTTATAATATAGTTTTCTATTTCGATCCATCTTAACGTTTATTTATACATAGCAGCAGCCTATCACTTATTATCATGTTGGCGTGAAAAAGCCGTTCCCCCTTTTCAGCAGCATTCTTTCCTTGAATTGAACAGCGTAACCCTAACGGAGAATACGTATGTCTCTTTCTGCTTTTAACAAAATTATTACACTTAAATGTATATTGTTATCGTTTCTTGTGGATTGGTAGAAGGCTCTCTATTTTACTGGGTAAAACCATATTGCCTTTGACTTTTTATTACAGTAATGGTGGCCGAGGTAAAAACAATATGATGACAGGACAAAAGTAATATTGTTTTACTGAGTAAAATAGAGCTCCAGAACAATTTTAATGTAATGTATAAGTTACGGAAAATTTTCAAAGTTATAAGTATTCAATACTAGTATTTACTGTACAAGGTTAGATATTTCACTCAAAAAGCAATCATGAATATCTGCATTTTCCAAGGCAATAAGCAAATATCATTTGCATTTCCCATCTAAGCTTTAAATCGAATTTGTTATAAAATCCCACTTCATCCGCGCGAAGAAATATGATGCCAGGGCTCGGATTCATTTGTATTTATGATCCACAAATTTCAAAAGTGATCACCAATTATTCATACAAAGTGATATATTGTTATTGTTTTTTTTTTCAGGTAAGACCGGAATAGTAAACACAGGCCATTTACAAGTCTTTTAGGAACAAGTGGTAAGTGAAAATGAAATAAATACAAACGTAAAAAATGTATAACGTTCAAATACATCTCTACAATATTTTGATATTAGCAATGTACAGTCAGCGTCAAAAGTAACGGGTCACTTCAAGCTACTTTTGTACTTTATCACATTAACACATTAGACAACCTTGTTTGACATTAAAGCGACAAGGTATTTCAGTGATCAGTTTCTTTTGATGCTGACTGTACCGCAATGCAGTTATTCAATCTAAGTTAACACACTTGTTTCGCAACTAGAAATAAACATAATTGGCATTGCTCATGTTTTTACAATTACTCTAATTCGAAAACCATTTCGAGGAAATAGGGTTTAAAGCCGTTCGGCATTATTAAGTTCTTGAAATATTTATCTACTTCGGATATTTCGACAAAAGTACCTTTGTTTGACTTTCGTTTTTGGCTTGACGCCCTACCAGGTGTATCTTATGGGTTAGGCGAAAACCGATTAAAATAGTATGTCTTAATACACTATTACAATCACTTTTTATCATTAGATATCATCTGATTGTTGTAATTTATTAGAAAACGCCAACCCAAATTGTAAATATTCATGTCATCCATAAAATGTCTGCTAAATAAATAAAGATATTAAAACAAAACTATTGGGTCAAATACAAAATAAATGAAACAGTTTTTTTTTCTACTTAGTATGTAAACACCGTCAGTTTTTTTTATCCCAATTATAAAAATCCTACTAGGACGTCTCGTCGTACAAGGTGGATAATGAAAACAAGCTCGTTCCAGCGCAGATCCAGCTTTATTCCGTCGGAGTTGGGTAGAACGCCGCCTGCGGACATTGCCAGTTATTCTGAACAAGGAAGCAAAAAATGGTTACATATTTAGAAACTATTCTAATCAAGAAAACAAAAAAAAATATTTTTATTAGTATAGTTTATTTTCTGATGTAAGTATAATCTCACCCACTTGACATTGGCGGAATCACTACGCAACCGCTATAAATAAAAATGAAGAAGAAGGTGTACATACTCGTATATCCTACTAATCCTATTGTATCTCATAATGTTTATAACACTACCAACCTGGTATTGCCTAGGTGGAATGCATAAATGGTGTACATAAATATACCGTTAGGCATTTTCCAAATTCTAGTAAAAACTAGTTAAAAGAACTAAGCGGTTAAACAGACAGAGACTCAAAAACAGCAACTTTATTATAATACCATTAAGAGTGAATATAAACAATGACTACGATTACTTTGAATACTGGAAAATGTAACAGTATCCGTTAAAGTAACGTAAAACGACGTCAACGCCGACAATCGCAGGACTTTCAGGCAAACGAGACACAAAAAAACAACAACAAAACACACCGTGCAAAACCACATAAATAAAATATTTTCAAAAATATTCAATGCCGTTGAATCTCTGAACTAAAAACCTTGCTCGTTTAGTATAAACATGGCAGCTTATCTCGTCGCATTCAATGTGCTCTGCTGGAAAATATTTTAACATTTTCACCCCTTTTCCAAAACCACTAAATAAACTGTTACATATTCTTGCTCCTTCATAAACCTTAAAGTTAAATGATAGGTGTAGGTAAACGAGTAATGTTCAAGCATAGGAGAATGGAGGAGCAAATGTGAAAAAAACAAATGACGTATGCAAAGATAAGAATAACCTGTCTCTATTGGATTACCGCGGCAATGTATGGCGTATACCGTGGAAAAAAAGTAAGATGATGGATGTCTTATTTAATAGAACAAGGCCTCTATTCAACGCGGTAAAAACCATATTGTTTTTGGCCGGTTATCGTTTGATAGCTCTTATTTGCTTGACGGTAAGGCGGCCGATTTAGGGCGGCCACATACATACGGAATTCCGTTTCGGAATTTCGATTCAGAAATCAAAGCAACCGGATGTGTGTGGTAGATAGATTTTGTATGGATTAGCTGCCTTCGAAATTCCGAATCGAAATTCCGAAACGGAATTCTGAATGTATGTGGCCGCCCTAACAGGTCAAATACGATTTGCATTTTACCACCTAGAACGTGTGCAGCTCATGTCACACATGATATTAACACTGCTTTTTATTTGCTATCGTACTTCTTGTTTTCAACTTGGCCACCATTTGAAGTGAACAATACGATAACTTAAACCAATATGGTATAAAACCGAGTAGAATAGAGCTTTCATTGGATAATACCCATTTTGCAACACCTTAAAGAAGAAGAAATACAATCGGCCTTGAGAATGAGTCATCATCATCATCATTATGTCAGCCGAAAAACGTCCACTGCTGGACATAGGCCTCCCCCAAGGCTCTCCACTCAGACCGGTCTTGTGCTTTTCGCATCCACGGCGTTCCCACGAGTATGAGAATGATAAGTCAAATGCTGCTACAGTATCAGTAGTATTGTTCGTGTCCATATTTAATAATGTTTACGGCTTGTGACACCAAATATATTATCTGCTTGTTACTGTGCGCTAAATATTGAATTACATTTTTATCATACCTAAATTATATTCTAAACCTAACCTACGATTAAAAAAGACAACATTAGCAAATAAAATTCACTGGATCGAATACACAACTGACTTAAGTATTAGTATTTTACTCACTGTCAATATCTTAATAAGTAAAGTTGCCCAAAAAGTAAATAAGTAATATGCGTTCCATCGCTAACCACGTAACGCAATCGTCTATTGAGAGATAATACTGACTAAGAAACTTAAAAGGAAATAAGTTTGGCTCCTGCTTACATGCAAAAATAAAAATGTTTTTTTTAATCTACCTAGTGCGTTTCTCTCTCAATAGACACATTAATCTCCATTAGTTCGACTTCAATCAACCCGCTCTCTGGAGTGAATCAACACTATTCGATTGATTAAATTCATTAAATTTACTTCAACAATAAACTGTACTGAATAAATTGGTTTTGAATTCTGATTTGACGTCGCAATTTGCACTGATTGGCTTTGGCGACAAAATGGCGTAGCGTTATCACTTGTACCGTTCTAGCGGAGTGAATTACCCGCAAATGAATATGAATAATTTTGTTAACCAACTGCTATGCTTGCTGAATATTGTATTTGCTTTAGTAAAACTGCTTTAAAACTTTAGCAAACGCAAACAAAATGCAATTTAGTTAACAATGGAGGCTGATGAGTTACGTCACGTAGCTTTGAATTACATGAAATGTTAACTTTGAAAAGCAAGAACAATACCCTTGTGAAAAAAGCGCATAATTCAACTGAGTGCTTAGTAAAATCCGGCTAAGTACAAGTCAGACTCACACGCGAGGGGCTCCCTACCATTATTTTATGGGGGCCCACTTTAATAATTATTTTTTACTAGCTCCCCGCCAGCGGCGTCGCTCCCGTTGCAAATTTCGGACATTCTTTATAGTTTTTTTTTTCTCTCACATAAACCTTGCTCTGACAATAACTTGGAAGTTAAGCGTAGGTACATACATTTCAGCGATTAATTTTTGTTTGTATAGATAATAATATATCGTTGTTACAGTGGCAGTAGAAATACACACTGTGTGAAAATTTTAACTACCTACCTACGCACTCTGACAAATGGACGGAGAGACAGGAGATACTTAGTTAATAGGGTCCTATTAGCACCTTATGGGCACGGAACCTAGTCTGGAAGACTTACCATTAAGAGTAATTTGTATTATACTAGTAATACTTATTTAGTCGATTTGACACTTGAATATGAAATAAGCAAAATCTTGCACTTAGCACATTTTTATTCTAGATCGATATACTGGAGTTGGAGTTTTTATTCCCTTTAAACCTCAGAAGATTTCTATTATTTGTCACTAGGATCCTAGAATGATTGTTGCTCATTTAGTACCACAAATTCTATGGATATTTAGGGACCTGGCATAGAACGTGGTAGTGGGAGATTCTTCCAGACATTTCCTGTTAATTAATGCCTTTAGGAAGATACATCCGCATCAATCTCCTTTCATGAGCAATTAACATAATAAAACAATTTGTTCAGCGAGCTACAAACAATCTCAATACCTTTTTACGAGTATAATAATAACGTTTTAATTTGATGCGATAAATTATAATAAGGGTTAGGATTTTGCTAGCATTCCATGGTTATGAAATCCATGAAGTCGCTATTTAATAATTATCATAACACATAAGTACCACTTTCATTTTAGCCATCAGTATTGACATATTTCAAAATAAATTATGTACATTTTTAGGATGGTTTATACCTACTAATATTTGTTGGCTTGTAACGCTTTCTATGTTTTCTAAATGAGTGTTCCTCCGTATCAATTCATTTAAAATGGTATAGTGATTTAACGAATCAATTAATTTTGAAACATTATTTTACTGAAAGTGATATGGTAAAGGTGGTTTGTATAATAATTGGAAAATATCTACTCCATGGAGTCTAGAACCACGGTATGCCAGAAAAGGTAGCGTAGTTATAATAAAATAGTAGATGCCTTTTCACACAAAACACCATAACCTGATCTATACGAACCCACCACTCGAAACTACACAGAGCTCTACTTATACCAATCCGAAAGTGATCCAAAAGTCAATGGTTCAAAACTTAGCTAGCTTCTCTTATTTAGTTACGCTTTATATTATTATTCCAATATATTTTATAAGGCACAAGCAGTTCAGTTTGAGTGGAGAGAAAGGGACAGGTATAACTGCCATAGCTCTGTCCCTTTCTCCCAACCTAAACTGAACTACTTTAGTAAGTCATGGTAACCCCCTAGACCTAAATAGCATTAAGAGCACGTTCTAACAACTAACTCTTGCACTATGCTTCATGTAAGTATGTTGTCTGTAGTCCAAGCGTGCTGTGTGTGTGAGTGTGTGTGTGTGTAGGTACGCTTTTAATCTAGACCACCGCTAAATTACACCAGCCGTGTTTATATGAGAACTGGTTGTGAAATGGCCACGGAAAGAATGCTGAAATATTGTTCTACTGTCACCTTACGTGATACATGAACTCAGTTGTAAAGGATTTTTCACATGAAATACTTCAAAGCTCTTGTTCTGAGTGCACGGCTGTAAAAAAGCTATTATGTTCACTGAGACAAGGACAAGTTAAAATATGTCTCTAGCTCTTCCACTGGAGATTTATATTTTACTTTTATAAAAGTCTGAAGTAGCGTCGCTTTAGACGCAATCTCTTGTGTCTACAGTCTAGGAACGAGCAAAAGTTTCAAATTTTTGCAGAGTGTAGGACAAAATACAAGTAACTATTTTAAAATTAAATTTTAATACCCTTGACGTAGCCAGAAATGAGCTCGTTTCAGAGCAGATACCAATGGGTGAAGGGTGAACCAAATTTTATGAAAAACCCGCTGTAAAAACCTGTTCACACATTCGGGCATAAACAGACGTTTGTTTATTTGTTTATAGTCGAATGTCAGAATTTACATATCATCATTCTAAGAGACGAGGGTTAATAATATAACGCTAGTAGATTCATTCAACGGTATCGTGCAAAACAGACATGGTCCCAGGCGCGATGCTTTCAGCGAACGATATCGTTATCGAAATTGGATTGAGGCAAGCTGATGCTGGCGTCGTCGGAACGTTTAATTCAATTCAATACATTTTGTCAGTTGTCGAAAATCGTTTACGTTGGTGTTAAATACATCTTGTCTAGAGCCCCTGGGGGTTACCTACTTACCTGTTGTTAGTTTTTATCGCATTAATACCTGATTTAAACTTGAATATACTCATTCTTGCCCTCAAAAGACCTAAGTTATTTTTACCTTTCTGGATATACAGACAAAGGAAGTGAATTCAACTCATCCGTTTCTTGAAACAACTTACTCCTATGGCACGACTGACGATCAAACGTATCGACGAAGTTAAAATTACTCAGATCATACAATCTTGCACGTACGTTCTGTTATGTACGATATGTGCTGTTTAATATTAAAACGTACGTGTGAATTTTTTGATATGAGCATTTTGCAATAAAGAATTATATTTTGAATCACCGAATTCAAAATAATAAAATATAGATGAAATTTGTCGTTCCACCATTGCTGCAATAGCCATCAAATTCTTTGAATACTATGAATTGTACTCTAGTGCGAAATTCATATTCAGTGAATGACATTATTTGATCCGCGTTTAGCGATAAATTCATGCATCGCATCTCTCTGTGTGGAGTCTCATACAAACTTAGTTTGCGACCACAATAGTCTGCCGAAGCACGATGCAGCCGCGAACTTTAAACTGTATTCGTGTGGCGGAACCTTAACTCTGCTGGTGGAATTTTATGTAATAGCCAACTCTGTCGGAATAAATTGCGTCTCTACTGATAGTTTTAATGGTCTGCAAATGTTTAGATTCCTTTGAAATATTTATGTTAAAAACCAGGCAAGAGCTGGATCATACTTAGATTTTCGACGCCGCTTGTAAATACAAACACAAAAAACTTGGTCGAAAAACAACAAGTATCAGCGAATTTTCTTTTCAAGGTTTTATTTTACAACTTTGTCGGCGTAATTTAAAGGTGTTATGCCAAACTACAGCTTTGTAGTACCAAGACTCTCTGAGCTACACCGCGGACAGACGGACATGGTGAAACTATAAGGGTGCCTAGTTTGACTTCGAAAACAGAAGAAACAAAAACTAGAAAAATATCCAGTCTGTAAATATAAAAGGAGTCCATTACTCAACTTGATATGTAGATAAGACTGTCATTCGCATCACTGGAAATTGAATCTCATTCGTATAAAATATCAAAGGTTAGCAACGCGAGCGTCGGCGAAAGCTTTAAAAGTTTAAGCTTGCTCTCCTACAGATATTATGTGACATTTGCTTTGAAATGTAATAATATAATGCATAAACGGTTTATCTCTTGTCAATCTTTTTTAGGAAATATTCATAATGGGTACGATGTTTGAAGATTCTCTGAATCACCCAAATCAAACGTATTATTTTCGTGTTTATCGGCTACATCGTGTTTTTTTATCATATATTTTAATTAATGAGTTTTACACAGATATTAGTTATCTCTTTTAAAATTAAAACGTACTAACCCGCATCTTAAATAGAGTGATATTTCTTTTTTTAAGTTAGGTGCCGCAACCCGGTTTTTTTTTACTACGATGTTATTTGTTATTCCCGTCGGTAGTTCCCGGTAGTGTTCTTGTGATATATAATGTTACAAACAAATTAAAAAATGAAAATCAGTACTAACTTAATTAAATTGACTACCTATTACAGGCGTGACTTGCTAGCAGGTCGAATTAGGTCAGTAAATTCAATTACAGGTGAAATTCTTTGGATTTATTTTTATAATCTAGTCGCCTCTTTACTAGAAATTCTACGAACAAAGTTTCTGATATGCTTAACAAATCAAAATTTTTTATGGCTTAGAGAAGGCAAACTAGCACACAGGCCACCTGATGGTAAGTGGAAACTGTGACCCATAGACATTCGCATTCACAAGACCGTAATCCTAAGACTGCAAATACAGTGCCAACCCTGAGGACTAAGATGGATACCTCTAGTAAATACCTGCTAGTCATTTCACAAGCAGTCTTATCCCCATCCGGAACACAACAATGCGAACACAGGTGTTTAGCGGTAGGTTAATGGATAAGATTGTGGTAGCGACCCTGCACAAGGTCCTACCACCCGTAAATATCAATCATTCCCCTATGTAAAAAGAAAACATTCTGAACTTCTCTCACAACTCAATTTATTCCGAGAATATTCTCAGTTAATTGAACCAGAGTATTTTAACTTCTGGGAATGATCTGCAATGTGCACATTACTACTTAATCATTTTCGTCTTCGTATTGAAAACAACGATGACGGCGGTTGTGACGTCCGAATGGTTGACTCAGCTTGTTAGATGTTATGACGGTTAGAAAGAGTAGACCTGGGGGGTTATTATGACATGGTTATGCAGTTCATTTTAGGGCCATTCTACTTTTCGTTGTACATAAATTTTTAGTCACATTTGCACTAAACAATTTTTATTTCAAAAACGGTGAATTGCACCGTTTTTTAATTTGAAACTCGAAGAGGGACGTAAATAAGCTTGTATTTAGAATTATCCTAATACATAAAAAGTTATTTGTAATAACTATAATGTCAGTAACGCAGTGGATGTTGATGTCCCCGCCTTTTCTATGGAAAGAGTGCAATTTACCACTGAGTTACCAAGATTCTTTAACGATAATTGAGTAATTTAAGAGTTGTTTTTTTGGAAACCGTCAAACTTAAACATTCTAAGTTTATGTTATTTATTTAGACGCGGATTCATAATTTGGTATACTTTTTATCGGACTATAACCAAAAATGTACACTGAAAAGTAGAATGACCCTTTAAGGCGAGCGTATAGGGCAGAGCTAGGGCAGATATAGCTCTGTAGGGTTACTATGACATAGCTATGCAGTTCATTTTACGCTGAGAGAAAGGGACAGAGCTATGTAGCATCTATAGCTCTGTCCCTTTCTCTCACCGTAAAATGACTGCATATCTATGTCATAGTAACCCCCCTGTTCCTTTCTCTCGGCGTATTTATCTGCATTGCTATGTTTTAATAACCCCCCTGAAAAGTTAATCATATCGACATACAAACCGGTTACAAGATCAGTAAATAACGTCGAACAAAGACCGATGTCATTCGCCGGCACGCGATGAGAACAAACATGATGTGTTAACGACCAGTTGTCGACAGCCGTAGATGATGGATGGCATTGTAACACATTTCTAACTTCCTCTCTGTTTAGCTGAGGGATTTTGCCATTTCGCCATTTCACTTTGAATTAGTGGGTTAGATGTAGCGTGAGATGTATTTTTGTAATTAGAAGTCTAAAACTCTAAGCATGCACGAGTTGGAAAGATTTCTTAGATGTATTTTACTTTAAGAAAAACGGAGAATTGCGAGTTAAACTTACATCTTTGTGGAATTTTGTGGAAGTGTAATTTTACACTTTTTTAGTGTTTTTACGATATTTATAGATTTCCTGAAATCTTTAATTATAAAAAGTTTATTCTTTTTTTATTTTAGTCGCAGTAGTTTCATAGATAAAAGAAGGAGGAATGATAAATTTTCCTCTTTTTTCTGAAGTTAAAAACCATTTATTTCAAAACTAAAACAGCACAAATTCGAGATCCTCACAACAAGCCCTTTCAATTAATATGTCATACGGTAGTTGGTTTGTAGATTGTAAAACTTTTTTTTAATTATTGTTATTTTGCCCCCAGAGTGACCCATGTTTAAAATTCATTAATTTTCTTACATACAGCCAGCCATCAAGTTGCTCTGAATTTCTGTGACACAAGTAAGGGTACTTGTGTCACAGAAATTCAGAGCAACTTGGCTGTGCCAGACGGACAGACTGACACACGAACACACTATAAGGGTTCAGTTTTTTCATTCCGACATACTGAACCATTACGGAAATAGCTTTTATGTTTATTATAGTTTCTTGTTACATTACATGTTGGTAAAGCCACGGGACAAATTTATTTGTTTACGTGGCACACCCCCCTTTTTCTATGGTACGGAGAAGGCAAACGAACACACAAGCCACCTGATGGTAAGTGGAAACTGTGACCCATTGACATTCGCATTCACAACACCACAGTCCTACGGCTGCAAATGCACTGCCAACCCTGAGGACTAACATAAGATGGATACCTCTATGCTAGTAATTTCACAAGCAGTCTTATCCCCATCCGGAACACAACAATGCGAACACTGCTGTTTGGCGGTAGATTAATGGATAAGATGGTGGTAGCGATCCGGACGGACCCTGCACCGCTGTTACCACCCGCAAAACTACACCTCCCTTTAACAACAATCTTTACAAAATCCACGCCGGTTTAATCAAGTTTAATCCTAGAGTTAAATACGCTTCACCCATTAAGTTGCAGATGTGTCTTTGTACTTGCGAGGGCAGTACAGTCGTCCCCGAAGTCCTTTAGCGGCTTTGCTGTGCCAGTTAATGGTCCATTAGGCCACGGCTGCGCCAAATTCATCCACCTCGCCACCTCGTTTGTCTCCGGCAAGCCGCGAAACAGCCGTCTTTATACCATTATTAAGATTACCATACAGCTGTCGCTTAAAAATATGCCTTGCTAATGACAATTTGGTTGTTGCTTTAACTAGCCTAATATAATCAAAACAAAAGATGACGATGCGTTTAGTTTGGTTCATAGTGACTCTGTCTACAAAACTAGCGATTCCAGGTTTGATCTCCGATAGGGTATAGCGTTGTTAAGCACAGATGATTCTTGGATGACTTCTACGAGTATAAGGGTGCGGCTCCACTGAGGCGGAGACGAGAGGAGCGGAGCGGAGCTGTGCCAATATTAACCAATAAAAGGCGCATGCGGTCACGTCGAGCGCGCCTTGCGCACGTTAGTTTAGATTCCATTGGTTAATATTGGCACAGCTCCGCTCCGCTCCTCTCGTCTCCGCCTCAGTGGAGCCGCACCCTAAGAGTATTCATATTTATTTGTTGGGTTTTCTTGTGATCATAATAGAGACCTTAAGTGAAATTTGGGACTAAGAAGGCAATCTTCTCCTTCCAATATGTATTCATTTATTAGAAAGAAAACAATTTTATTCACCAGAAAAAAAGCCTTGTAAAGATTCAGCGAGTCGTCCCCAATCAAAAGAAAATCGTTAACTTTTAGGCGTATGTAATTCGATATAGAGTTGTCGAACTAGCAGGCCGTAATCCAGCAGCCTTTCTTAATATACGTGTCTTGAATCGTAAGCAGACGACTAGCCTGCCCCGGCACTTTTATTGTGCAACTTTTGCTCAAGTTGAGACGTTGAAACTGCTACAGTGCTTACTGTGACCGGAATATCTCACTGTGGAATGGCTTTATAACTTTTTTTAGCTCGAACTTTTCCCATATTAGAACTTTATAACAATGGCCTCTTTTAATGATGCTTGTGTGAAGCTATTGGAAGGAGCAAGGAAGGTCATAACCATAAAAATCTGTCGTTAGGTATACGTAACACCAAATGGGAGTTTTCAAAACATCGAAATCCGAATAAAAAAACATCCGTTACGTAATTATTTTTTAGCCAGTAGTTTCCTTTTTTACCCGACTTCCAAGAAGGAGAATGTTTTAAACCTGTATTTATGTATGTGAGTGTGTATGTTAAGGTTATCTGTTCCCTTAAACTTAGATGCTGAATAGATGACCAGATTTTGACAAGGTGACGTTCTAAATAAGATAAATTATAAAAAATACAAAATGTAAAGCGAGTCAAGAACTATTAGTTTCTCTTTTTTCAATTTATCAATATAAAAATAAGTACATTAGCTTAAACAAATTGTCCCCTTAAACCACACCTCTGAGGGGTCAGAGATACCTGTCTTAATTAATCACGTGATGGTAGCAACTCACTTTAATTGTAATAATTAAATAAAACGTCTAGGACATTTATAAGACGAAGAATTAGGTACGCAGTGGTTATCTGCCCATAAGCGTTATTAGAGCTTGCAGTAGTTAGCTTCTTATATGTGATTTGACTAGTAAATATACGGCCTGAACGTTTTTTTTATGCGTTTCATCATAAATTATTCGTTTAAAATGTGGTATTCTATACTTAACTGAATAGGGACGTTAACGTGTAACTTATATAGACGACAGTACGATTACAAAAACATGCAGCCGGGTTGGGTTTTACAACACTTTTTGTCAGAGTTGTCTTGACAGACCTTTGCTGCGAGTATGACATCCTCGTAATCTCGAGTTACTCGTAAAATAAGCTTTAACCAAAAGGCACGTCAACCACGACATGATCAAAGCTCCGCATTATCTAGCTGACCCGTGTTCAGGACGTTGTCATGTAAATGAGACTCCCAACGACGGTGTGATTAATCCACCGCCAAGCCCTTCTCTAGCTCCAATAACAATAAATTTGTTACCCAATTACCATTTTGGCGCCGGAGTTAGCCTGGATGGTAGTGACCCTAACGAAGCTAGCGATACCGGGTTTGATTCCCGGTTAGGAGAAGTATTTGCGTAATGGGTGCGAGTTAAATAAATAAATATCGGAGGACAATCTCACACAAATTGACCTAGTCCCAAATTAAGCTCTAGGCTTGGTACTTTAGAAAATATACTATAGAAAACATCAAAGACTCAGGAACAAATACTCGCGCTCATCACACAGATATGTGCCCTTACCTGGATTTGAACCCGGGACCACTAGCTTCGTAATCAGGATATCTACCAACTGGACTGACGTATCGTTTGGTGTCGTGTCGTGAGTTAGTTCCTGAGATTTTGATATTTTCCATATGAGTATGTTTATTGTTGTCTAGTATCCATAGCACAATCATAGAATTTAGTTTAGGACTAGGTCGATTCATGAGAATTTGTTAGCAAATATTTATCATTTAACTACCTTACAGCAGCGGTGCGACGTATACGCCACGCCCGACTCTAGCTCCAATAACAATAAATTGTAACCTAATTACCATAAGATCGCAACTTCGCAACCAGTTCCCAGCAAAGTTTTGTAATGACCAGGAAATTTCCCAATTAATGAAGGAACTAGGGCCATTAATGCAGTTTTGCCGACGGCCGGCGCGACTTTGTTTTCGTTACCAGGCGGGAGTTACTTGTTAGTTTCACGCTAACATTGAATTTTGGTTAATTTCATTAAAATGGTAATTTTAAATTGAACTCTGCGATAATCAATCAGTTGCCCTCAATTCCGTTTACTTAGGGATCAAGAAAATGACCTACCCTGGAGCGAAAAACAAAGTAATCAATTAAAATGTATCTTTACACACACAAACCACGATACGGTTTGTGTTTAAGCGTAAGCTTTGCCAACATCTACTCAAACAAGAATTTGAGAGTGTCATCATCTCAATCACAAACAACGTTTTCATCGTATGAATTTGTGTCTATCATGTATGCATGTATATTATTTACGTTAAATACATATTTTTAATATTAATTAAGTATTTCACAAAGTTCTCAACTGTTTAGATCTCTAATTTTACTGGTTATTCTCTGTCAGCCATGTGGATGGCTGGCAGAAAATGAAGAAAATAAAACCACAACAAGGTGCGATATATATATATATATATATGTATATATATATATATATATCGCACCTTGAGAAGAATAGTGTCATAACTCAGACATTTTGAATTTCGAGTTATGCGCTATCATTATCAATTTATGATTCAGATTCAGATTCAGATTTTATTACTCAATATAACACAGTATAAATTACATGGCATGTCAAATTATATGCAGTGACATTGAGGTCGTCAGAAATATAATTAAATGATAATAGTAGAAAGTCAACACAAATACAGTGCATGAAAAAAAAAAAAAAAAAAAAAGTCAATCCTATTTATAAGTCAAGTTCCATATACTCATTCACGGAATAGACTGGGTTATCCAACAAAAGATTCTTAAGCCGAAGAAAGATTGAAAGCTGAAATTTTGAATTAGGTCACTATTGTTCTGAAGGTGCGATATACAGGGTGACTCCTAAGTGGTGAACAAAAATCATAGTTTCTAACGCAGCATTTCAAGGTAAGTTCAGTGCATTAGGTCTAAAAGCAAACAATTGAACTTTAATGACATTAACATTAATTAATTTAATTTAGTAAAAAAATAGCAACCGTGTGGTCACCCTACTCTACATGACAAGTACTCAAAATACAGTCAGCTGTAGATAAACGTGACCCTCCCTGCGTAGAAGCTTAGTATGCAGGTAGGTCAAATTCCTCTGCAGCTAACTGTACTTTTAATGATTCATGTAGATTTTATTTAATCTTATCGATGGAGTACCCACGTAGGCTATTGAAGTAGGGTGACCACGAAATCAGGTAAATTAAAAACTAATCATGGATTTTATTATAAAGAAAAAAAATGTTTTTTTTTACATATTGTTAAGTAAAAGTGTTTAAACGAAAGCTACAGAATAAGAAAAAAAAAATCTGTTCACCACTTAGGAGTCACCCTGTATAGTACTTACTCGGCTGTAAATCGCTGTCACACTTTCTCTAGCATCATCAGTGTATTTGTTATGAATAAGACAGATTGAAAGCAATAGACAGTCTAGTACTATGATACTGTGACTTTACTGGACACAAGTGAGACAGTTTTTTGAATAGCGAAGGCAAAGTATCTTTTAACGCCTTCTCATTCTAACTTCAATGGTTTTTTTACACTTTATCATTGACAAAGAGATATATAGTCATATACTTTACATTTTTCCTGACAGTATGACCAACAAACAAATGCATATTCATATTTAAGAACTCCAACCAGAAATCGCAGTAACAAATCGACTATCCATCTGAACGAAGTTTGCAAAACCTAACTAGCTCCTATTGAAATCATAGCGTTGAATTCCAATCACAACATTGCTCAATTGCCCGGATACTGAATAGGATCTAGTTTAGCCAAGTTATCGGTCACAGGCATCACAGCCTGAGACACAAAGACGGTCCGAGCTGTAACCGACCGGACTCCACCTGGAACAATTGTAACTTTATGCAAATCCTCAACTCAATCTTCGTCGGAACATTGAAGGAACTCAAGGCACAATCTTACCGAAATATATCCGCTTAACAAATTTAGTTGTAATGAATTTGTACCGGAGTTGGATTGCATTTCGTTATATCTGATATCCAATAACGACGTTAGACGTTATTGCGTCCTTTTAACGTCTCTCGACTGCTATTGAAACGGTTTTAAAATTATATTCGACAAAATGTTTGAAATTTGTGGTGATTGTTGCAGAGAAAATATCTAGGTACCCAACAAAACTGTTTGTGCATTTCATAATAACATGACAAGGTTATAACTATGCTCAACATTTTTATTGGGTGACTGTACGTACGTACACATTTATCCAATACATATATAGGTGTGCCGAGCATATTCAATCGTTAGTTAAATGCTCTATAAAAAAAACGTTACGGTAACGAAGGTGGAGATCGTTACGTGACCTATTAGAAGGAAAATGATAGATGTAAAAATCTCTTGCGACTCTACATCGTTAACTAGTACTTATATTTTTACTAGCTCGTTTCCTAGGATTTTGCTCTAGGTAAGTTAATGCACGTGCATTGTAATTGTACTGTACCTAGTTTTAGAATCTGCTAGATGTATTTGGTTTTATATTTAAAATGACTGTCAAATAATATCATCAAAAGACACGTACATGGCTCCTAAGATCGCGTTTTTTATTTTTACGTGCATTGTTATTATTTCTATTTATTTTTAGGGACTTGGAGTCGCTTTCAGTGGCTATGTCAGCCCCGTCCTTGCTTTATGGAATAACACTTGCATCGAATTGTATATTAATGTATTCAATAGCTTAGCATCTACCAAGCCTGCAAAGTAAAATACTTTATAATACTCCAAGATCGGATCTATTCGCCTTAAAAGTAGCTTATTTCTGTTCTATTTACATGAAAAACTAACTAACGCGGTCGCATCTACGTCTGTTGCAATTAATGATTATTTATTTAGTAAGCTTTTACAGCATAAAGCTGAAGGCGAAGGCACGCCGGCGTTGCTTCCGTGGGAGATTCCTCTCGATCCGTCGTTATCACCCTCCTCAACAGTGCATCGTACCACAGTAGAATACTTGTCAATAACATAATATACATACATACATAAACTCACGCCTTCATTCCCAGAGTGGGGTAGGCAGAGCTACAGAATTACCAAGCACTCTTAAATACATACGTATATACCTTCACGCCTTCATTCCCAGAGTGGAGTAGGCAGAGCTTCAGAATTACCAACAACTCCAAAAACTTGTTGATAACTCTGTAACCACAATTTGCACAATTAGGCTAAGATGTTTAAAAGCGCATTAGTGACAGGTTGCAAGCCCATCGCCTAACAGTACTTCAAGCCCTTATTCCCTTAGTCGCCTCGTACGACATTCACGGGAAGACATGGAGTGACACTATTCTACCCCGGCAACCATACGGGGATAATATAATAAGTTGTTGATAATTCTGTAACCACGTTTTGCACAATCAGGCTAAGATGTTTACCAGTGTTTTAGTGACAGGTTGCAAGCCCATCGCCTAAGAGTACTAGAAGCCTTTATTATTCCCTTAGTCGCCTCTTACGACATCCACAAGAAGACATGGAGTGGCACTATTCTAACCCGGCAACCACACACAATATCATAATATCATTACGCAGAATTTTCATCGCATCGAAAGGCATTTCTCACCGCATAGTTAAATGTTTTGTTTAATATATCCTAAAAACATCGTGATTTCCGCGGTGAATAGCGTTCAATGAAATGATACATTCGATGAAGTAAAATTTGATTAAATGATACTTAGGTCGACGGCCAGAATAATTCCAGAAATTCTTACATTTTATAAAATACAATCTACTGTCGATGATATCTACAAATACTAAAGTTGGGTATTCATTTTGTCGCGTCAGGAACATATTTTTGAGTAGTTGGGTCATTATTCGAGCGTTTCAACCGCGTCACTTTTGTAGACAGATTTTTGAAGAATTTGGCGTATATTTTGATACCGTTTTTTGATATTTCTTAGATGTCCGGTAAACTTAATTACCTAACCATAAACAAAGAAATGTGCAGCCTGTGTTCTACAAAAATGTGACCATGAAAGCGATTCGAAACAAACGCCCAAATAATGACCCAGTTATACCTACCATTTAAAACGCGTTCCTTTTTAGGTTGTATAACCGATGATAGATAAAAAAAATCCTAAAATTTAGTAAATATTTCACTACAGAGACACGGCCAAAAAATAGATTTATTTTACGATTTAAACATCATAACTGCGTAATTATCTATAAAAGGGGAAAGGTGAAAAGCAAATTGGTGTCGAGTATGGCGTTAATCGCCCACGAATACATCATTAAAGATAAACCCCCCTACTGTGTCACAGAGAAACTTCACGGCTTTTCATTTTGATTTAAATTATTTTCTCTTAATTAAGTGGAATTACGTAAAGTTACGAAAAACCTGTATCACGTTGGATGTATGTGACATTGGTTTATGTGATATAGACATTTAAACCAAAGCGGCATGTCTTGGTAATTAGCCTTTTAAATTACTCTTGCTTTCTTGTTTTCTCGACTCTGTGGCTATAAATATGTATAAAGCCGTTTGCGTGATAACAATACTCATGAAAAATTAGTTGATTTAAATATTCCTAGCCATTTAAAAAAAGGCCCTTTTTTCTCAAAAAACACAGTAACAGTATTTGTACAGTTAGCTAATGTAACATAATTATGGTACATTACTTTACATGAAGTTTCTTATACGTATTTACATTCGCATTTAAACTTCATAATTAGCTCTTAATTACAAAATAAAACGGAAGAACTACTGGATCATCAACAACTATAAAAACTTGTTCGTAATTATGTAACCACATTTACGATTATATGGTAAAAAATAAATATTAAATAAATTTTAAGTGTAATGTATGTGTTATATCGAGTAATAAAATCTGAATATGTTTTTTTTTAATAATTGCAATTCAGATCGAATCAAATCGTAAATGCTACTAATAAATACGAGTAGACGAAGTTGCAATCAGAAACTACTATCTAGATCGGCTGTATTGTCACTCATGCGAAGTAGGTAGCAGGAGGGGTTTTGAAGGACGTGGACTATGCAAATGAGAACACAGTCACTTAACGGCTAATGCGCTCTGAGGATCATATATATTTGTAACCGTAAAAACCTTATTTGTGCAAAAACATTGTCAATCCTGAGGAGTTTGACATTTCGTTCTCAGATTGTGGGTTTTTTCTTTTCCTGAATTGCTACTTCTACTTATAGTTGTTTTGAGTGATATCATCAAAAAATAGTGTTGACAGATTACTAAATTAAAAGTACAATAGCGGATGTTTGATTTGTTAAAAACTATAGATACAGAGATCTTATTTTATGTTAGTTATTGCCCTAATTTACTTAATTAGTTATTTTATAACAGAGAAATGTTATGATAATTAAATAACGCGTTGCAATACCCTAACCTAACAGGGTTGTACTTAGAATTAGGTTTCTTTTGTACAAAAAATGCAATAAATAAATAAATATGTAAAACATGGTTTATATACAGTTGACAGCCCAGGCATACCATAGTATCAAGAAGTAGTTGTAGTAGTAGTAGTAGTAGTAAGGGACGCGTTTATTAATATAGCTTTTTTTTATTCACTGCACCCAATAAGGTTGAAAGTTAAGAATTTATTGATTCAACAGTAATATTAAGTATATAAATGTTATTGTGTGTAGATACTCTGACAACGGCATACGCACAAAATGGCGTCAGTGATGCATGCACAAAATGACGTCAGTGATACACGCACAAAATGACCTCAGTGACACGTCTAGAACAAATTGATCCACGTGGCTCAATCGTGTAGCGTGTGCGGAATTCCGTCTTAACACAGTAGACATACTGTACCGGTCTCCGCTGCCTCGCAGCTCGGATTTATCTCCCAGTGGAGTTCCTTTAGCTTGCAAATGACTCGCATTACACCAAAATGGCTTCATTAACCGACGCCTATCGCCGGCGCGTGCGAGCTTACGTGTCTTCGCGGAGTAATTAAAAAGATATGAGACTGTTCAGATTTTAAGACGATAACACTAAATTACGTTATAGGTTTTGTTAACTTAAAATCCAGTGATGGAAGTGTATGAAAACCATCTTGACCGAGTTTCCAGTCAGATACAATATAGCTCTGTCTTTTTCTTTCATATCACAGAGGAAGAAAAGTGATATCTTAAACTGTCCGTCTGGAAAAATCGGCCATTAATGCATTAAAAACTGTGGTTTAATTCACTAACTAATTATTTCTGACCCCTTTATCGTAACTCCTTTATCACCCCGCAACTGATACATTATCACTATACGAGATTATAACTATACGAAAGTTATTGGCCAATTTGGCCAATGAACGGAAACAAATTGATTTCACGCAAGTTGTAGAAATAAGTAATAGTATAAATAATAGTACATAATTATCGTCGTTAGAAACGTCTTACTTAGTAAGAAGCGGGTAACTACAACTTAAGTGAACGTGGAACAGGCTAAGGCTGGTAAAATGACAAAGTTACAGGTTCGGAGAAAGAGGAAACTTCGAAAGTTAATATATACTTACTTGTGGGAGGACCTTGTGCAGGGTCCGTCCGGGTTGGTACCACCATCTTATCCATTAACCTACCGCCAAGCAGCAGTGTTCGCATTGTTGTGTTCCGGTTTGGGGATAAGACAGCCGGGGAAATGACTAGCATAGAAGCATTCCATCTTAGTCCTCAGGGTTGGCAACGCATTTGCAGTCTTAGGATTGCGGTCTTGTGAATGCGAATGTCTATGGGTCTCAGTTTCAACTTACCATCAGGTGGCCTGTGTGCTCGTTTGCCTTACTATGCGATAAAAAAAAAAACCTGTTATATCTAACTCAATATGTCACTCTCACTAATGAGATATTTATTTATTTACTTTACTGGAGATAAAACAGAAACAAACAATGCATTTATATTTTATACACTAATTCACAAAGTATTTAAGATACAGTTGTTTCCTTAAATATGATAGGTACTTAAGCTAAGTTTTTAAATTAGTTACCTATTACTTTATCGAAACACCTTTCAAGGAAAGTATCATTACGCAGATTTTTTATTTCATTGAAAGGCATTTCTCGCTACATGAGGCATTTTTTTGCAGTCTCAAGTCTAACCTAACCATACCTACATAATCAATGTTTCAGATATCCTGAAAACGTCATGGTTTCAGAAGAAAATAGCGTTAGAAATTCCATAAAATGATGGGTTACCTTTTAAATTACTAGCATCAAGCCTCAATTCCACCGCTGCGCACGCCAAGTACGTTCACGGTACACAAGAGAGCCAAGTGGATCAAATTGTTCTAGGCGTGTGTCACTGACGTCATTTTGTGCGTGTCGTTTGCCACTGTACGATTACATTTTTCTAATCCAAATAGATACGAAACAAATTCATATTTATACTCACATGCGCGTGCTTAGAGGTTTAACTATTATGTAAGAAGGTGCTGCTATTCGTTGCTGCATTTGGTTGTTAAAAAAAACATTGCTTGCTTTTTAATTTTTTCTTTTCAATATTTTTAAAAGTGTAATTACACATTTAAGAAAAAACATTACGTCTTATAACAAGTGATTTGTATTTAACATGGATATTAATAGAAATGCAAAGTTAACAAACACTTTAACGGCGTGGTTTATTTGTTCAACAGCTTTTAACTAACAAGCCTGCAACGGCAAACTCCCTGAGCCTTTGCACAAACTGCTGACGAGCCATAATTGCACCGCAACTTCCTCTCGACGTTGAGAAACAAACAACATACAACAACATAATCAGGGGAACAACGTCGTAAACCCATCGTCGTTGAAGTCTAGTTAGCTGTAGGTAAGTAACCCTGCCTACGAAAGTAGATGTCCCGGGTTTGATTCCGGTAAGGGCAAATATTTGAGTGCTAAAAAAGAGTGTTGTATATGTATGTGTCGTGATTGTTAGATGTCTTTTATGTATATATTTATTTAGTTTTTTTTTTTAAACTTATTGCTTGGTTTGGGAGTAAAATGATTTAGTGTAAAATTATCTCGTGTTTTTACTCAGTAGCGAGCTAGTAAGATAATAATAATCTATACATACATAAGCTTGAACAAAAATACATTGAAAAGATAAAGAAAGACAGTTAATTGTTTCCTAATGAGCTCCCTCCTAATGGAACACAGAAAAGAATCTCAACAACCCTCAACTTATTCAGAAAATTAAAGAGAACAAACTTTTTATTGCCGAATATCTTAACTTGTTCCTGCATAATAAATAATTATAACTCTCGCTAAAAGGAGTTGGAATACACAAAATTCCGCTCAAGTTTACGTGAAAGTGAAATTGAAATTTCAGGTCATTATTCATACGTTGGAGAGGTTTAGGAGCCGTAGGAGCGGAGCACATTCATAATTCAGTATCGTGTGTCGGCTGTCCGGCGATGCAGCCCGAGCCCAATCTCATAGATAGATAATAGAAGCACGTCTAACGCCACCCAAGAAGACAGTTTACTACTGTTAGTTCCAAATTTAAATAGATTTAAACTATGGCCAGTTATAGCTTGCTGGAGGAATAAGTTGCTCCACGACTGTGCTAAGGTCTTAATCCCTTACGCAAAAAAGGGTGTGTATCTGTCTATATGTGCGTATCTGTGGCATGGTAGCTACCAAATAAATGGACCGATTCGGACGCGGTTTTTTTACTAAGATTATTTAATCAGGTTAGGTTAGGTTTGTTAAACATCGCCGTTACCAGACATTAGCTCTGAAAGTAAGGGCCGCTATTATACTCGTACTGGGGGTTTTTAAGTATTGACCCTTTCGACCTGTATCATAAACACGACTTTATTGGTTAAGGAAGATGATATCTTTAAAAAAATCAATAAAGTAGTATTTTTTTGTTTTTGAATATAAAAGGTAGTCTCATTTGCGTAGAATTTGCTATTTCTAATATTTAAGATAGATGCCGTCCCGTCTCTGTATACTAATATCATAAAATTATAAATGCAAAAGTAACTTTGACTTTGTCTGTGACGCTTTCACGGTAAACCGCTAAACCGATCTTGACGGGAGTGGAGATAACTTAAGCCCCAAGGAAGGACGTAGGTACAACCCGCAATATGCGTATAACGATAGATTACCAGCAATCGAGGTGGTAGGGAAGGAAAGACAATCGTTTGTGAGATGTAGGGTGAACCTAGCTGCAGACACTACCCAAATAAACCATTAAAAAATTTAGAACATTTTTGGTGAACATCCTCTCAAGTCATCATGCATGTAGAACATGATGAAATGAAACCTTGTAGTCTAATTATTGTTTTTCATCAAAAAATCCTCTCCCTATCTCCTACCTTCCTTTACCTTATGTAAGCATGTATATTAGTCACTTCATCATCTTGTAAGACCAATACCGCGTGCAGGGGCTGTATTCTGTTCGGAAAAATGATGTTACTTTTAGCATGTTACGATAGCTCTTATTTAGCAGTAATGCCGGCCAAGTTACAAACAATACGATAACATCTCAAAAACGAATAAGTATTTAACGGGTGGAATAGCAGCCCAGTAGGGATTACTTTCAAATACAGAATGAATAAAAAACACTCCTAAAAAGCCTTCATTCATTACGTTTGCTCGCGAAATTTCGAAAATCTATTAAGAAAATGTTTCCTAAAAACGTCCGACGGCAAGCCTACGTATCCGAAAGGCTGTGAGTGTTTTAAATAATTTCCCTCGACATCGGCGCGGCAATTTGTCAACGTCGGAGTTGCACTCCATGTGATGCGAGGTGACTTCGCCCTTCCGCGCCGAGCTTATTCCGAATCTACCCGACTAACAGTCGATACGCGAAATTCTCTTACAACACATATTGGAGTGAATGAAACGAAAAATGAGGAAGTATTTAATGTAGGAGAGAAGATACAATTTGGAATGTTGGAGAGAACGACTCATTGATTAGACTTGCTTAGAGTTGTATTTCTTTGTCCCTTTTTTCCTTGTAGATGCTGACTTGCTAATACGACGTTTTATTTGGCTTTTAAAAAGCGCTATGTTACATGAATACATTTATCTATTATATTTATAAATAGAGAGGAGAGGAGAACAAGGGGAGAGGCCTTTGCCCAGCAGTAGGACACTCATATAGGCTAGGAAAAGAAATTCCCCTCTGAAACTTTAATTTTAAGTAAGTACGTCTTGTTTTTAGCTAAGGATCAAGTGGGTAACTTTTTTATTCATTAATCAATATTTTTAAATAAATGGCTATGAGTATTTCATTGTTTTTAATATTTGATGTTTAATAGATATTAAGTAGGTATTATGAGACGGATTTAGGCTCATATTTCACTTCCTACGTTCTTTTGTTTCTTGCTGGTTACTCTTTTCGTTTCAAGTTTGTTATTTACTTTTTAGCCTACATTTCTGATGAAACTTAAATGTAGCTCACCCTTTGAAGAATACATTTCTTTCTTTATATCTACAGTTCAAATAACAATCCAACAGCTACTGATCTGAGGGGTTATTATGACGTAGCAATGCAGTTCATTTTACGCTGAGAGAATGGGAAGGAGCTATATAACTGTTATAGCTCTGTCCCTTTCTCTCAGCGTAAACTGAACTGCATAGCTATGCCATAATGACACAACACACACATAAACAACATAGTTTTAGCCGAAACACGTCCATTGCTGGACTGCCTGCTTTAAATATTACCACCGTGATCGGTCCTGCTACTTGCATCCTGTCACGGTAGGTATAGTTCAATCCGCGTTATGATGGGACTGATGTGCGAGGTGCGTCCCAATAATTAACACGTCTTAATCGGTCAGCGGCCTCAGGCCCTCAGCCAAATTAATTGGGACCAGATGAAGCCGGCGACGCTGAGAGCCTTAATTGAATTGTCTGATCGCTAATTACGGAACATATATATGTTTAAAGTTACAACTCATACAAAAAAGCAAGCCATTAATACCCATGTAAATATTTTGACTTGAAATGATTTTATACCGCATTTTTTATTAAAGTACCTATTTAGTGTCACTCAAGACGCTTATGACGAATCTTATCTCCTCGTCTGTCGAGGTTAGGACATCCGTTCAGCTTCTACATGGAAACAAAGAACCAACATACATATTTATAATAATAAAATACATACCTTGACGACGCGCTGGCCTAGTTGGTAGTGACCCTGCCTACGAAGCTAGCGGTCCTGGGTTCAAATCCCGGTAAGGGCAGATATTTGTGTGATGAGCGCGAATATTTGTTCCTGAGTCATGGATGTTTACTATGTATTTAAGTATATAATTTCTCTATATAAGTATTTATATCGTTGTCTAGTACCCATAATACAAGCCTAGAGCTTAAATTGGGACTAGGTCAATTGGTGTGACATTGTCCCCTGATATTTATTATTATTATTTACCTATAGTATAACAATCCGTGAATCTGATTAAAAATGGTTGTTATTATTTACTAGCGGCCCGCCAGCCAGCGGCTTCACTGCGGTGCAAATTTCTGACTTTCCCGGTGGATTTTTCAATTATTTTCTTTCATACAAACCTTTTCCTGACAATGACGAACACAACAAAAAAAACAGCCAAATCGGTTCAGCCGTTCTCGAGTTTTGCGCTTAGCAAACACATTTAGCGATTCATTTTTATTATATAGATTATTGACGGTGAAAATCTTTGAAATAGACAAATTAAGTTTACTTATAGTAAAGTTTTTCTACAATAAATGGTAGCATTTCTGTACGGTAAAAGGGAGGCCCTTTTGGTAAATTACTTACATTACAGTTTTTACACGTGTTTTAATCTTAATATAAACCTATTTTTGAAAAACACCAGAGGGGAAATATACCGGTACGTAATAATCTTATTAACGTATTAACTTAGTATGTTTGTTATTTATTTTATTATGTATTTTTTATATACATGTATATTTATAATATATATTTATATATATATATATATATATATATATATATATATATATATATATATATATATATATATAAAACTAAAATTAAATGTTTTTTTATTTTATTAAAGCCCTTCTAAATACCTAGAAACAGTAGTTCAAAGAATCAAATCGTATCTATCATATTTTACCTATAATAAGATAATTGAAAATTCACTTCTACTGCAACTCTTTAGTGCTCTGCACTACACGTTAAGATGTAAATAACAAAAATTTATTCAGCTTCATTAAACGAACCAAGAAACGCCAAGTATGTTTTCAGACATGCGCAAAATCCATTGCGGCCCTGACTTCCCGTTCCGCCTCATTGTTGTCATTTGATGGCCAACATCAGCGATATTATATTCTAAAAAATGGCTCTGGTATCGAGGAAACAAAGTAAAATACGTACGCTACAAGAAAATTGGAGCCACCCAACAAAGAAAGCGCCTGGGGAGCAATCGGCCTTCCTTTTCTTTAGTAAAAACCCTAACACATCGAGGACTTGACCGCGCTAGTGATTCATTAGAACGTCTTACTTCAATATAGATGTTTTGGCCGCAGTTATGTAAGAATAATGGTAGACATAAGAATAATATGTTTTTACGATCAATCAAGTTTCGCGTAAACCAATAACATTAGTTAGACCGTGTCACGTTTGAGCTGATTACTGCTGTGCGAAATGATTCAAGTTCTATTTAAATTTAAGACTGGTTTTGGTAAAAAATAACAGGCAATTAAATGCTACTGGGGAACAAGTACCTATACACAAGCGCTTTTAAGCACCGCCAGATGAGCACCGCCTCAGTTCAAAGTAAAACATTGAAAAGTGAGCTTTGAATTTTGTTAATACGATACATTTCAGTGGACGACACGAAGTCCTCGACCAGCTATTGTTTTCATTTTAACTTAATAAAAAATCTTAGGAAGGTGACGTGATACGAAGAGTCACGTGTCGTGATCTACCAGTAGATAAGGCGATTGGTTTAAAAACGAAACAAATGGAAACGCTAGGTAGGTAGGAGAGCCAGTTAATGACGATTAAGTCGTTCCTTGTGACGATTTTTCATACAAAAGTTTGAAAAAGGATCGAGTTAATTGTATCAAAAGTGTTTCTCAGTACGGTGGTGAGTATCGTTTTTTCCTTACCTCTTTTGGTTTTCTTCATAATTATTGAATTAGTTAATATTAAATGCATTCACACAGCCAATTGTAATAACTTAAGTAATAAGCGCACACACAAGAATTTCGAAAGAAGAATCTTTTCGACGTCGACAACCACTTTCAAATCATCCCGTAATCATACCGTATCATCATCATCGTCATTTTCATCCACCCTCTGTCGGTTAAGGTCTCGTGCTCTGCTAACGCCATTACATTGATTTTCATTATCATCGTTTATAATAATATTATGACTTTGAATTTAATTTATTCCCTTTTATGTGAAGTACGCATAACAATGGTTTTCCCTCGCCAATTTTAAATGCGGCACGCTCCGCAAATCACCGGAGAGCAAACGCATTTTATCCTGATTACTAGAAGATTTCAGATACAAACTGAATTCTAGATTATTTCTCAGCGCGCTCTCATGCGCGAGGCGGAATAACTTTAGACAACTCTAACTTTGACCACGATTGACTTTACTATTGAATCAAAACAGAGATTATGTCCCATTATGTTTTAACCCAATTTGCTCTATGATCACAATCATATTCTTTGCTTTATTGACTTGACTTGATAGTTAAAGCTTTTTGAGATATCACGATTTCAAAGTTAGGAAGTATATAATTTCGTACGTCATTTACGTTAAGGGATTTTTTTATTAAGTTTCTGTAATTTGTGTGGTACGTTACGAACTCTACATTTATATATATACAGGGTGTCCCAGAAATAGCACGTCACAGTGACACTGGAGATTCCCCAGCCTCAGACGAACCAAACCAGCCTAACATGACTTCAGTAAAAGTTGCACCGTTTTCGAGTTATACCAATTTAAAGATTTTTCCAATTTTTCACCTCTTTTGACATTGTAAGTGCTCGCATTTACTGGGATAGCCTTAGAATTTAGTATTTTATTTGTGCGCGTTTATGAATAGTTTATAAAGGTGATAGAAGCATTACTATGTCAATAACTAATGTAAAAGTTGGAAAAATACTGTAATGAACTTGACTTAAATTATCATCAACATAGTAATTTAAACTTTGAGCACCTGCCATTACTTTTTTTTACTGTAAACAAAATGAGCAAATAACTTTAAAAACATGCGTATTTTATGCCAATTCTAAAATGGTATGACACAGGATATCTTAATGCATAAAAGTAGGAATTCGTATGACATTTGCCAATATGGATCCTCGGAAATCAATGCTAATCATCTAAAAAATTATCTTGTACTCTACGATATCTCATTTGTTTGTGCTCCTTTGAAGAATATGATTGATTTTTGGTTGACATTGGTTCAAAGATAATAGAAAACGGGTTTAATTTTCATTAGTTTTTACAGTAAATGTTCGAATTGTTTCCCTCCGACTCTAAGGCACAAATGGCATCTTCGAATAAAATTTCGGTTTAATTTTCGTAAACTGGTTTCCGATATGTCTCGGGCTGCATTGAAGACACGTCGCCGTAGCTCCTCTTCGTTACTTATTGGTTTTGAATAAATATTGTGTTTCAAACATCACCAAAAAAAAAAACATTTTACAAGCGAAATCAACTTCCGTTAAGAGTGCCGAGTAGTCGTTTCAGTTCCACAAACAAAATCAGAGTGACACATGTATGATATCTTAATGCAAAAAAGTAGGAATTCGTATCACATTTGCCAATAAGGATCCCGGCAACCAAACTAACAAATGAAACGCGTTTAGCCGCTTTGCAAGTTTATCATGTAAAGAATTGTAGGATAGTTATTAATGCAGTTGTAGCCCTGTGACCCAAACTACTCATAGTTCGTTACCATGCGTTTCGTGCTATACTCGTTGATTAATATTAAACCTCGTTTTAATAGCCGACTTTTTAGTTAGGTACGAAGTTAGGTAGTTATGTGATACGAATTCCTACTTTTTTGCATTAAGATATCATTTGTCACTCTGATTTTGTTTGTGGAACTGAAACGACTACTCGGCACTCTTAACGGAAGTTGATTTCGCTTTGTAAAATGTTTTTTTTTTGTTGGTGATGTTTGAAACACAATATTTATTCAAAACCAATAATTAACGAAGAGGAACTACGGCGACGTGTCTTCAATGCAGCCCCCGAGACATATCGGAAAAACCGAAATTTTATTCGAAGATGCCATTTGTGCCTTAGAGTCGGAGGGAAACAATTCGAACATTTACTGTAAAAACTAATGAAAATTAAACCCGTTTTCTATTATCTTTGAACCAAGGTCAACCAAAAATCAATCATATTCTTCAAAGGAGCACAAACAAATGAGATATCGTAGAGTACAAGATAATTTTTTAGATGATTAGCATTGATTTCCGAGGATCCATATTGGCAAATGTCATACGAATTCCTACTTTTATGCATTAAGATATCATGTGTCATACCATTTTAGAATTGGCATAAAATACGCATGTTTTTAAAGTTATTTGCTCATTTTGTTTACAGTAAAAAAAAGTAATGGCAGGTGCTCAAAGTTTAAATTACTATGTTGATGATAATTTAAGTCAAGTTCATTACAGTATTTTTCCAACTTTTACATTAGTTATTGACATAATAATGCTTCTATCACCTTAATAAACTATTCATAAACGCGCACAAAGAAAAAACACTAAATTCTAAAGCTATCCCAGTAAATGCGAGCACTTACAATGTCAAAAGAGGTGAAAAATTGGAAAAATCTTTAAATTGGTATAACTCGAAAACGGTGCCACTTTTACTGAGGTCATGTTAGGCTGGTTTGGTTCGTCTGAGACTGGGGAATCTCCAGTGTCACTGTGACGTGCTATTTCTGGGACACCCTGTATACATACATTAAATCACGCCTGTTTTCACAGAGGGGTAGGCAGAGACCACTTCTTTCCATTTGCTACGATCTTGACAAATTTCTTTCGCTTCTTCAACATTCATACATCGAGTCATGTACGCACGTCGGTTACGGGTACATAAGATTCTACTCTACATTTATTAAAACCTCATTTACAAAAAACAGTGACTAGAAATTTTCCTTCCGTGTCCCCTTCATATTTGAAATCATAAACGTTTCATGAGGATATTTCAAACTCATCCATCAGGCCAGTAGTTACCTATAAGTACAGGCTTCTATTTCAGAAACATTATTAGCTAACTTTAATCAAAACGTCACGCCACTCGTAAATTACTCGAGAAACTTAACGCTTTACGAAAGGGTTCAACGCTCGAATATTGCCTACAGCCAACCGTAGTCATAAAGTTTTATTTATACGGTCCAGTAAATAAGACATCTCAAAATACACGCCCGTCTAAACAAATACTGGACTTTATGTACTTCGATTGAACTTTGTTGACCCGACCGAACGGAAGGTAGATACTACAACTTTCGATAGCTTGAATTCATCAAGAATGCTAACGATTTTTTTGAAACCCGGCAAACGAACGGCGACATGATAAATAGTCGTACATTAAGCAAGATCACTAGAAAATAAAGGCAATGAGGCAGAAGGTACGAGTAAAACTGGATCTAACCCATCTTATCTAAAGCAACCTCATACATAACCCCGAACGGCCCGAACTTAACCCACTAACTAACTACAAGCTACTTGCCTATTTCCAAAATTAGATCCAGAAACATAAGTTTGTACTTTTACTAATTATGTGATATGAAGAACACACAGCCACTGTACCTGAAGGTGCTTGCTCAGTGTTCACTTACTACAATACTCTGAACTTGGAGCTCACTTTGATGCTATTGTACATTTGCTTGCTTGATTTGGACTAAATATGGAAAACCTGTGTGTCGACATGGATAAGTGGTCGTCTCGTGATAAGACTATAGCTAGGTTGGAATAACGATAACTTTCACGTGGTTGTGGTTCGGTGTTGGGAGACAACTAGATATCCAGCGTTTTTTTTTTTACTTTCTTAAACCCATTCAATCTCACCCTTAACGTTTGCAACCCATTTGACGTTTTAGGATTATAGTCTTGCAAATACAAATGTCTATGGCTCGCAGATCCCACTTACCACCAGGCGCGTATGCTCGATTAGCATAAAAAAGTATGTCTACTCAGAAACTGCTGTGTTTTTTTGTGAGTCTTCACCGCGCGCAGCAGTTTAACGGAACCAGTTTATTGCGGCGGTATTTGAGAATCGCTACGACCTAGGGATCTTCGAGACGAACCTACTCTCTCTAAGGCTGGCAACGCATCTGTCATTTCCTTTCCTAGAGTCGCAGGTGTCCATGGGAGGCGGCGATGACTTTTCATCAGATGTCGTGATGGTGCAAAGATGAGTCTATATGACAACACAGATAACAGAGTGTGCGGCAAAGAGGTGGAGACGATGAAACACTTACTGTGTCAATGTGATATCCTCTCTTGAGTATGAATGAAAATTGGCTACGCAAACCAAGCGATTTCAAAGCACTGGTATTGCGCTCCGCCATCCGCTTTTTTTTACGGCACAGGAAAGCAAACTAGCACACATGCCACCTGATGGTAAGTGGAAACTGTGACCCATAGACATTCGCATTCACAAGACTGCAAATGCACTGCCAACCCTGAGGACTAAGATGGAATGCCTCTATGCTAGTCATTTCACCGGCTGTCTTATCCCCAAACCGTAACACATCAATGCAAAACTGCTGCTTGGAGGTAGGTTAATGGATATGGTGGTATAACCCGGACGGACCCTGCACAAGGTCCTCCCACAAGTTTTGCTTTCTGGATGGCATGGAGGAAGCATTGGTGTAAGTGCTAAAGAAAAGGGGTAACTAAATAAAAGGTCCCATAGTGTTGAAGTGTATTAGAAAGGTCCCCACCGGTAAGATAAGACCAAGGTTGGCGCGTCAAGACTAACGAAGAGCGCCTCCAGTATAATAAAACAGGATTTTTTGCTGCGGAAACTTGTGTTCATATATTATTACGGAGAGGAACATTAGGAACTACATGTAGCGTTAAGTAACTCTAGCTCTAACGATCCCGAACATACTGGAGCAGAGAAATTGATTGATCGAGTACCATTAAACGCCAGCGGCGTGAGGTCGTAAATAAATAACGACGTTTTAGGTTTTCCTCAGTCAACTTATGTTATGAAACATAAGGAAAATGCAAAGACAATGTGTCATGTAAAACAGTACAAACGCAATTACTTACGAGTAAAACATAACCCTGTCAGCAACAGTCTATACGACATATTTATAAAATATACAAGCAAGAATAAATATAATTGTATACACGTGAATAAATGGTAACTATTATTTTATCGAAGCACCTTTCAACCAATGTATCATTGCGTAGAATTTTCATTTCATCAAAAGGCATTTCTCGCCAAACAAGTTTTTTTTTTTTTGTAATGTCAGGTCTAACCTACCTAACCTAACCTACGTAATTAATGTTTAGTAAGTATATCCTGAAAACATCTAGGTTTCAATGGAAAAAAATATTCGATGAAATGATACAATTGATGGAGTGAAATTCGATAAAATAATGGGTTACACCAAGGTTACACATACTCGCACACATTTAACGTATGCCCCATACAAACACATACACATTGTAAATAATAATTAGAGAACTCTGCTCAAAGAGTCTGAGTTTTGACTTAATAGCCTACTTAAACTGTACCTAACAACTACGATAAACATATTTATAATACTCTTAAATACATATAAAAGAAAAACCCGTAGCTACAGCACACCTAAATCCAATTAGCTTTGCCTTGTGTAACTTTAGTTTATAGAGCGATGCCCGCCTGGCACACTTGCCTGCGATTAGTTCTCCCCGGGTACACACGGCGTAAGATCTGCGGCTGCGGGATCAATGCCGGTGCTCAGCCGCTCACACGCCTCTTAGCCGGGATCAATCAGACAGCTGTGCTAAATCTGGTTCAAATTTGACGAATCATTAAATTTGAAAACTGATTCCTTGAAATACGAAACGTCGTATGTAATTAGCTTCTGCCCGCGATTTCGTTCGCATAGATTTCGATTATCGTTATTTCCTCGCGATCCTTGAAATGTTCTGGAATGAAAAGAAGCTTATATGTTAATCCAAGGTATATAGGTAGGCTTTCTTCATTTCTAATTTCATCCAAATCCATGCAGCCGTTGCAGTGTATAGGAGTAACAAAGAAACACACAATGATTCGCATTTTGAATATTACTCGAAGTAGTATTAACAGCCGAAACCGACGTTCAAGTACGTGTATCAAGAGGTTGATGAATGTAGACGAAGCGAAAGAGGTATATTTTGACCGGTGCACCTAGCTTTCCATAGTCTCTGCCTACCCCAAGTACTAAGGTATGGTATATCTATAATAAATTGAAAATTTGCTATAACTACTTTTCCTTTTGCTCGTTCTTATCAATATGTAATAAATTACAATAACAGAATCGTTGAAACTACACCGTACAAGTTTTGCAATCGGTTTTACAATGAAGGCAAACATCCCTTGGATAAACATAATCACTGCCTTGACTAAAGTAGTTTTCTTAAAAAGCTTTTCCTCATTTAAATTCCTGTTCAATTTTCTCGAGACATTTACACGAAGAAGCAATGAAAACAAGCAACTTTGTTGCCAGTAAATTGCCAACGAAAGCAGGTCTTGTAGAAAAAACGAACTAGTCGTCAGAGTTGAGCGTATCGGCGATTGTTCGTCTTTGCCGTCCCTTTAATGGGATTTCCACGTTTGCAGTCAAGTTCGAAGAGTGGAAAATTTCATCAACATCGCCTTTGACTTCGTTAGGAAGTTCGCCTATTATTGCCACTCAATTGTCGACATCAAATATAATTGATGCTTCACTTGTCGTGCAAACGTTTTAATTATTAACGGCCGCACTCAGAGTCAGGTAATTGTATATACATACATACATAAACTCACACCTTATATGTATTTATACCACAAATAACGATTAAGTCGTTCTTTAATAACGAATTTTTATACACGTGTTTAAAAAAGGCGCGAGTTAAGATCTTAGAGGTTTTATATTCACGTCTTGAATGTTTCATCTATGTATATCTTTCGCGTTATTTTATTTGTTACGTTATTTGCGAAGTAAGTAATCTCTGCTCATTAAAACATTGGTCAAATAAAATAAAATAAAATCGGATTCATTTATTTCATTACATTTACACATTTTCCATAGATAGGTATAATACAGGTTGCGGTAATGAAAAGAGCGTGAGCACAGCTAAGCTGAATTTGAGCTCACCCGTGGTCAGCCATGGAGAGATTATCGGTACAATAATTATTAATTAACTACGCTTATTTATATATACGCTTATTAATTTATTAGCCTAATTGTGCAAACTGTGGTTACAGAGTTATCAACAAGTTTTTAGAGTTGTTGGTAATTCTGTAGCTCTGCCTACCCCACTCTGGGAATGAAGGCGTGAAGGTATGTATGTATGTATTTATAAATATAAATGTGAAACAATATTACTTGATAAACCTTTCTTATAATTTAAATTTTAAACTTTGTTGGCAGAAATAAAGTGACTAGTAAGGTACAACAATAACTTAGTTGAGTAGAAATAAAATCATTTTAATTTAGAACTTAATAAGACAGAGTCGTTCTTTAAGATTAATATCGTTAAGAATTACTTCGTGACCTGTGTGCCATATTCGCCTTAATTCTACGCAATTTGCGATAAGAATGATTAATTCCGGAGATATCTATTAAGATTATACTTAGCTGTCAGAGGCAGCCTTGGACCGATAACTTGTTAAGAAGTTCCCATTGTTTCAGCTTTTTCTCCAATAACCGAGTCCCGGAGCCAATTAGGTCATATTGCTACTTAAGTCGTGACTTAAGCTAAGCTTCGCGACGTTGTCGGAAAGGATTAAGCTATTGGCGGATTGTCTTGCAGTTAATAAGTCAAAAGGAGTATGTACAGTCAGCGTCAAAAGTAACTGGTCACTTCAAGCTACTTTTGTACTTTATCACATTAACACATTAGACAATCTGGTTTGACATTGCTTATGTGACAGTAAAGCGACAAGGTATTTAAGTGATCAGTTTCTTTTGACGCTGACTGTACTATGACGGTCTAAAAACAGGAGAACTAACGCGTTCATGAAATCTGTCATAATGTAGAAGTATAAATGCACCTATGTTGTTAAGTTACTAAGGTTGATTTTGGTCTTATTTAATTTGTTAGTTACGCGATGTAGCAGTATCACCGATGAATTGCTTCTAGCGAGGATAGCCACCGAAGTCAAATAAACTCTCAGCGCGTTCGAAGTATTGGTCATAAGTGCCATTAGAGTACTTTGAAATTGACTGACACTGCACTACGTGCTCATGCTTGCACACCCGAGCTTAAAACTTCGATGTGTACCGCGTTTTTCAGGTGGAAAATCAAACACAGAAAACTGAAAGCGCCGACCCAAAAAATAGAAACGAATTCCTTTGCCACGGGTATCCGCAAAATGTTTCCAGTGATCAAAAAACTGAATACAAACGCGTCAGTCGGCGGCGTAAAGTCTGCGTGGTGGTTTTCCTCTATTGTCTGTAAACAACAAAAACTGTTATGTCAACCAACAAAATGTCCCGTTCTCTAAACTAAACGTCGCTCAGTTGCCGGGCCCGGTGATGTTTGTCGAAAAATATTTTTTCCCCTCAAACATTTTATCGGCTGTTTGATCGATTATTCTTTTATTCAGACCTGTGTTTGAATTGGTAGATATGGTTAGATATTGTTTTTTTGTATCAAAGTTAACTTATTTTTTAAAACCCTTTTATAAAGGCCATGTAAAAATAACATTTTCCTCTAATCTATAGGACAACGTTGTTTTATGATTATAAAAATGACCTCTGGAGCTTTTTGCGACCCTTCTTAGTCTTTTTTATATCATGGGGAAGGTAAACGAGCACTCAGGACACCAGAAGCCCCAGCCTAGATGCAAACGCTACTAACGTAGCTATTAACTATCACTCAAAATCTATGGATGACGTTATAAATGAAATGAAATAAAATAAAATGAAATGAAATATTTATTTGCCAGAATACTTATGAATAATGTACAAGGTGTTATGGTAGTTTAGTGTCAAGCATTCGGCTGAAAACAATCGACACGCAAATATTCGTAGAACACAAACAATAATATAAATTTATCGATGATCCATATTTTCTGATTCTTGAAACTCTTTCACACGATAAAAGCAATGTTCAAACAATAATTTATCAAGTTTCTTCTTAAATTCTAAGCCCTTTGACAATTTGATTTCATGGAGAAGATAATTGAACAATACTATGCACAATTGCACATAATATTGTAGGCATTTTTGCTATAAATTGCACTGCAACAAGGAGGTTGATGCAAGAGGTTCCTGTATTGCGCCCTTTGCCGGCCAGTAAAAATTTCAGTGCGCATTTTAAAAATAGAAGGATTTGCTTTCACCAACTGACATGCTTTTTTTATATACATACTTATATTTTATATGGTAGTGGTAATATTTTAAGGTTTTTTAAACAATGGTCTGCAGCTGTCTGTGAAACAAGAATTCGTGATTGCCGAGTATTCTCATTCGTTGCGATAAGCCACGTGGTCAACGGTCATCCCATACATTTTGAATGATAGAAAAGAAAAACGTTAGTACCGTCTTGTTTAGGGCCTCTGGTGGTAACGCGAGAGCTATTTGAAATCTTAAGACTCCAACCCTAAGATTGCAAATGCGTTGTCAACCGGAGGCCTAAGATGGAATGTCTCTGTGCTAGTAATTTCACCGATTCTATCCCCGCATCGCAACACAACAACGCAAACATTGTTGTCACCAAAATTTACTTTTTTAATTATTCTAATTTGTTATTAAACCTGAGACGACATTTTAATTTCATTGTAGTTGGATGACTTAATTAAGCGCTCATCAATCTGAATCGCAATAAATCATTTCCCGAGTGAAGGGAAAGCGTGATGGCCGTTTAAACGTTAAATAGATATCGCTGTCCAATTTTTGCGAACGCCTTCTAAAATTATTTGAAAGTCTTGTCTTAAAATTAAGGATCCAATAAATTAAGAACCATTATTTATACTGAGTACAGTAAAATGTGCCTACTTTGCTCCCCCATGGGTAACTATGCTCCATAGTGACTTTTTTGTATGTTACTTATAAGACAAGGCCGATGACAAATTTTCTAAAAATAATTGATGTATACATCCAGCTGCGCAGTGAATGAAAGCACTAGAATGATTTACAATACAGAATACCTCAATATAACGATGGAGCAAGATTACCCGTGGGGGAGCAAAGTAGGCACATTTTACGGTATACAAAAACATTATACATAAAGGCGTATAATATATAGATAGAGCGTCACATTTATCAAAGGTTTCCCAGATAAAACACCTAATTTTACCAAGAGACTTATATTTATATATTTTTATTATTTTCATCGCTTTTTATCCTTTTACCTTCCACCAAGCAGCACGCAAAGTTCGCATTATTATGTTCCGGTGTAGGGATAAGAAGGCTAATGGCATTACTAGCATTAATAATAATAATAATATCAGGGGACTATGTCACACCAATTGACCTAGCCCCAAACTAATCTCTAGGCTTGTACTATGGGTACTTGATAATGATATAAATAATTATATAGAGAAATATATACTTAAATACATAGAAAAATACATGACTCAGGAACAAATATTCGCGCTCATCACACAAATATATGCCCTTACCGGGGTTTGAACCCAGGACCGCTAGCTTCGTAGGCAGGGTCACTACCAACTAGGCCAGCGCGTCGTCAATTCGTATTGTGCATTCCATCTCAGTCGTCAGGGATAGCAAAGGATTTTAGTTTAGGAGCGTACGTAGTCTTGAGAATGAAAATGTCTTAACGAAAACGAAAACTTAAGAATAAAGCTTTTATTTTTACTCAAAAAGCAACTCCAAAAATAATTTAAAAGACATACTAAAACTCGCATGTCCAATGTTGATCTTTTTAAACATAACCAAAAGCATAATTCACCTAAACATCACTCCTTTGAACTCTCGTGAAGAATTCCTGGTGTACGCAAAAGGGCAGGACTGGAGGCCCCGCTGGCCATGTGGTTTGTATTTATAACTTCATGGCTTTACCAGAGTTATTTAGGGTTCGACTCCGATCGGTAAGTTTATTATTTTCAATTTGTTGAACGATGTTGTGCAGGGTGAAGAGAGAGTTAACTATATTGAATGTGCAATATGTATTCATTTATTGGAACAACTCCGTGCGTGTTCCACTAAAACCAAACGCGCTGCATTCTGCTGTATATTCTATATTTTTTACTATACAATGGACACATTATAATAAAGTCGCTATTTCTTCCTATATCTTTGATTAAAGTATTTAAACAGCGTAATAGAAATAATTAAATATCTTACACGGCCTTTATTCAACGACGTTAAATAAAATTAATTTTGACGTGTTCCTGTATTGTCAAGATTTTGATATCTCTTATCTACTTAACATAAATGGCAGATAAGTTCAAAACAATATGATAACACGTCATGATATGTTATTGTTTTTAATTCTGCTACCATTACTGACAAGTAAATAAGAGCTATCGTAACGTTGACGAAACGGCAACACTCTGTTTACACACTTGTATTGAATAGAGGCCCTCTGATATAGTGAATAACCAAGCAATATCGATCAGAGAAAGCATTACGAAAACAAACTTATCCGACAAAAATCGATGCTGTTTACCTATGCACAACATTTTTACAAATTCTTATCGTAGTGGTAGTAAAATAATTTGTTTCCCTAACCTAAATTGGTAGCACACAGGTTTGGCATACGCCTCCCGAACAAATTCAAGTGAACCCTCTGGATTTTTCGGAAGTTATCAAACAAATTGTATTTGCAAAGCAATTCGATGTGTGTGACATTCCCAGCCTGTGATTGAGGGGCATCTTCAAAAAAAATATTATTTTCGACATAGTTATTTGTATATTTACTTAATCTTTATTAGACAAAAACAATAATAATAAGGCGAAATTAATACCGTAAGACATTCTTTACCAGTCAACCTTTAAGGAAAACGAAGTTTGTTGTTTAAGCGCTGGAACAGAACTGACCGGAGCCTTATTTTACTTTGTCTCTACACTTATTGTTATCGTATTGTTTTTAACTCGGCCGCTATTACTGTCAATTAAATAAGAGCTATCATATGATTTGTCCCTGAGTCATGGATGTTTTCTATGTATTCAAGTATTTATTTATCTACACCGTGTTTTTTTTGATTTACGATAACTTTAAGGGAACATTATTTAGGTAAAATAAAGTAAATTTCCCGAAGACAGACAAATGATAACTGTAACGGTTTTAAAGATATTTAGTTTTCAAATTTAATCAGTTAATCACGTTGAACTGGTCTAAAAGGCTCTTAACTGTCCGTGTATGTCACGCCAACATTGACGTATTTGACACTGACTATGAGTTAACTCTAAAGGCCCTTTTAGAATGACCAAAGATACATCATTTAATTACTTTGTTCTAAACAGAAAAAATATTATTTTTTTGCAATATTTAAAAATCGAATCTACCACTTAGTTTCTATGGATGTACTTAGTAACATGCCGAAGTTATCGTAAATCAAAAAAAACACGGTGTATATAAGTACGTCTATCGTTGTATAGTACCCACAGTAGTAGTCGTTTGGGATTAGGTCAATTGGTGTGACACCGTCCCTTGATATATCTGCCCTCCAAAGCAAAAAAGGAGCATCTCAAATTCAATAACCAATGCAGTTTGAATTCTAGCCCGTTAGTAATAAGGTTGATTTTGCTACAGGAATTTTATCCGAGATACTGCTTTTTTGCTGAGTAGGGCAGATTTATTTATTTCATCATCATCATGTCAGCAGAAAGACGTCCACTGCTGGACATAGGCCTCCCCCAAGGCTCTCCACTCAGACCGGTCTTGTGCTTTTCGCATCCACCGCGTTCCCGCGATCCTTACAAGATCGTCAGGTCGTTTATTTATTTATTATTTAATTATGTATTTTATTTAATGAGATGCAGTGTCTTTTTGTCAAGTTAATGTTGTGAGTTTGAGTATATTTAATACGAGTACGGCGTAGAATATGGCCCCTGGCGTTTTAAGTCGCTTGAGCACATCATTCCAAAAATTACGGAATATATTGCTATAAAAAAACAGAGCAACGTTTTCGATACAATTAAATTAATAATTACCAATTAACCAGCTGGTAAAGCCTCTGCTTAATCACATTAGGTACTAATTTCCCTGAGCGTAACGGAAGCTCTAAGCTCCCGGCTAGCACTAAATACGCTCGAAGCTCAAACTAACCGGCGGTAATGGAACAAACGCATCCAAATGAGCTTTAATTTAATCTGCGTTGAAGTCTCCATACAACGGTTAATTAAGTTTCCATTTCACATTAACATATTTGTTAGAAACAGTTTAAATTGCTTTAAAAAACATATATTGTTTGCCATGAGTGTTTTTCTTGAAAATTACCAAATCAAACGATTGCAGCATAAATGTGTCATGGCAAAACTCCAAGTGGTATTTTAAAAAACATTAGAAAACTAATAGCTATTCTATTTCATGAAGTCCGTTGGCTCTGGTTGTAGTAGTGAAGAGTACCGATAAGCGCCCCGTGTCGTTGACGGGTTAGCATAGTGTCTTCCCGTGGATGTCGTAAGAGGCGACTAAGGGAATCAAGGCTTGCATACCTGTCCCTTATACGCTGGTAAACATCTTACCCTAGTTATGAAACATGTGTTTACAGAATTATTAACCAGTTTTTAAGAGTTGTTGGTTATTCTGTAGCTCTGCCTAGCCCACTCTGGGAATGAGGGCGTGAGTGTATGTATGTATGTTATGTATGTATATTGTATGTGTGAAATTAAAGTTCGTGTAAAAAAAAAGACTGCTATTAATTAAGATTGTCTCGTCTAGTCTAATCTTGTTGTCTGTTATTGTCACGCATAATGTTTGGGTTTTTTCAGAACGTTTCTTATGTCACATCATACAGGCTTGTCCTAGAGTGAGCACCATTGATATTCTTGTACGCAACCATTTTGTTTATGCTATTGCTCAATTATATTAATAACTTTCTGCAAATTTTTGCTTCATTGTTCTTATAAATGATTGTAGTGCATCGATGTCTTGATTCCATACCAGCATCAACTAAGATGTTAGTTGAATCGCTAAAGAACTTGCTATTTTTAGTATCAGTTTTGTTTGATAACTATTATCATTCATATTATATTCATTTTATGTCAACTAAGAGAAAACCTCTCTTGATTGGCTCACAATTTTTGACTGCAGGTAGCTCTGCCCTATCACTTAATAGACAGTGCGCGACACTCCCAGACAATTCCCATCACAACCGCAAGCCGAATTGCTGTCGAGTTCAGTATTTCAAATCAATCATGCGCATCAGAATATTCAGTGTGGGAACGAGTATTTACCAGTGGGGCCGCGTGCGAGATCATGCAAGTATTCGGGGAATCGACGAAGGAATTTTTCGATTAAGCCTGGCTAAGGCCACCGTCATTGTATTAGACATGACGACACCTACGGAACCCTCCGAGAGATTCCGCGTCGCGTCGTGCAAATTAAAACGTAATGGAGTAATGAAGTTTGAATTTAGGGAGCATTAGGACTTGTGAGTCCGGTGGTTTTGTAAGTTGAAGTTATGTACAGGTTGATTAGGTTATCCGACTCGATGATGGTTCTATTAAACAACACACTTTATAATTCTTGTCCTAGAGTTGTCATTTACATTTCAGAGCGTGTATTTTTAAATTAATTACCGGCATCGGCGTCGAAGCGGATTTAACCTAACTTTGCCTTAAGTGCCTACGAAAGTGCAAGTCAACTTTAGTATGTCGGTTAATACTTCGTGGATGAAATAAAAAATGAGTTTTTAAGAGAATAATATAACAGCTTTGAAGTATTCGAGGTTTATTTACACAAAACGTGTTCTATGTTTTTTCATCTGCGAACTGTGAATAAGATAGAAATGTTATAAATACACAATAAAGATGTTTAATGTTTAATGTATATTTGGGCACAAACGGTACAAGTAAAGAAAAAATATTACACAAAAATTTACATAACACATTGACCAGCGAAGTTGCCACAATTAACTAATACAGTACAGAGTAACACGTCAAAAATGTGTGCTCATATAATATTAAATTTAATTACAGACAACACTTAATGTTTAGACAACGCAAAATGATCAACGATAAAAAGTTTGGTACATTTAATTTTCTACCAAAAGTAATTTACACGTTTTTGTAAATATATATACAGGTTTAAAAATGTAGACCCAGAAGGCTTCATTGAAAAGGAATTTTCGCTAAAGTCAGAGGGCGATTTTATTTCACAGCGCAGTCCAATGGGAATCGTCGGAACCCGCGCCTCGCTGGATACGCGCCAAATGAGAATTTGCGGCGAAATTAAATACCCAAATAAATCTATTGCGGTCACCCATTTTACACTGCTATTAGTAAAAATTAAGGCACTGGTTTTGTCACAACCTATAATGATTTTAATGATACCCCGTTTTATTTGATGTTAAAATCGAAAATTTGTTCGGCTGAATTCTCTCCATTATGTGATTAACATCCTAGAAATGGTAGTAAACCAAATTTAATTTAATATAGGAATACAATTTAATTATCTATCCGCGAAATATAAAGCCAAAGCACAAAGGGATACGGAGAACCAGTAAATCTGTATACTTACGTATAAATAAGGTTGCGTTAAAACAAAAGCTTCAGAAGGCTCTCATCCGTTCCTCGGGGAATTTGCAAAGTAGGTAAGTTATGGCTCGGGTCTTTATCGCCTCGGCCTGAGATGCCTAGGCCGAGAAGATGGCGTGATACACCCTGCACAGTTATAAATATAGTCTGGACAAGTTAGTGGAGCCCTTTTGGGTATAGAAAACATGTTATTTTGGAAAGATTGTTTTGTAAATTTGTTTTTCAATGCTTGCGAATTGTGAATCCTTATTGTTTGACTTTATCAATTGTGAATTGTATAAGCGAAAAAGTCATCATCCACGTACATGAACCTACTCTTGGCACATAAGTTCTCCTTCTTATTAAATAAAATTAATAAAAGAGTGTTAGAGCGTCGGTGGCCTAATGGCTACGGGGTTGACTCGCGGTCGTAAGGTACCGAGTTCGAACCCCCACCGTCACCATTTACCAATGAGCTCTTACGGTGAAGGAAACACATAAACAAAGAGTGTAATAGCACAAAAGATCCTAAAGGGTCGAAGAGTATCTGAAAGAGCCCATCTGTAAGATAAGATAAGAAGAGAGAATGACTTTTAAACCTTATTCTGATTAATTTTTAAATATTTTCTTAAACCTCGTATCGTATCGTATCCTTAACCTTTTCATATCGAAGTATCATGAATCACTACAGTTTGAACCCTCTACTCACAGCAACTTGAATACATTGTAGATCAAATATGCTAACAATAACGCTGCTCACTGAACCGGTCGCCCCACAAACGGGAGCAGACAGCGTACGTTCGGTCGCAGCGTTCATTGTCATTCCTCACTGTCACAGCCAGAGCTACATAAATATCCTTCTAAGAACAATACGTAATATTTTAAGAGAGTCGTATGTATCGCTGACAAACGAGGCAGCCGGCGGCACTGCGCTTGAACGGTGACTTGGGATGTCGTTTGATCACGGGGTAATGTCGAATCGAAAATAGGAGCACCCTTTGCTACGTGTTTAGGGTTCCCTACAGAAATGGTAAAACAGGAACCATTTTCGTGAAACTTCGGTGTCGGTCTGTATATCACAGCAGATTTTATCTGAAACGAAAGAAATAACAAAATTTGGTATATAACTTGCTTGGCCGCATATGAAGTAGAATGGGGGGTTGAAAAATGAAACTATGTGAAAGGGCTCAATCTGCTTTGAAAACTATTTTTTTTATAATTTTCTGTTACTTATTTTATGATACAAAGCCGAACATGTACAAAAAATTACCGTTGGGGGGACCACCTTATCTTCGAAGTTTATGGACCAAAAAAATCCTGATTTAACGATAATTATTGTACAATCAAAATCAAATCAAATTTCAAATTTTGCAGTTTTGGAAAAAGTATTTAAAAAAATGTTTAGCATAGGAAATAAAATTTCGTAACAAAATGAGTTCTTTCTTTTGCATTTTTCAACCATATTATGTTAAATGCGGAACCCTCGGCACGCGAGTCCGACTCGCATCTGACCGGTTTTTTTTAATAACGAACTTAGCAACACTCACGACGCTTATAACTATGGATCTAACGATACCTTGCTTATCTAAATCGGACCATACATACTCAGCTCTCTATGGCTTTCACCATCTCTCTGACGTAACAAATATAATGACATTAATAACAGATGCCAAAATGAGTGTGACAGTGACAGACAGCCGAACAATTACGAGTAATACGGCTTAATACGGCTGCGTTTACCGTGTGACAAAATGTGTATCAAACATCCGTCACTTTCTGACACGTATGTAAGTACGAGAGTGACGGATGCTTTATCCATATTTTAAACGCAAACATACTAGGCCATAATTAGTAGTCGGGTTATAAACAAGGTCTGTTTTAATAAGGCTCCGGGACAAGGACCCGTAAGTCAGGCACGAGCAGTCTGTCAGGATCACCGCCACTCCTCCGGAACCGGCTCTGAATAAATCGACCACTTTAATTCGTTCCCGACATCCTTTGTCGCCGACCGGAGACAAACCGACGTGATTACATTTGCGCGGGAATAGGGAACGATATAATTGATGCTTGGTATCTATTCAGAATTTCTGTGTTTCAAGATGTTAGTTTTATACAAATCAATTTTAATGTTTTCGATATTGGAAATGACTTGCATCACCTTCAGCAGCGGTACCTACGCTCCTCATCATGTGGCTGAGGTTCGAGGAAGCAAAAGTGCTGAAGCACGTTGCATCCCCGGAGACTACTGCCTCTAGCCCACGGAAACAGCGTTAAGCCGTCTGACCACTTACCATCCAAGCAATTAAGACACATTAGCTTGAACTAAAGCCGACGATTGTAACGTTTTTAATTTAATCACCCAAACCAAGAGCTTTCTAAATTAAATTCACATCGCGGATTCTACTCGTTTAATAAGCTTAATTTTTCAAACCTGTACTAAAGTCGACAAAATTTGCACCATTTTGGGAAGCCTATTGAACTGAGAAGGTTATTTCCGTTATATGTACGTTAAATTTTGTACATTTTTTTAGAGTAATCCCGCTTGACAGAAACTAAATTTTCAATTTTTTTTACTTCTTTCTGAGGTTTTTGGATGTTCTGCCAAGTTTTAGTTGGGAGCCTGCCGGGTGATATCATCAATGATAGAGTCGTAATGTAGTCACAGGAATCAGGACCTTCGCTGTACTCGTACCTACTTAAAGTAAACCCACCGCATTTGAACTTTATATAGTTTGTTTGATCTTGGTAGCTAAGCAGCTGATGACTGAAAAAAAGTACAGATGGAAGAAAATAAGCTTGTCTCAAAAATAAAATGTTTAACGAAAGATCTAATTCATCAGGTATGTGATAAGAGTAAGAATAAGTATAAGAAATGTTTTATGGTCACACACCATGAAAATTTACATATAGACAGAAAGTACAATTTATGATATGAATATGTTCTAAAATTATCTCAGTCGAGTGAGAAAAGGAGCGGGCTCAGCGTGTGCTGTGAGCGCGGGCGTGAAAACAATAATTTAAAAAAAATATGGCTAGAATGAGATCTTTTTCATACATTTAGGATACCAGTAAGGTATCTTGATTATTTTAATGAATGTCTTAGATATATGTAGAGGACCGAAAGCTATATAACTTGTAACGACTTTTTTATTTTTTACTAGCGACCCGCCCGCGGCTTCACCCGCGTGGAATGTATTATACATATAAACCTTCCTTAAGAATCACTCTATCTATTAAAAAAAACCGCATCAAAATCCGTTGCGTAGTTTTAAAGATTTAAGCATACATAGGGACAGACAGCGCAAGCGACTTTGTTTTATACTATGTAGTGATGATAAATTGAACTATTTGAATATTTGTATAATACTGAACTACTTATAATCGTTGAAGTTCAACTGCTTGTTAATTAATATAATACGCAATTTATTTTTAAAAGTAGTTTGGGATATGTGATAGTTATGTGATAGTAAAAAAATGTACTTCATTTGCAAAACAAGCAGTTGGTACCTGTATGTAAATAAAAATCTGCATCTGAAAACTGAAATGCTTGACTTTTCCGATTCCCTGCCATAATAATCCACCTGTACCTACATTTATACCACCAACATTGTTGTCCTGAACACGAGATCCTATGTTTGTTTATTTAGATAAACACGTAAGCCGACCCTTTGTATGACCCTCTGAAGAAGATAAATGACTTTCAGCTACGGCTTCGGATAGGGAATACGTTTCGGATACCAAGGGACCAGGGAATGAAAGCTGATCTTTTATTACAACTCAATACAAAAGCCGACATTGGTAAAAGCGATTATCGATGGATGAAAAACATTTCCTTGCATTTTTTCTGCGGGTGGTTTTACGAGTGTATTATCAGAACGCAAACAGATGCCATATGTAGCAAATAGCAAAGTTTTAACATCGCGACTATATTATTATGGTCGTAACACTCTAACGTAAGATTTAATGAAGTCAACGTTTCCCGGAATTTTAAGCAGTCCTAATTTAAAATCCAATCGTGCTCGGAAAAAATAACTCTTCATAAAATTAGAATTTTAAATTATTTTTAAGAAAAGAAGCTACTGCACAATTTGCGAGAGTTTTCAAACAGCAATATTTATTCAGCGGAATACTTAAGAGTTTCCCGTAAGTTCTTGAAAAAGTGGAAGATCTTTTTGTTAACCTCCACTCTAGACATCCTTGAGCCGACAATTTAAATAACTGAAGCCGAGTTATCTCAGAAATTCGGTCCACTCGCATTCGCAACATCACTAGGCTTTTGTACTGGAAATTACTGTGACTACTTTACCAACCCGTCGTTAATTTGTACATTTAAACATAAAAATATATGTAATTCAGAGCCAGCTTCTTAGCTTTTTTCTTGCCATTAAAAACACAATAACATAAGTTCCAAACTTTCATTCCATCCGCAAAATTTTAATAAGTAGAGCTCAGTACATACTTTGACTTTTCATTTTACTCCGACGAATAAAACCCTCTAGAACCACAGACGTCATCTTTGTATGCAATGCGTTATAAAACTCTTTAGTAAACTAAACTCGTCAAGCCTATGTAAATAAATGTGTCAAGATAAAAATAAAGCAGTCTTTGTTTTTGCCACTTGCCACAAAGAAAATAACAATTTAAATTTACTTGATTTCAGCAAGAGTGAATATATAAAGCTGACTTACTTTTTTTAAAATTATATCATAAAACTATAATTCAGAGATAAACCTGCTCATTTTTTCAAGGGCCGACATCTAGTGTTCGACAACCTAGTGTTCTAAATCTGAATATTGATAATATTGACAACAGTAAGTTATTACTAGATATTCCGTTACAAACATTATCAATATCTGCTGGCCTATTGCCTAATGCACTCGCAATCGCAGTCAACTTCAAAGCGGAACAATTGTTTTCATTTTGTATCCAGACAAACCTTCGATTTTCAAAATTAAAACAATCTACCCCGTCTCCTTGGTACTATAGAGCTGCTCCTCGTGACATTCTTTTTACAGCAATATACTGCCTATATAACATTGAAAATCCGGACGTCTAAATTAATATCTCCCAGCCATAACCAAAGCTGTCTCGCCATAATATAATTTAATGATTCACCCTTTCTTATCGCAAGCCGTCAACTGGCCATTTAATCGGTCTATTTTCAGGATTATACGCCTTGAGGATAGTTTCTGAGCCTCCACAAAAACTGCTAACACGCTTTTAGTTAAAAGGTTAAAAGCTTTTTGATAGGGGGGTTGGAGAACCTATTACACCTTGTAAAAGGTTCAAACGCACGCGCCGCTCACCCCGATCCAAATTTAATGAGAACCCACATCTTAAGATTAAAAAGTTTTTGGGTAGGCTCACCTGTAAAGCTTACCATATTGTAGGTATAGATAGGTACGAGTGTGTGGCCTTTCTTCCTATTGCCTTTTATTTGTATTTGTGTGTTATACCTGGCTGGTTTCCGCATCAAAGTACGTTACCGTTGATCAATTATTGTTGACGATACATTAAGACGATAAAAAAAATAGTTTCAGACAACCATAGTACGTTAGTATAGTATCTGCAGCGAGCTTAAGAACAAGTCGAAGCGAATTTCTACACTATCACTTGTCTTTACCTCGCTGCGGGTAACAAATGATTGTATAGCCTGACCTGAAAAATAAAAACCTCTAATAGGGTCGCCACCAATACTTTTTATGTGTGTTTTGTTGATCGCAATAGACATTATAGTTCATATAATTTCCGCAATATGGCGAGGTTTTTTATTTTTCTGGTCTGTAGTAGGCTTCTAAAGCTATTCACCGGTCAAAAGGTAAAATAATAATTACGTTAAATTTAGAAGCAAGGAGGGCTTGTAGTGAAGGACAATGTAGAATAGAATAGAATAGAATATAAATCAATCCAAGTAGTGTAACTAAGTTAGAAAAAAAACAGATGAATTGAGAACCACCTCCTTTTTTGAAGTCGTTTATAAACACATTTCGTACAAGGCGGACGGTCACGGGGATCGAACTCGGTATCTCGCGATTACGAAGTCACCAACGTCACCTTGAGCCACTGGGTGAAGCGTGGCAGAAACAGCCAATTTCCCCGTAAAAAACGAAAATTCCGCCAGTTACTGGAACGAACAAATAATCCGGTAAACTTGGTTAGTTTACGGTTTCATAAAGTTTTCCCATTACGCCAATTTCGACAGAGAAATCGATCAACTGCCGTACTCGGTGTCTTTTAATTAATCATTGTAAAACGATCCTTAGGGTAGATTTAGAACTGTCAATATTGAGTTAAAAGTTAATTAAACATTTATATTTCGCCCCGGTAGTTTTTGCGACCGTCAACGCATTGGTGTCCAAAGGCAGCAGTGACCACTTTCCATCAGGTGGGCCGTCTGCCCGTATGTCCGCGACGGCAATTAAATTTAAAAAAGCGCAAGTGCCACGGATTGGATATCATTTTATAAGTCAATACAGGGATTCTGTTGTTCTCGGGAAAATCATTTTCCTTTTGATATGTCGTATTAGTTTTCTCGCGGTCACTATCACCGTCAAGTAAATAAGAGCTAACACAACGTTGACAATACTATACCATGTCAAAAGCAACACGGTTTTACTGAGTAGAATGGAGCCCTCGCACAGCAGTAAAATTATACCTACTCAGTTGTTTTGCAACAGCTTGTGTGAGTGCCGGCCCTTTTAAACTGAGTTCGAATTTCAAACCAGAAACCAGTGTTTATACCTTATTTATTATACACACATACTCGCACATACATACCTTCACGCCTGTAATCCCAGAGTGGGGTAGGCAGAGCTACAGAATTACCTACAACTTGTTGATAATTCAGTAACCACATTTTGCACAATTAGGCATGTTAACCAGAGTATTAGTGATAGGTTGATAGCCCATCGTCTAACAGTACTACAAGCCAATATTCCTTTAGTCGCCTCTTACGACATCCACGACAAGATACGGAGTGGCACTATTCTAACCCGGCAACCACACGGGGCCGAAATACATGGCACATGTATAATTAAATTCAGCCATTCAGTCCATTGAGGCTGGTGGCAACTTTTATAAAAAGGTGATTAGTAAAGCTTATTTAGCAAACACTCAAAAACATTAAATCAAACTACAAATAGTCTTGATAGTCCATCCTTAACAATGATTTCCTCCTTTATACTTGAGTTAATACGTATGTGGTTGTCAATGGCAGTTTCTGTATGATAGGTATTCCTCTGCATTCAAACCTTTTCTGATATTAGACAGTCCAGTGGCTTTCAGATACTAACCTTAGTCCTTTTCATTCCACCCAAGTTGAATTTAAGCCTATATCGGATACAATATTCGAAACGGCGCTTCTTTTATAGGTGTCTAAGGAATCCAAAGTGATCGGTGTGTAGCAAATCTCTCGGCTGGGGTGCAATAAATTGGTATAACGAGGTATCCCGTAGCAGCCTGGAGCTATAAAACCATCGGACTCGCTATTAATGTGCGTAAGGTTTTATTGATTTATGCACAAATCACAACCCTTTGAGAAAAGACGCTGACGAATCCGGTGTGATTTTTCCCAGTGTAGGGTAAGACAGCTAATGTTATAGCTATGAGTTACTAGCAAATTTAATATTAAGTTTGAAGATATCCAGGGCCTCTATTCAACAATGTATATTGTTTTTAAATCGGCCACCATTACTGTCATGTAAATAAGAGCTATAATAACGTTGACAATACATGGACAATATGATAACAGGTCAAAGACGATTTGGTTTTTACCGCCTGGAATCTCGACCCAGGGCTTCTATTCAGCACGGTAAAGCTATATTGATTATGACGCGATAGTATTGTTTCTAACTTGGCCATCATTACTGTCATGTAAATAAGAGCTATAATAACGTTGACAATACATGGAAAATATGATAACAGGTCAAAGACGATATGGTTTTTAACGCCTAGAATCTCGGCCCAGGGCTTCTATTCAGCACGGTAAAGCTATATTGATTTTGACGTGTTATGGTATTGTTTTTAACTGGACCGCTATTACTGTCAAGTAAAAGAGCTATGGTAACGTCGATAATACGGTAATAGGTCGAAAGTAATATTGTTTCACCGTGTTGAATAGAGGCCCTGGACTTTACTTACCTTTTGGTGGCCCGGAGGCCCTGCCAAGATGCATTACGCTAACTAGCGTTTCTATTCGTTTCGTTTTTAAACCAATCGCGTCACTGGTAGTTCACGTGACTTTTCGTATCGCGTCATCCACCAGTGACGCAATTGGTTTAAAAACGCTAACAGAAACGCTAGTTAGCGTAGTGCATCTTGGCAGGGCCACCTGTAGTCTCGTTGGCCTCCTCCATACAAAAATACATTTATAATCATGCCTCCTGATATCTATTAAAATAGGTACGATATTGATTTCCCGGCTGCATGGCTGAATATGCTAAAAGCGCGCATGAATTCTTTGCGCTTTTCAGTCCTTCCTCAAACTTTGGTATATTTCGGAATCAATCTCAATCTGGATCGTCAATGTAGTAGTACTTATATCCCACTGTTGTAAAAAATAACATCTTCGACAGAAAATCATAATGTGGAATATGATAATTCGGAAACATCGTCAAAACAAAACTTCGTTCGTTCGTATTCTTCGAAATTACCCATATTTTTGGCTTGCTAGTTTTCTCGAGAAAATTAAACCAAAACATTACAATATAGATGCTTTGAATACAAATATTATACTACTGGGATTGAGGCTGAAAAGGTTTTGCCTTTAGGTACGTATTACGAGCATGAAACTTGAAAGTAATTCCGATATAAAGAAATAGATTCACTTATTTTAACATTTGTCATACCACTCTTGATGTACATAATGTAATTTATTTGAAATATGTTTATTAAAATAAGGGCTTGGTTTTAAAACTTCTAAATAACTCTTACTTACTAGCTAGCTAGCTACTAGCTTACTAGCTATTTTACTTGCTAGCGGTGTTTTTCCACCGGCGCGGCGGCAAGGCCATGGAAGACGAGGCGAGACATGAATGAAAATCTCGTCGGCCTATTATCCCAAAAATTGCCATGACGAGATTCTCAAGTCATTGATATTAGGCCGGAGGCAGAACAGTGGACAGCAGATAGAACGGTACAGAGGGATTATTATGACATAGCTATGCAGTTCATTTTACGGTGAGTGTAAAGGACAGAGCTATAGCAGTTATACACCGTGTTTTTTTTGATTTACGATAACTTCGGCATATTACTAGGAACATCCGTAGAAACTAAATGGTAGATTAGATTTTCAAGTATTGCAAAAAAAAAAAGATTTCTGTTTAGAACAAAGTAATTAAATTTTGTATATTTGGTCATTCTAAAAGGGCCTTTGGAGTTAACTAATAGACAGTCAGTGTCAAATATATCAATGTTGGCGTGACATACTCGTACACACACAATTAAGAGCCCTTTACACCAGTTCAACGTGATTAACTGATTAAATTTTAAAATGAAATATCTTTAAAACCGTAAGATTTATCATTTGTCTGTCTTCGGGAAATTAACTTTATTTGACCTAAAGAACGTTCCCTTAAATTTATCGTAAATAAAAAAAAACACGGTGTATAGCTCTGTCCTTTTCTCACAGCGTAAACTGAACTGCATAGTTATGTTATACAGGGTGGGCCATAAATTTTTGCAAATAGCAACACTGATTTTTTCGGACTCTGTTAGAGTGAGCGGCGGGAAATTGGTGGGAAACTATAGGTCACTTCGTGCAATTTTATTTATAAAGGAGCGTTTCACGGGAAAGCAACGGGGTTTTTGTATTAAACAGTTTTATAAAAACAACGATTTGTATCTTTCTGTACGACGCCTACTTAGAATTGAATAAGGATAACGCCAAGTGAGTGAGTGTCCAAGTGTTAGTTTAATTAAATCTTAGGTCAAAAACTTCAAGCAAACTGGTTCGACACTGAATATCAAACAAACAGGGCGTCCACGTTTAACAAGAAATGATGAGAACATACGGCAGGTTAAAGTTTCTGTAGAGAACGATCCAGAATTATCTACGCGTAAACGTTCAGCAGCTCTAGCAATACCAAGAACTAGTCTACGGCGAATTTTACATCTAGATCTGAAACTACCCACTGCATGAATTTGAAGGTGACCAGAACATGGATGCAACAAGATGGAACAACATGCCATACGTCAAACATGAGTTTACCGGTAGTGAAAGAAATGTTTCCGAAAAAGTTGATTTCTCGCAGAGGTGACATCCCAATTCCCATGGCTGCCAAGGAGCCCGGACCTAACACCTTGCGATGTTTTCAAGTGGAGATATTTAAAGAGTCGAGTGTACCTTAATAATCCGATGACAATACCCCAGTTAAAACAAAACATTCAGAATGAGATAGCTGCGATCCCTCGCAGCATGCGTCAGCGAGTTTTCCAAAGTGTTTGTGTAGTCGACTGCAGGAGTGCAACGACGAGACGGAGGAGATCTGGATGACGTTATTTTTCAAAAATAAATTGCATTTATCTGTTACTAGGTTAAATAAATAAAATATAAAAAAACATGAAAAGTTAAATTTTTATCGATGTTTTAAAAGTGCAAAAATTTTTGGCCCACCCTGTATTATAATAACCCCTCTGTTCTGTGCGTTCACACGGTAGCAGCAGTACAGTTATTAAACTATCGAGATTTGACGAGGCCCTTACGAGGATACAAATTACAAATCCCTCCAATCCAACCCCCTCCTCGACTCTTCAGTGAAAAAGCACCTTAAGACTCAATGATTCATTTTCAGGACACATAGGCCAACTTTCAAAAGCTTTCACTCGTTTCTGTCGATAACTCGAACAACATCGAGGCCACGATGAAAGTTCTCAGACAAGCTCCGCGAGCAGGTACTTGTTAGCTGGGGCCCATTTCTCAAAGCGTATTGTAATAATATTTGTTTTTTTTTCTCTTAAATATAACTATAAAACGGGCCCCTGGAAGTTTAAAATATGCTATTACTTGTAGGTACAATCGATTATACATGTTTGTTTAAAACTCCTCCTAAACTTAAACGGAACATTAACAAAGTAATAATTAGGGAAGGTAATAATTAAAATAGTATTGTATGAGTGAGTGTGTTATGATTCTTACAAAACTATAATTTTGTATACCACTAATTATGTGTATGAGCTACATATATAAGTATATTATAATACATTTACATTGACTATTTTCGCAAATATCCCAATAGCGTTTTTCAATTTGAAGATAATATAGAAGTAATAATATATAGAGCAAAATTCTTATTTAATATGCTTATCAGTTTCTGAAGTCAGTAAGTTCTACGGCGCGCAAACGTTTATTAAAGTAACTAGTGACACGCGACGCTAAGACTAATCTAACGAACATGTAACCATACATAGATAAGAACTTATGTATAAAGGTCAAAAGCATCACCCCCTTCGTTGCAGCTTTGAACAGGAGAACCATTATAACGTATTAAAAAAAATGTCCTGTCCTTTTCTTTCATTTGACAAAGAAAAGGAAAACGATAAGTTTAACAGCCAGTAGATATTTTTATTTGCGGATTGTAAAAATCGGTCCCAAGGGGTTTAACTAGGGGATGAAAGTTAGTTTGGTCATCAAAAGTTGATGGTTCTTTTTTTGTGGGATGGCTCCCTGTTTGACACAATTCGGTATTTCATTATTTTTCCTGTCAAAAGTATGTGTCCAAATGTATGTTAAATAAACTTTATATTTTTTTCTTCCTTTGTAACTTTCCTGTGATGTTGGCGATGGGTAGTACAATCGGGTGCATTCCCAGTAGTTGCAACTAGCTACTAAGAGCCGTATTAATAAATTCATATTGACTGAGATGCGCTTCACAAGAAACGTCAAAGTAAACGTCAAGCCATAGAAAACTGTCATTGTTGACGAATTTTGAGACTGACATATAAGACAGCCTAAAATAAGAAGCGTCAGATTCAAATTAGCGCTGTCATTTGATTATGACAGCTGCTCATAGAATAGCAAAGTGTTTTAGCGACACCTAAATAAAATTAGGAAGTTTAGAGGCCACTGTAGAATCGGGTCCATTGAAGTCGAGATCAGTTTATTAATACGGGCCTAAGTTCTTTAATACTTTATACTGTAGAATATAATATATTTATAGTAAACTCCAAGTTAACTCCTACCCTACCCTAGCAGTACAAAGAATACCCGGGCCGGTATTCTGGGCGGTAATAACGAGTTCGTCTTTGACCTGTTATGGTATTGTTATGACGTCAGTCGCCATTACTGTCAAGTAAATAAGAGCTATCAAAACGGTGACAATACGATAACGGTCAACTACGATATCGTTTTTACCGCCTAGATTCCCGGTCCTGATCGATATTCCTCGATCTATAAAGTGCTCGAACTGCTTGCTAGATTAAAAAAACATCTAGAAAGTTTGTAAAACAGACAGTTTTTTAATATAACAGGGAATATAATTACGTTAATCAACGCTGTGACAAGGTGCGAATTAAAGCGATGCGTGGGCGGCAGGCTGTCTGGTGATTTTATTAACAAACACGAGATGGAGCTACTGTTCCCAACCCGTGCAACAAGCTCTTCGCGTCAGTAATAATTATTTCGTGTTAGTATGTAAGTATTGTTAATGGTGTCGGCTATCTAGAGAAAGTGTCGAATATTCAATATGTAGAAAATAAATCACCTAGACATCGTGCCGCCGGCATACATACTTTTTGCTTATTATCTCATAGGATGAGTGATTTGAAATTAAAAAAAATACTCAAAACTACATGAAAATGAAATAATATGTTAACAAAAATAATGTATTTAATTATTTGTCTGTTTTAAATTCGGTTATTATTGTCTCTCTATATATAATATAACATACCATGATTTACAAAATTGAGGAGTGGAATCATGTAACCAGTTTTTTGTGTTACAACCATTAGAAAACCATTACATTACATTAAATCACGCTTGTTTCCCAGAGGGGTAGGCAGAGACCACTTCTTTCCACTTGCTACGATCTTGACAAATTTATTTCGCTCATTAGAAAACCATTGCGGTAAAAAGTCATATCCAACAGTCTAGATGATAATAAAGACCAAACAAAAGCTAAATGGCTTTTGGTCGTAAAGTTTCTATCTAGCTTAGTTGGTAAAGACCATTAAAGTACGGTGCACTACATTAACAAATGGCCGGTCCTGATAGCACGTCTCGCTCGCCAACTTATCTCCCGCTGGCTGGCTGGCTGGGTGACTGCCTTTGCCTATAATTATCCGCGCAGTGAGTGGTCAAAGGCTGCCCGGTTCAATCGCTGACTGGATCAGTTCGTAGATTAAATTGGAATACAGAAGGTGCTATGCATTTTGTACCAGTGTCTGCCGAAAAAGGAATGTATGATTCTCGTAGAGGGTGAACGAATGGCCCAATTTTGACAAACAGAAACAAACGAATGTTACACGCTACTTTAGCGAAAATGATACTTTTCGTGTTTAATGTTTCCTAACTGGACCGTGCCCGATCTAAATCTTAAATTTAATAATAACATGTACGTATTGTTTTTTAAAAGCTATCCGATTTGATATTATAATTTATATATATATACCTTTGCTTTCCGTGTTTGGGAGGTAACCGAAAAAAAAAACTCAAGATTTTTTTTACGTCTTTGTCGGTGTTATTTATTATGTATAACTATGCTAAATTACAGCTTTGTAGTAACAAGTCTCTGAGCTGGACAGTTGGACATCGCGAAACTATAAAGGTTCCTAGTTTGACTTCGGAACCCAAAAAAAAAAGACCCAACCATGAGAGTTTTTTTTTGTGTATGAACCAAAGGTGATCTTACAACAGCAAGATCTGTAGTCATTAAACTAACATCTTAGTTGATGTGTCTAACATCTTGTTAGGCTCATATGGAATCAAGACACAACCGCAATCTTGTTAGAAGCGACCAAGTTTTGTTCTCAGTGTACTTAGACGACAATATTCAAACAACCTGTCGGGTTTTAAAGCTTGTTTGTAAAACTTATTAAACTAAGGTATATTGAGTTTAACAGTCTTTGTATGTATGTACGTGTGAGCTATTATCGAAGGTCTCTCTGTAGTTTCTGAACGTAATGTCGCAAGCCGAAGCTATTAACAAAATATGTATCAACGATTCAATCATATAATAACAGTAAGCAAATCTTCCTAATGTCATATAGTTACATACATAAACAAACGTCAAAGTTAGTTATAACTTTGTTGTTTCTTTGATTGAGTTCACGCCTAAACTATTGTATCAATTGCTCTGACGTACGGAGGGAACAGAGTTGTTCCGGGAATTGCCACATAAGTAACGAATACGAAAGGTGACCCATGATGTGAATGGCTATAGAATTACATTGAATGGACCTAGGGACTTGAAATTTGGAGGGAGTATTTCTTAGATAGTCTTTATCACAATGTCATAAGGTGAAAAAGTAGATACATGTCTTTGTAGTCGACTAAGCCGTACGCAAGAAACGATTTTCTGAAAATTGCGTTAAAATAATTCTGCGCGTACGAATTCGCGGGCGTCCTCTATAGTCTTCTATTCAAATAAAAATCAATTGCTACATATATGGCAGCGCATCACTTTAGAACGGTTCGACTTTTTGATTTGTTCCTTGCTGTCAGGACAAGGTAAGTACGGAAGACAAAAATCACTCGGGCGACACTGGGCACGAACAGCTATAGTTCATTTATTTTAGGATGAGAAACCACAATAACATTATATTGCGTTTGGCCAACTATTTATTACCTACCTAGCAAATAGTACAGTACAAGTCTGGGAGCCGCAAAATAAAATAGTTTTAATGTCACTTTATTTGCGTGTCGTCAATTGTTACTCTAGTACAAATTGTAAAGAGATTACAGTTCACGAGCCGCAATATAATGTTGTTGTGGTTTCTCATTCTAAATTAAATGAAGTATAGTATAATACTATACCTAAATGCCGCTAAAGTCGGCCCTTAAAATTGACAGAAGCACCTTATTGAACGGAATTAAACTATAAAGAGTGACAGACCGCATATTAGGTCAACTGTACAACTCAAATAAATGAGTTGCCATATATTAAGGAAAATAACGTGTTTTAAGCAGATCTATAATTAACCCCCACTAAGAGCTGGACGGCTATAGTGGAGCACCCAGCATTTATTGCCCTGTACTGAACCCTGTCGTTAGGGGTCATTAGGGTCCCGCGGACGGAAACCCCGTCCCGACAGCTTCCGCTGCTTTGTTTAACTTTATCTTGGACTAAATTAAATTAGTTTTAACGTTTGTGTAAACGGTTGGAATGAAAACACTCAATTATTCTGCTGGAGGACTTAATTTGAAGGCGAGTTAAAGGAATTCGGCATTTTTGGAAAACGAATAAAGAATTTTAGTGAAACAGACGACGGGGAAATTTGTCAAGTTCAATGGAAATGGGGGAATGTTAATGCTGGGGAAAAAATTTACATTCTTGCAGGGTTGCTATTTCTGATTGGTGAAATACCCAACCGAAGAAAATAAGTAAGACCTAAAGTATTGTATCACTTCGTCGTACAGGCGCCCTTAAAGTGTACCTTTGTTCCTTGTCGCTGTAACACCTTTGACAGGTGACGTCAAAGTGACAAAGCATTACAGTGTGCAGCTTCTTATAACGCCGACCGCGTCATCTTGTATTTCGACATCCAGTTTTACAAACGTTCAATTAGTACGAATATACCTAATGTAACTAATGCACTAATGTATTGGATACCTTCTGTGACTTTTTATTTGCTTACGTACAAAGTGACAGAGCGCGCCTTGAGTCGACGTTTTTAATACAAAAGCACAAAATGGTGAAGTTAAAAATGTTCATCGTTATGTATGTAGACGACCCTATCAAAACAGTTATTTATATTGTAACCAAATTATCTTAGAAAAGAAAATTAGCTCAAAAAACGACGATCAGGCCGAATAATTCGTGTAGTTTTGAAAATTGGTACAGTTATTCCTTGAGGTGTCCAGAAGAACACGGTAAAAGTGCCCGAGGGTAGGAGACGAGCCGGCGGTGGGGAGGAGGGAAAGGTATACTTTTTTAGTTTTTGGCTTGTATCTCGAAAATTTAAAAATATCTCTTTATTCATCTCTACATTTATTATCTACATTAAATTTCCTATAAATTATGTTATGCAAATTTTTACTGATATTCTTAATTTTACTAGGCCATGTCTTTATCGTACCGCTTCTGATTTAACAGTAATATTTTGCATCCGAATCAAAGTTAAATTAGCAATTTTGAAGAGATCCGAACAGATTTAACTCGTAAGCGTAACGTAAGCTTGATATTAGATTAACCCAAACGGAGAACTCAAACAGCGGAACATTCGGGTGTGGTTAGCCATGTGTAATCATTTACTTGTAATTTGTTTGTATAATTAATGAAATACGGCTTGTTTTAGTTGAGAAATCGTTTTCTAAATTAAGATGAGATGTCGGTGATGTTTTTTTTATAAGAGACGAAGGCAAACTAACATGCGTGTTACCTGGGGCCGTAGCCATGATGTAAACACTTCTAAAATGTTTCTTTTCTATCACTCAAAACGTATGGGATGATACTTGACCACGTGGTTTATCGCTACGCACGAGAATGTCATCCCATACATTTTGAACGTTATAAAACAATAACGTTAGTAGTAAGCCTCAGTGTTATGTGTGTGTGTGTTGTGATTCTAAACGTTTCGACAAGGCAAACGAACACACAACAACTTGTAGTTTGTAGAATCTGAGACCCATAAACATATGCATTCTCAATACTACAATCTTAATACACGCCATATCATGCTTGCAGTTGAAATATTCTCGCGGACTCATTATAGCGTTTATCGCGGTGGATAAATTGTAGACAAAGCGTCCGTCGCTCTCACAACTTGCATAGTTGTAAGAAAGCGACGGATGTTTTATACACATTTATCAACAGCAATAATCTCGACCACAATAGCCGCTGGACTTATTTAATACCTAGTTCCAGCTTTTTGGATTTTGTTTCGCTCGCAGGACTGATGGCCGGTGGGGTCAGGAGGTTCTTGAATGGCGTCTGCGGACCGCGAGACGAGCTGTAGGTAGGCCTCCAACAAGATGGATGTAAGGATTTCGGGAACGCGGTGGATGCGAGAAGCACAAGACCGGTCTGAGTGGAGAGCCTTGGGGGATGCCTATGTCCAGCAGTATAGCATAGTTTATACAAAATGTACAATCCACACTAATATTGTAAATGTAAAAATAACTTTGTCTGTTTGTTTGTTATGATTTCACAGCAAGTTCGTTAAAATAATATAACTTAATGTAGGTATACATAAAAAGAAAGCAAATTATCTACTTCTTTTCGAAATGCTTTCCCAAGTAACAGCGATACGACAAAAGGATGTCTTTTCCTTCAGGTTTTCGCCATATAACGCCTGATAACGACATGCCTCCCTGTCCCGGGATAAAGCATGTCAGATAGGCATCAAATAAAATAATCAGAGTGAAATAAATACGTTTCTTCCCCGCAATATCTGCCCGCTTCTGAAGCGCGAAATAAATTACCTTGTTATTATACACTGCTTTATAAGAAAGCTGTAAATATTTGCCCCCTGGGGAGAGCGTACAAAACTCACACTGAAAACAATAAAAGGAAACAACTACACATGAGATTCGCATCATTTCAAACTTTGTTTGCCGCTAGCAAAGATCCAGTTTGGAGTGGTTCTGGTGTTTGGACTTAAGTATTTCTAATTTGGTCCGTGCGAAAGAAACATACGAGTGAAAATGAGAATTACGGAGGCGCGGGATAAAAAGAAAAACCTATGAATGTGGAATAGGAGACCGTTACAGTGAAGAATTGAATCTTCGCTTCGATGAGTATTTAATTTATTCAATTAACGTTTCAGTATTATTGGCGTAGACTTGATTAATTCAAGCTCATCGAACCGGCAGTAAACCGCCAATATCGGTTAGGTGCCTTGAGTAATTTAATGTAGGGAAATATACCTACATAAATAAGACTCTTAATTCCGTTTTAGAACCGTTAATACATAAAATATAGGTGATAAGAAGAGATGGGCTATAGGCTTGCTGCGTTCAGCAAAAGTTAATAACTGAATGAAATATAAAGGCAAAACGACGTTACTGTGTAAATTTGTTAAACTCTTATCTTACTGCTTCACTTATTTATGTTTAGCTACATTAAATATAACATCTATCGCACCGTTTACAATACGATAAAATGTCAAAGGCATATGATTCTACCGTGTAGAATACAGGATCAGGGGGGTTATTATGACATGGATATGCAGTTCATTTTACGGTGATCGTAAAGGACGGAGCTATAGCAGTTACATAACTCTGTCCTTTTCGGTCAGCGTAAAATGAATTGCACAGATACGTCATAATAACCCCACAGGTTATATAGATTTCCACTGCCTGCTCTGTGTCTGGACCGTTATAAAACAGGTACAGATTCTGTAGGTCTCTTTGAACATTTCGAAATATGAAAGTGAAAGTGGGTGGTGGTGTGGATCAGAAGAAATTACTTTCTACTTTTGAATTTTTGGACAAATGAAATAGGTGGGAAACAAATGCATAATAAATATCCTTTATAAGAACCTCAGTCCTAATTCTGCACGGGTAGTCGTGCTTTTACAGCGTTTGTAAGTTATAAAAACTTATTGCTAGGGCGATTGCTGGTGGTCGAACGTTACGATCAACAAGGTCGAAGATCCACCACAAGCCCACCGATGCTCTTTTGTTTTTGCATAAATCACCCCGCTGAAACCAAGACCGTCGATAAATAGGAACCGGGGATACCGGTCGGGCCCGATAACCGCAGCCCGCGGTTAGAACCTTCTGCGACAAACACTGAATTTCATCAGGTGTTTCGCACGTTTGATACAATTACGAGTGGTTTAAGATGGAAATGGGAATTACGGAAAGTCTTGTCTGTAAAGGGTAGGTTAACCTAAATTAGTCCGACAAAGGCAGAAATTATATGTTATATTTATGCAGAATACGGTTTTTATAACATAATATACAGGATGTCTCATTTAAATCGGTTATTATGGGAAAGTTTGAAACTATAAGACATACGAAGATCTATTCTTAGGAACCATGTCATCGATTTTAATAAGAAGAAAAACTGCATTCATACATTTTTTTTAAACCTGTACTCAGCTCGGGAATCGAACCCGGTTAACTTACACTATTTCTATTTAGATAGGTATCGATTGTGTAGGTCTTAAGCAGTAAATGGCTCTATGAAACATGATGTCTTAAATGAATAAAATGCATTGTTTTCACATACTTTAATTTATTTTAGTAGGTGTTCAAAATTACCACCGTTACAATATTCAACAAGTTCGGGCATGTAAAATTGTATCTATGGTTGTTTGTATATAACTTAAAATAAGGATAATTAAATAGATAGTAACCCTCTCATATAGCTGTGCCCTCGCAGGGCGTCACGTGTATACCTGTATTTGTAGTTCCACCGGATGGGTTATTATGACATAGTTATACAGTTCATTTACGGCGAGCGTAAAGGACAGAGCTATAGCAGTTATATATCTCCGTCCTTTTCTCTCAGCGTAAAATGAACTGCATAGCTACGTCATAATAACCCCGCTGTTGTAAAATAATGTGACACGCAATAAATGATTTGAATTTGAATTTAAACCGCTGGAATATTCCATATGCATATAGTGGGAGTAGTGGTAACAGTATACCAACATCTATACAATAAATTGTAACATCATCATACAATAATTATCTGAATTTAATATTACCTACATACATACATAAACTCACGCCTTCATTCCCAAAGTGGGGTAGGCAGAGTTAAAGAATGTTAATATTACATGTAGGTACATATCTCCTTCCACTAATATAAATATCACTTTCATATAACTCATTACCGGCATAGTACAGCTTGCGATTAAAATAATTTGAATTATATGGCTAATATTAAGCTGTAGTAAAGGTATTCGTTACTAAAAAAAACCAATGCGCCAAATTTTTAAAAAATTGGTTCCTAAAAGATAACGTACTAAGTGGATACAGGAAAATGTTAACATTGTAGACGTACGTGTTATGGTGTTGTTTCACTGGGCCGCCATTTCTATCAAGTAAATAAGAGCTATCAAAACGGTGACAATACTATAACACTTCAAAGATAGTATGGATGTTACCTCCTAAAATACAGAGGCCCAGTTTACAAGTTGTAGCGCTACGATAAGGCTACGACTGCGTATCAAGCCGAGTGATACCTGCTACGAGCTCGTAGCTCATGGATTTGAAAACCTTGCTTTGACAACTCGAAAGAAAAATGTTGAAAACATTTCAACAGTTCTTTGTTAGGTATTAATTAGTGACAAAAATGTTTTACAGAACTTTTCAAATGGATTCCTGAAAGGTATTCATTACAATATTCCATTTATAGCTTTAGCTTAAACATTAATATTTCAAGATCTAAAGCAAAATGTAACGACTAAATATTTATTGTAAGAGACTCAATAGGATTTCACTTTGGCGCGTTCCTTTTACTTAAGAATTTGTATTTTCTTTTCAGATTTACGGCGCGGCGTGCTCTGCCTCAGGTCAGTACAAGTCCCTTCAACAAACGAAGAATTAGGTCATCACTTTGCCCGATACGAAATCCTTTGAATCTCACGCTGAAAAAACTGGTTGCTTTGTGAACACACCGCACCCTCAGCGTATAAATAAACTGTGTAATCTTTTATTCGCAAAGATTTACTTCCTTCAGCAAACGTACTTAAATGCAAATTCCGAACTTTACTACCGCCACCTCTCTTCCTCTCGCAGTGGTTGAGAGTCATGTGAAAGAGATGGAATTAATAAAGACTACGTCGCGAAATGGCGGTGTATTTCTATTTAAGGCCGTAGAAAGCGACTTTTTCGTAAATTAACGCTGACTGACTTAAGAATGCCATTACGTTTCCAAGAATCTTTCGCTTTTGCCAATAATACGATTCGCAATTTAGATTCAGGGACTAAGAAGACATTGATTTTTAGAGACGATCTTCTATTTGTTGTGGAAAAAAAAAACTATATTTTTTGTAAGCGTATTTGAAAGGAAACAATTAAAAATTGGAATCAAGTGGTCTAATTCCCGTCCTTATTTTTAATAGTATAGTCGAATTAGCGAAAAGTATGGAATTAAGTCGTGTAGTTGTGAATTTTTTGGAATCGCTCGAGGGCCTTAACTAGATGGTTTCCCCCGGTATACGCCGTTACTATTATGTAGCTTTTAATGTTAGGTATAAAAGTGTAGTAATTTTGGATTATGTTTAAAATTATCTGGTGCAAGTTTAGCTACGTGTAAAGATCCCTTTGGTAAATAAATTATCATTAAATAGGAGCGATGTATGAAACTTAAGTTATTTATTTTTCTTAGATTGCGGCTCGAATATAATTTAGTCGGTTGGTGCAAATTTTCATTAAGCTTTTTAAAGCATTATTAACGCCCAGTTCATTTTGCACCCCTGGGCAAATTATGGAACATGCTTTTTTCTCAATTATATAGATTGTACTTCGGGGCAAATTAAGGTAATCGCGTGAAAATTTAAATATGGCACTTATTCTGACATATTCAGATTCGGCAACGCGGGTAGCACGAGCGCGGCGCGGGAAGTCTACGCCGACAAAGTCGCGGGCAGTAGCTAGTACTTAAGAGCTATCTTAATGTTGAAGATACGATACTCGTAACAACCGAGAATAGAGAGGCCCTGGTGGCTCTAATTTCCTGTACTTTTTGTACGTGTTTGCGTTTTTTTTTTTTTTTTCAGTAGTCCTTTTTATAAAATAATAATAAAAAATGACGAATATTTTCTTTTATTATTGAATGCAATTTTTTCATTAACGGTTTTAGTGTCGCTAAATATTTTTTTAATAAAATAGAACTACTGGGAAAAAAAAACCCCACTAGTTCCAGTATCTGAAGTCCATTATATAATAGAACTAGTGAGAACAAAAAATCCCAATAGTTCCATCGATGGAACTCTAAATGGAACTAGTGGGAATAGATCAGGGGAACAATTGTTTTCATTTTGAAAGCACACTCGTCGTCAGACTGTGTAAATGAAAATGATTGCGATTGCGAGAGCCTACCTAAGACCAAGCCCGACAAGCCTGCCGGTTTACTAATAACTGTGTCTCAAATGTCTCAGAGTACAGTCGTCGTTAGCTACTTATACTTCGATGCAGTTAGCTTAGTTAGTGTGACCACTGTGACCCTGCCTAAGAAACTAGCGGTCCTGGGTTCAAATATTTATTAACTTTTCTCGAGTATTGGACGTTTTCTACATATGTATAAGTATGTTTAGCGTTGTCTTATACCCATAGTGCAAGCCTAGAGCCAAGTGTAGGCTTCGGGCGTTTGTGTAAGATTATCCCATAATATTAATATATTGACGACACGTTAGCCAAGTTGGTCGACCCTGCCTACGAACCTAGCAGTCCTGGGTTCAAATCCCAGTAAGGGCAGATATTTGTGTGATGAGCGCGAGTATTTGTGTCTGAGTCTTGGATGTTTTCTATGTATTTAAGTTCCTATTTATTTATCTATACATAAGTTTATCGTTGTCTAGTACCCATAGTACAAGCCTAGAGCTTAGTTTTGGACTAGATCAATTTATATGAGTTTGTTCCCTGATAAACATTTAAAAAAAACCGTTTGTTATTTGGACTGTAATTTTAATTATCCTAAGCATTTAAACCACTATTACCTAACCCCTAAAGCGTAGTGTCTAGAATAAAGCTTACACGAAAAGTCTCTCAAAAGGTCGTGCTTTTAATGAGATGAATACGTTTGCCGGATAAGCTTTCAGTCGTTCCGAATGTTTTGCCTTTCCTCGCCGTCGGCGGCTGTCGGCTCCGCTGGCACAAGAATTGACACATTTTTCCTCTTATCCAATACTCTTCGTGCTTGTTACCCTTGCTTGAGTGAAACACGTGGGACAGTTCGAGTTATTCGCGTTATAGTATACTTTGTTTGTTAAGGATGCTTAGCTAAATGTAAACAAACTAATGTGGCTCAGTTAATCACCCAATTAAAACTGTATTGTCTCACATTGACGAATCGGTTTCCCGCTTAAATTAAATGTGTTTTTTTGTTTACATTTAGGTAAGTGTGGGTAGATTATATTTTATAGCATGAGGGTAGCAATAACATTACTTGAATAAAACAGTCTGCATCTTGCCCTGGAGTTTATCTTACGTATCCTCGCCCTTCAACATGGCGCAGCCGGTAGTTGATATTAATCCAGAGTAATATTTAATAATTTTAAAGCGTACATTATTTTATCTTATCTTATACTTTCGAGTCTACAATTCAAGTGAACTCTTGTAGTGATATCGTAAGTGTGTCAATTTAACGCGCGAGTGATTCTATCACAATTGAGTCCGTTTTACCACCTCCGCCGCCATTTACATTTTTAAGTAAATGTAGAAAATTTTACATTAAAAAATGTATCTAAGGAATGGGAAAAATGGAGTAGCTCGTTGCAAATATATTTCGATGCGTGTGAACGAACATACCAACGTACCTATAGCAGGTTAGGCGGGTTAGATTAGGTTAAATCTTAATTTCAGGCTCATTTTTAAATATAAATACTTTATAGGCAATATAATATACATCGTTACGTAAAAATCCCTTACGTGACTGACTGACCAATTGACTGTTAGACAATGCACGCACAGTCTTATATTTTTATCAGGTTGTTGTAGCGGAAGAATAATACACACTCTGTGGAAATTTCAATTGTCTACCAACTGTTTACCAATTGTAATACACTCCATAAAATACACCCCGCTGACAGACGAAACGAACGTACGAACGGACGGACAGCTGGAGGCTTTGTAAAAGGATCCTGTTGGCACACTTCATACAAAAGCAACAAATTGTGAAGCGTATAATTGTTATATTTTTATTTATATGCCATTACGCCATTAGATATTTCTTGTGAAATTTTACGCTTCATTTTTTCCCTCCAGTTATAACATGGCTACCTACAAGAAAATAGCTTACATTCCCCTAATTGGCCGGCAACGCACCGACAACTCTCTTTGCGTTGCTAATGTTAAAAGGGCGGTGGAGATGATCCTACACTTGTTAAAAAAAACCAACTGCCAAAAATATTTATGATTGTATTGGACAGTATTTTTAAGATTGTGATAAATAAACTTGTCGGCAGCCCGGAATGTGAACCCCGGCCGTTAACAATGAAAATTCAATTCGTATTTAGGAATTTCGACTCTACGGAACCTGTACGTTTCGGTAATTGGCATTTCACATGACTATTCAAGTATTCATGTAATAATATAGTAGTAGAAACTTATTTTCTCATAACTAACTTGCGACCCAAAAAAACGTCCAAGAGTGTTTAATTTAGTGACCTACTTGATAGGAAAAGTATAATTATACTTAATCTCTTCTACAAATACTCCTTACAAATATGCCTGTCAATATTTTTTTATATCAAGTAAAATTGATAAACATAATACCGGATACAACTTAATAAACTCGCTTTTCTGTAATGTACACAATTAATGAAAAAAAAAACAGGAAGTAGAGGGCTGATTATGTAAACCTGTAATTTTACGGAGAAACCTACTACAACTTTTCAACCTCCAATCCTCTCCCCTAAAGGACCATGGGCAACTTTGTATGGAGCCTGGTTCTGAAACCAACAGAGCTGAAACTTATGTCATTAAATAGGTCTTTAATTCTACTTTATTTCATTATATGGGCACAAAGCCGAATTCCATTGCAAAACTGAGATATTCATATTTAATTTAGAGTAAATACCGGTATTCAACAAGAAATGACACCGAACGAACATCATTAATGGAACGGTCGATATCCCTACCTTCATTTTTTAAATTGGGTTTATATTATGAGTCAGGATCTCTAGCATTACATATTTACATATGAGAGAATATCCTTTTTCCAGGGCCTATCACAGGGACCATGGTATATGTAGGTACTTATGTTTTATTTTATTGTTATCTTTAATAATATACAGTTAAGTTATTATACCTTTTTAAATAAGTTGGCTTATACAAAATTAAGGGACCACGGGTAAAATAATTCCCGTGGTACCTTCCAGGGACTATCACAGGGACCATGGGCAACAAAGGTGCTCAATACCTACCCTCCAGAATATGAATATTCTCCGAATGCATTTATCGTAGCTCGTACTCACCGTGACTAAAATACAAATATCTTAGTTCTGCAATGGAATTTGACTTTGTGCCCATATAATGAAATAAAGTAGATTTTAAGACCTATTTATTGACATAACTCTCATTGCTGTTGGTTTCAGGCCCATTTTGACGCATGGTCCTTTCGTAAGGATTTTTGGATGTCGGTCCAATCACGGTCTGAACGGATTAAGATAAAATTCGGCACACAGTTACTTCATTTTGTTCGATATTTTCCATTCTACCAAATTGATTAATCTAACCTGGAGGAAAAGCAACAAAGCAATAAAATAGTTTTTCACTTCTCATTCTCTTAAAATGTTAATTTAGTCTCTGCGTATCGGGACTAATGCTCCTTATTATCTCTAGGGATTAAAGTAATTTTAATTTACTTTGGGAACCCCTAAACATCCAATCACGGTGTCTGTGGGTGGACGATTATTGCCATTTTCAATGATTTTGCAAAGACAATTTTTAGGGCATGGAAATAACCTCAAAATGACCACTGCTGTGCAAAATTATAATTATAAGTTATTTAATTTCTTGAAACACGATTAATGATTACGAATATGAATGTTTTTAATTATGTTAAGGATGAATTGATAATGCATGGTTCAATTCGTTTTAAAATAGTTTTCAAGTTTGAACCTGTTGGCTAAATATGCAAGCATTTAAAGCAGCACGTCGCAAAAAAAACTGCGGTACAAATTTGTAAGAGAAACGTTCTTATAATCAATATTGTAATTTTGTATAGAACAGTGCCGGATTGAGCTAGCATGGGGTCCGTAGCAAATTCTATAAAGAGATATCCCTAGTCTAGTTTGTTTTAGGTCACAGGTTGTGGCGGGCTCTTTTCCGCAACTGAGCGACTTAGATATGCGCCTATTTTGCGTGGGGGTTTGTTTTAGATTATTATGCTAAAAAATATCGACTGGATTATTCATCCTATCATCAACCCTGATGGATATGAGTACACGCATACTGATGTAAGTACCAAAACAGGATAATGTCTACCTGACTAGCATTTAAGAGGTTGGACGTGGGTGCGCGGAGCCATCCAATGCACGGGGCCCGTAGCATTTGCTACTTTTGCTGCGTGGCTAATCCAGCACTGAACGTCTTTTTTTTCCTCGCATTCAAAGTGAAAAGTAGAGTGTTTAACGCGAGACTAAACTACCATAATGACACTCGAATTATATATCAATAAAATATAATTACATATATTATTATTATATATCGATAATTAAACATCTCGTGTCATTATGGCTAGTTTTAGTCCCTTGTTGAACAATCTACTACTACACAAAGAACTTAAGTATATAAAATTACAGTGAAATTGTAAATTTTACGCCGATAATTTAAATTTAAGTGTTTAATCAAAACCTTCAATAAATAACACTGCCAATCAAAATTGAACGATTTTAAAAGTTTTAATAAAATCAATTGGCGCAACTCCACTATAATAATAAGACAATCACGAAATTATACTTTTCCTATCAATCTCTGTTCTGAAGGCCCTTATCCTGGTATGAGAGCTCTTATAACCAGTTATAAGTCTCTTCGAGCATTCTTTAAATTCATTGGAAGTTTTCGAACAATGAGTTTACCGGGGAGATTTAATCCTCGATTTCTTTGTTCTATTTAAATGGCGAGTTGATGAGCAGCGTTTATATTCAGCCAGTACTTCACGAAATTGAATTAGACCGCTTTTTATCCAACTGCGCGAAAAGACGCGGTTTTTCGCCCTCTTGTAGATAAATGAAAGTATCATTTCATTTCCATTGTGTTTTTTTTTATAAAGTACTAGGAATGTTAAGGTACCCAATTAAACTCGAATGATGGTTTTAATTCATAGTTGCTATAGTAGCGTTTTCAATTCACATCAAATATTTTTAATACTTATGGGATCGTGAACGCATTCGTGAACCATATTGCTTTTGTCATGTTATCGTATTGTATTCAACTCGGGCGCCATTACTATCAAGGAAGTAAAAACTATCTATAACTAGACCCCGTTATCTTGAAGCGCTGACGTCGCTTTTTAGCAGGGATTAAATGTTTATTTTATCGACCCTCTTCATATCGATATTTGTAGTTTATATTATGCAGCATTCCGATTGATTCTTTGCTTTTTAAATTTCTGCTCAATTTCAATATAGTGTAGGTACTAAAACTCCGTGATTTAAAATACGAGTAAATAGATAACCTCATTATTATTACGAGATGCGATAACCTGATGCAATTATTGTGGAAAACCTACGAACTCAAGCGACTTTATTTCCCATATTTTTTTATCACATTTTTACTAGTGATTGTTTTTGATTCATTGACAGTGACGTCACATATAATATAACTCTTAGTACAATACCATCGACATTTAGATAATCGATAAAATAAAATTCAATCCCCACGGATAAGCGACGTCAGTGCCTCTATTCTATAACGGGGTGTAATCATAACGATGACAATACGAAAACTGACAAAAGCAATATGGCTTTATTACTGATTGTGAGTGGAATGGAGCTCAGTCTTTTCCCAGGCATATCTTGTTGTTAAATGAAGCTTGCATACTGAAAAACGCACAGACGCGTTTGCCTGCGGCGGGTCGGTAAAGGTCGTGTTTTAAATTCCCAGTTAAACACTCTCTGGCACGTAGCTTTTTTTAAATAACAAAAGAAAATATTTTATCGTTAACCCACGTAATTTTACCTGACGATTGAAAAAATAGGTTAAGTATTTCGATGAACATTAAAACTGATTTTGGCGACTATTTTTAATAGTTAGTCATAAATATACTAATCAAAACAAAATAGGGGCCAAGCTACGTTCTGCATACAAAATAACTATGTTCTGGGAAGGATTATTATAACAAATGTTAACTTGTAATTTTTGAATTTACTTCCATTCGAAAGCTGCAATGTTCAACTTACAAGATGTTTTTTTTTATTTTTTGTGCCTTGTTTTGTTTTTACCGTGCGAGTGGTTTTTTAAAACAAATTTCAAATTTCATACAAAATGACCAAAAATATGCAACTTTTAAAAAAACCACACGCACGGTAAAAACAAAACAACTGATTTAAAAAAAACACTGCTTGTAAGTTAGTCAAACATTGCAGCTTTTGAATGATACTAAATTCAAAAATTACAAGTTAACATTTGTTATAATAATCCTTCTCCAAACATAGTTATTTTGTATGCAGAACATAGCTTGGCCCCTATTTTGTTTTGATTAGTATAATTTTAAGCTATTGCCAAAATACAAAAAGGCGTTGTCGTGATTCGAATTATTATAAGACTTCATTGAAACATTTGCAATAATTGTCACCTTCATCTTATGAAAAACTACTTGTCCTCGGACGGTATTGAATCGACGGGCAGCCCCGTCGCAGATAAATGGTACAAAGAAAAGCCTTTGAAAGTCCGCTGCAAGACTCTATACACATACAGCTGCAAATTGTACCAATTGCTCTACAATTTGTAGCAATTTACTTCCACCGGGTATCAGAATCCCGTGTTCCACGTGAAACTTTTTACGATTGCGAAATTACAAATACAATGACAATAAACGCTTTGATACTGTTTTTTTTAATCATTGGAATAATGCACAATGCCTTTAATTACTCATTAATACAGAGAACCATGAACTGAATGTTGTGATACATTTTTTAATATGTCAATGAAATCACTCATAATTCTCAAAGGAATTAATTTCAATACCCTCAACCTCTCGATATCAAATTTAGTACAAAAATAGTTCAAATAAAATCATAACTACTAAATATCAACGGACAATTATAGGTAGGTACATGACTTGAACCGTTCCAAATCTAGGCTCTAGGCTGGCACTAGTCATAAGGTTATGGGTACTAAGTCAACGATAGAGTTACTTACACTCGCCGACAAATAATACGGGTCAGAGAGCGTTTTTCATACAAAAAAAAAGCCTCGAAGCCTTGGTTCCTCGCCAGGGGATGCTATTAGTGAAATCTGATGATGGACACCCCGTGCATCGATACAGGACTTCCAGAGTGCTTAGGATACCCAACTGATTGAATCTGCGGTTAACGCCGGAATTGGGATAGATCACAAAAAAAAACTCACGGTTTATACATTCTAATTCGAAAGAATAGGTAATTTTAAGAGACCAATTTCATTAATTTTGTATTAGACTCAATAGTTTTTGTTATAATATCTTTATTTATTTAGCAGACATTTTATGGATGACATGATTACTTTAAATTTGGGTTGGCATTTTCCAATAAATGACAACAATTTAATGATATCTAATGATAACAAGTGATTGTTATAGTGTATTAAAACAAACTATTTCAATCGGTTTCGGCGTAACCCGTAATATACACCCAGGAGGGCTTCAAGCCAAAAACGAAAGTCAAATAAAGGTCAAATATACTTTTGTTAAAATGTCCAAAATAGATAAATATTTCAAAAAAATAATAATGCAGAACGGCTTTAAAACCCTATTCCTCGAAATGGTTTTCAAACCAGAGTAATTTAAAAAATATGAACAATCCCAATTGTGCATATTCAGAAAAACATCTAAAATATCTATAAAATGTAAGGAAATCCAAATGCTGACCCAAACTCTCTCGCTGTGGTTTTAACTGATTGTGCGATCAATTAGGTATCTTAAGCACCTTTGACCTCCTCCATTGAACATCGAAGTAACCACCACTAAACCTCACTCAAAACAACCCCTAGCCAGGAACCAAGGCTTCGAAATAGCAAAAACGCACTCTGACCCGTATTATTTGACCGAGAGTGTATATACAGGGTGTCCGGTAAATAGTGGCCAACCTTACAGGGCTGGATAGCTCAGCGCAGGAGTGGCCAAAATATGATAAATCATGTTTAGTAAAGGTCGCACCAAAAACGAGATATCTCAACTTTCCAAAATTTTGGAAATGCGGTACCCGGTTCACCATTTTCAATGCCACGGCCACGGCCACATTTATTAGAAATTTTCAGTTTCGTTTACTGTGAAAGATAGCTGACTTAATTTGCTTTAAGACTATCAATGAAAGTAATAAAAGTTTAGCAGTTTAAAAATAAAATAAAATCAAATTTAAAGTTTAGTAATCTGAGTTTTTCTTGCGGCAAGCTTAACATCGCACCGTGTAAAAAAAAATGTAGTGCAGGTTTCCAAAAAAATGGCCTGTTTAATGGAGATTTTAAAATGATATAACAATTGAGTTTATTGTTTACAACAGCGAAGTTATTATTAAGTTTATCGAATTTAAAAAACGACTTTTGCTTCCGTTTAAAATCAAGTTAACTGGCTTTAAATGTTTTAAAAGACAGTTTCCATTCTGTAAAAAGCAACGACACTACGATAAAAGGTAATAATTTACATTTTCTTAAAATAAAAGAAAGTGTTCAAATTGCTTGCCGCCAGAACTATGGCAGGTTCGGCAGCGTTTCATAAACGACCTCTTGTGTTCGGAGCATCGACATACCAACCAATAGACACCTCATATGAATGTAGAGGAAGCGAAAGTTATACTTGTATGCTTAGACCGGTGCACCTGGCATTCCGTAGTGTCTGCCTACACCACAGGGGAACAAATGTGAAGCGATGTATGTTTAGTGGATTTTTGAAGACGGTTTTATTTTTAAAAAGAAAAATAGCTTTTTAGTGATAAAGCTTGAACACAGTAAAACATGGGCACATAAAGTAACAAAAATAAAAATGTTATGGAACATATTTCAAGGAATTTTTTATTGCATTTATTTACTAGACTAATAACCATTTTTACAAATATATACAATTATTTAATTTGCTTTCTATATGCCATACTGCGTGCTTTGCGTCGAATCCGGCTCATTAAGTCTTGCACAGCACTGTCAGGATATCTTTTGCAAGCCCATTTCCATTTGTTTTGCAATTCAGCTGCCGATTTAACTTCTCCGCCTCCTTTTTTTAGAATCCCTTTCATAATTGCCCAATATTCTTCAATCGGCCTCAGTTCAGGACAATTTGGAGGATTGCACTCTTTAGGTACCACTGCGACATCGTTATGTTTATACCACTCAACTACTGCTTTAGAGTAGTGACAGCTCGCAAGGTCTGGCCAAAATAATGGCTGTGAGCTATGTTTGCGTAAAAAGGGCAGTAGACGCTTTTGCAAACATTCTTTTTTGTAGATTTCACCGTTTACTGTGCCTGTTGTTACGAATGAACGACTTCTTTTACCACAACTACAAATAGCTTGCCATAAAAGATATTTTTTTGGAAACTTCGATCTCTTTTTTATCTTGCAATCTTCTGGGGCATCCTTACGATTCTTAGAAGTATAAAATTCTTGCCCCGGTATCTGCTGGAAGTCTGCTTTGATGTATGTTTCATCATCCAATACAACGCATCCAAATTTTGTCAAGTAATTGTCGTACAACTTTCGTGATCTCTGTTTTGCAGACAGATTTTGCTTAGCGTCGCGATTGGGTGCAGCTTGTGCTTTGAACGACTTTAATCCAGCTCTAGACTTAGTTTTCTGTACATATGACTGCGACATTTTGACCTTTTTTGCGACATCACGGGACGATAACTTCGGATTCGCTGTAAAAAGCCGCAAGACATGGGCTTCTTTTTTTTTATCCTTTGCGCCTTGCTTACCTGCACTTCCCGGCTTGCGATCTACTGTCAATCGTTCTCGGAACCTTTTTAAAACTAAACATACGGAAGATTGCGGTAATTTTAAAAGTTTTGCTAATGCCCTATAACTTAAATGGGGATTTTCAGTATGTTTGCGCAAAATAATTTCACGTTTCTTGTGTTCATAACTCGCCATCGTGAAAACAAATGATCAAACTGGAACGCTGTCATAAAAGTTTTTATTCATGATATCAAATAGTTTTTATTTATAATACTAAGAAGTTTCCATATTGTATAAATAAAAATATATAATCATTTACTTGTGCCCACATTTTACTGTGTTCAAGTTTTATTTCTCATATCATTGAGATTTTCTACAGCACATAATTATACTCGTTCATTACATTAAAAAACCTTATAGTCTAATAACAATTTCCAATCAGCCGTAACAATATTTCGCTATCCAATATGCAGGGCCGTTAATTATTAAAGAGTTCTCCCGGTACTTTACCATCAATTGCACTTCACTACATGCATTACGTGAATAAAAGTAATTTCATATTCTTAATAGAGAAATCTCATCACTGCCCGTTAAATAATTATGATTAATGATTTCCGGTGTTCATCTTTGGTCTTCATCAGTTAAAAAACTCCTGCCGTTCACTCGCGACAATATAACTCTATATCGCACAATAAAATGGATCACGAGGAATCCACAAACTAATATTTAATTTATTACTGCAATAATATAAAGTATAAAACTACTCCATTGACATACTGTTCCCCAACATCCAAATATTGACAATTGTTGGTCCGAAACTAAAATATATTTTTTTATTAGAAAGACTTAGCTATTTATCAATTAATATTACGAATCGACATTTACATGCCGAAAGTATGATATTCCGTCTGAAAGATTTTTGTAACGGTTATTATTTTTGCAGTTTCCGAAAACGCATTGAGGCATTGTGACACGTGTCACTGTTGGCGCAGTTGACAACGAACTAAATTGAAATAAGCTCCCAATTTGAAGTGGGTATATATTCGCTGGGCCGTGTTTTGTTCTCTGACCCGTTATCTAGTTGTATTGTTGATCGAAGGTTCGGAGGCATATCATCGCTCACCAATTTGTCGGCTAGCTTCTGCGACGCGACTACGAAGCTCTTCCAAAGAGGTTTAATATTTTAAAATGGTGTTGGAGTGGAGTCACATTAAGCAACATCAACAAAATATAGTATGGTTATGTGTTTGAAATTACTTCCACGTTCACACTCACAAATTTCCGTCGTTATTTCGCTTCGAATGCCATTTGGACTTTATACGGCTTAGTCTGATGGAAACTTGGTAATAGGAAGCAACGCGAGCGAGCAGGCCTGGATTCTAAACTTGAAAACTTTGCGAACGACTTTGGAGTGCACACGATTAAGCGATGACTTGGCATCTCACTTCCACATACAATTATTCACAAATTGTAAATATTATATCCTATTACAGTATTTGGGTTGAACAGTTGAACAACTAATCAACAACCCTTACCTGAAAACAAATACTACGTAGCTGACAATTTATTTAGGAACAAATTAAACGTTAAGTTCTCCCTACGTTACATTGTAATAAGCAACACTAGCCTCTTTAAGTATTCGAGCTACTTTCTAGTAGTAAAAGATATGAGCTTCCAATAGGTGGTAAAAAAGCAATACAATAGTTATTAAATACTTCAAAAAACGAGCCTACTCTTTTCTCTTTTCATTTTATTTGATATATTTTTTTATTTAATATTTATACATTTATATAATGCTAGACTAAGTAGTACCATTGTAATATTAAATATATTTAAAAAATGACTGATTGCTGAGTTTCTTGCGGCGTTCCTTCTCAGCAGTGGTCTCCTCTTGTGAAGCGCTTGTAGATTCTTGACGTGTAAAAGTGCCCGTGAGGCCTACTTACTGAATAAATGTATTTATCGGGATCACTTTGTTTGCCCGAATTTCATTTGCCATAATAGTATCACTTGCCATAATGTTCATTTGCCATAAAGGCATTTTTTCTGAAACGGTAAACCTTACAGGTAAATTTTACATGCCATCGTATAGAGCCCATTAGGTTAGGTTAGGTTTAATTTTGAACAATTCTGAATAGTTCACGGTTTTAGAAAAAATGCCTTTATGGCAAATGAACATTATGGCAAGTGATACAATTATGGCAATTGATATTCGGGCAAACGATAGAGAACCGTATTTATCTTTATCTCAAAGGCCGGCAGTGCACCTGCCTCTAGTGTTGCGGGTGTTTATGGGTCGCGATGATTACTTACCGTCAGGTGGCTCGCTTGCTCGTCTGCCTACTTTTTCAAATAAAATAAAAACAATTGAGGTAGACCATCTATTTACGTAACAAAAGGTATTTTATTGTGGAACCTTTGATTCCGTCACATGGAGCCAGCGGCCATTGTTGCCGGCGATAAAAAATAAAAACAGACGAAAGCGACAATTGTGAATAGTATGTAGTCCCTATAAAATACCGTACAAACTGAACCGTGAACGGAAGCCAGCTTAGTTACTTCTGCATAGAGGAATCTCATAGGTATTTATTGCTAGAGAATCCTGTCTAGGAAATAGGAAATCTTCCTCTCTACCTACTACTATTATTTTATCTCTACCCACTACTATTATGAAGAGATTTTTTTAAAAGTTATTTGTTTGTTCGAACCGATTAAAAAAATATTCTACTAATGAGAAGCTTTTTATAATCCCTGGCTTATATATGGTATTTTATATTTCGTTCAAACTGGAGCGAAGCCAGGACGGGTCACTAGTGTAATGGTGGGTTTAGACCAAGGAAACGAACAAGAACTCGATGGCATTCTAAAAATGTCTTGATTATCCTGCATGCGTTTTCGTTTACTTTTTGAGGTTTTTGAAATCATTTTGCTTTAGTTCTATTATTTATGCTACACAATATAGTTTACGTAACTCGAATCGCATACAACACTAGTTTAGGCAATGTTTAAGTTTCGTACAGAAATGTTGAACTTTGTACTTCACCAATTTAAACTTCGGATATGCAGTCTGCAACTAAACTGAATCCTTTGTGTTCAAGTTATTATGAACAAGTACCTATTCGTAAGTAACTTATTAACGTGAGTAATTAAAATCGTGATTACTTTATGAAATTGGACTACACACACACACACTCAATGAACAATTGTTGAAAATGCCAGTTACATAGGTAAAAGTTTATTACGAAAACGTATTATATACAAAAACCTCCCCTTACTTGATCCATCCGAAAACGACGATCTAACATCCAAAACATACACGGAATACCTACCATAAAATTACCCCGTAAAAAAATCACAAAATTTAAAGAACGAAAACAACTCGTCGGAAAGTAAACGAGTAAATTAATGGGAGGGATGGAATTCGTCATTGAATAATTCATAAAATCCTTCCGATTAGCATTCCGACTCAAGCTGTCAAAAACAAAATGGAAATGAACGTCACACTGTATTAGCCTTTTAAATCTCGCTGGATACAATACAACATTGGCAGTAATTAAATACGCTTAAATAATCAAATCCCCGTATGGTTGCCGGGGTAGAATAGTGCCACTCCATGTCTTCCCGTGGATGTCGTAAGAGGCGACTAAGGGAATAAGGGCTTGTAGTACTGTTAGGCGATGGGCTTGCAACCTGTCACTAATGCGCTGTTAAACATCTTAGCCTAATTGTGCAAATTGTGGTTACAGAGTTATCAACAAGTTTTAAAAGTTGTTGGTAATTCTTTAGCTCTGTCTACCCCCACTTTGGGAATGAAGGCGTGAGTTTATGTATGTATGTATGTATGTATAAAATAATTTGATTATTTACATACATACATACATACCTTCACGCCTTCATTCCCAGAGTGGGGTAGGCAGAGCTACAGAATTACCAACAACTCCAAAAACTTGTTGATAACTCTGTAACCACAATTTGCACAATTAGGCTAAGATGTTTACCAGCGTATTAGTGACAGGTTTTATACAATATACGTCAAACTAGGCTGGTATTACTAACGGCTCAAAAGGCCTGCCCGGTTGTTTTTTTTTTTAAGAATTAATAATAGGAATAGCCTAAGGAGGCAATCTTACACAATAACAAAGTCCCAAACTTAACTCTAGGCTAACAGTAGGCACAAACAGCCACACACTTAACTGCCCATTAAAGACAGAAGTGAGAAAATTTAGAAAGGGATAAATATAGATTTTACATAAGAATCGTATGTGCACCACAGAGACAGTTTCTCTCTGTTTATCTTCATAGGTGACTTCGCAGCTGTGTGGGCGATTGTACACGACGTCACTTTCCGCCGTCTGTCCCTATGTATGTTCGCTTAGATCTTTCAAACTACGCAACAGATTATAATGCGGTTTTCATCAATAGATAGAGAAATTTAGAGGAAAGTTGTTATGTATAAATAATCTGGATTATGTGCGGGCGTTACAGAAAACTCTCAATTTTTTATTTGACGCCATTATAAAATTGAGTTTTCACTGTCACTATCTTCCACTTAAATAATGAAATGCAAGTGGGCACTTCAATTTTTTACGTATACTTACCTACTGCTTTAGCCGAGCTCTGCGTCGAGACCACAGGCCCTTGCCAAGATGCATTACGCTAACTAACGTTTCTATGCGGTTCGTTTTTAAACCAATCGCGTCACTGGTAGATCACGTGACTTTTCGTATCACGGCATCTATGAATGGCGCGATTGGTTTAAAAACGAAACGAATAGAAACGTTATTTAGCGTAATGCATCTTGTCAAGGGCGTCTGAAATCAAATTAGATATAAATACACGCACTTACGTACTTGTTATTTAATAATCTGATGGGACAACTTCGGCGCGCCGGTTAATATTTCAACAGTGAATTGGAAAGTGAATTGTTTTTAAGAGAATCACTTCTGATGTTACCGGGACCGATGCTTCGTAGACGGGGAATGTCAACCAGGCTAACCGAGACTCGTTGCAAGGCAAGGCAAGTTTACAATGTAGGTAAAGTCATATATCCACTTCTGTATCTTAACGCAATGGAATAAGGTGCAAAAGTTCATACACATCTTGTAAATTAGAAGAAAAATCTCCCCGTTTTGTTCAGCCTGTTAAATTGTTCCACTGCTTGACAAGACCTTCCCTGTGCACAAGGCACTTCTGTCAGTACTTCGCAGACGCATCTAGTTCATTCCATCTCTTTCTTAAATTAATTTTGGAGCCTGTGTGTTTGGTATTCTTTTAGAGCTCGTCAACGATCTATTCTTTGTTTATTTGGAGAATAACGTCACGAGTGCCTCGCTCGCTGCAACTCTTTGATATTCAGATCCGCCCACTCGATTCTTTTACTGACTGTAACTCACTTATGCCCCACAGACTAACAATGACTCAGCAAGTATAATTTAGTATTTGCATCTATGAAGCACTGACTTTTTTAGGGTTCCGTAACAAAAATAGTTTTAAAAAAAACCCTTATGGTGAGACTTTGTTGTTTGCCTGTATGTCACTTCAAGTTTTCTGAGCAACTACAAATGCTATCAACTGGCTTGCCGGCATCTGGTTTTAGTAAAAAAATATATAAAATTAATTTTATAAATAATTAATTGAAATGGGGTCTAGACAAATGAAAGTGGTGGTTTAATTATAGCAACTGGGGTGTCATATGAAAGGGCTCAATCTGCTCATTTCAAAACATTTTTTTTCTGTGATGTACTTTCGTTTATAGCCAAAAATGTACAAAAAATGATCGTTTCCCCAATTATCTCCGAAGGTTATAAATCAAAAAAGCTGAAAAAATCCTGATGATAATTATTGCTTATATTTGATGGAAAAAATAAAATGATGTGTTGATTTTGAGAAGTAACAAAAACCTCACCTCCTCATCCTCATTGTGTGGAAAATAAAATTCATAACATAATTAGTATTTTCTTTTACGGTTACCAAGCAATAATTCTATATCTTTTTTAATATCTTTATATCTTATATTATATTCTTTAATATCTTAAATACGGAACCCGCGGTGCGCAAGTCCGACTCGCACTTGACTGGTTTTTATTCTTGTGATCGCACAAAGGTATTAAAATGATGACCTACGAAAAGAAGAATTGACTATTTCTACTAAAACTGGGTTAAAGTAAAATTTTGTTCTGCGAGATACTTTATTTCAGTAAAATTAATGCTCCCTGGTGGATTTATGATTTATTCTTAATTCGAATCATATAAAAGTAACAGTTTACCGAAATCATGATATAATAGGTAAAGGTGTTTAGCGAATACTCTCTCAATTCGATTTTTTTATAATCATCCTAAATGCTTAGTTGTTTATGCAACAAGTCCGGAAGCTTAAAAACGAACATCTTTTTTTTTCGTATGTGCTAAAAGTGAATCTCCAAGTGGGCGATAACGCCCCCTTGCGGGCGCTGGAAGCTTTAAGGGGGGCCGTAAAGGGCCCTGAAACAAGATAATACTGATATAGCACGCTATAATTGGGATAGACCAAAAAAACACACGGTTTTTACATTCTTATTCAATAGAATAGGTTATTTTAAGAGACCAATTTAATTAATTTTGTATCTGACCCAATAGTTTTGTTTTAATATCTTTATTTATTTAGCACACATTTTATGGATGACATGATTATTTTTAATTTGGGTTGGCATTTTCTAATAAATTACATACTTACATAAATTCACGCCTTCATTCCCAGAGTGGGGTAGGCAGAGCTAAAGAATTACCAAGAAGTCTTAAAACTTCTTGATAATTCTGTAACCACATTTTGCACAAGTAGGCTAAGATGTTTCCCAGTGTATTAGTGACAAATTACAAATGGTATCTAATTATAAAAAGTGATTGTAATAGTGTATTAAAACATACATTTCGCCTAAAACCGAAGATACACCTAGGAGGGCTGCAAGTAATTATTGCGACTTTAGGATGTGGTGAAGATAAAAAATAGGGGGGAGGCGCTAGAAAATAATTGAATCTCGAAGGGGGCAGTAAACACAATAGGTATATGAACCTCTTCTTTACAAGCAGATGCATTTGGAAACTTATAAAAGACTAGCTTCTGCCCGCAACTTCTTCCGCATATTCTATTATCATTATTCCCTCGGAAACTTTTAAATCTTCCGGGATAAAAAGTAGCTTATGCATTAATCCAGTGTATAAGCTATCTCCATTCTAAATTTCATCATTTCAAGCAGTTGCAGCGTGAAGGAGTAACAGACTAACACACACACTCAAACTTTCGCTTTTATAATATTTGCTTTTGTTTATCTTTCTATCGTTTTATAGCAACTAAAAATTGGCATTCTCAGACATTTATTTAATATATTTTTTCGTTGCCACTTTTTGATGATTGTCTAGTCCTTTATAACCCCCCGACAATGAAAGAGGGGTATTTAAAGTTTAACATTGTGTATCTGGGTATCTGTGTGCCTGTGTGACTGTGGCAACGTAACTCCCAAGCTGCGTTCGGTTTAATCAAATGAGGGTTCTAAATAAGGGTTGATAAAAATCGGTCCGACAAAAAACGGTCCAGAGAACGGCACAGCCCTGAAAGAAGGGGTCGCCATAATGTAGGGAGTTTTTATCTATGAAATAGGTAGTTATTAGTCGGGACTATGGCACACCAATTGACCTAGTCCCAAACTAAGCTCTAGGCTTGTATTATGGGTAATATAAAATATAAACTTATATAGAGAAATATATGCTTAAAAGCATAGAAATCACACTTGATTCGCGCTCATGAAACAACTTTCTGTCCTTACCGGGATTTGAATCCAGGACCGCTAGCTTCGTAGGCAGGGTCGCTACTACCAGCTAGGCCGATTCGTCATCAACATAAAATCGTCAATATACTTACACGAAACGAAAAACTCTATTACATTAATTGTATCATCCCCCGGCATAAAAGGCAACATCATCGAGCATGTACAGTCAGGTGTACAAATATGAGAGAACGCAACATCTCAAAAACATGTCCCAATGCACCTTATTCCTGTGTATTAAGAACTTTGTAACACATTTAGAGGATTGTTTCGACACATATTTTTGGATTTGACTGTACCTATTATTGTAAAATGCCTTTTGTTGATTAGGCTACTTATGTAAATTAAACCTCTCAAAGGGAATCTCGGCCTTTCATTCCGAGAAATTTGACGTCGGCCAAATCGCCATTAGGAGACGAGAAATCGCCGACGGCTTAATCTAAATAATCCCAGTTTGATTTTTACTGCTGAGTAAATTTCTTGTAATGTCTTTTTTCACTGTTTTTTCTACCTACTTCGTAGCGATAAATTATATGCAAACGGAGTCATAGAGAAAAGCTACTACTGAAGAAATAAAGTAAACAGCTTAGCTTTTGTTTTTATTTTCACTGAGAATTCGTTGAATTATTGAGGCACAAGGCATATTTTCAAGTTTTGATCTCCCGAGTTTAACCCGAAAGCAAAACAAGTATAAGTGATTGCAAATAGACCATCAGAAATATGGTTACAAACAACATTATGTTGCTCCAAAAACCGATACTTAAGTATGCATACACAATCATTCATTGTCCTAATGATACGATAACATTACGATACTCATAATTATACCTTTCTAATGACAATTGACGGACACACTTGGGCCTCAATTCTACTGGGTCAAACGGTCAAACCATGTTGCCTTTGAAGTATAACAATAGGTGTCCTTCCGTTTGACCAAAAGTCATTTGGCAAAATTACACTTGACAAACAACGTTTTGCAAAAAAATGTTAAGTCAATTGATCATTCTACTACTAAGTAGTCATTTTACAAATGACTTACTTTTCCAAATGATCAACAGATAAATTTACATTTTACGAGGAAGACGAATCAGGGCATAACCGACTCGGATAGGTTAGGTTAGAAGACAAAGAGCTTGGCTCCCGCCTCGGCCTTCGAGGTTGTTTTTTTTTCTGCCCAGAAATAGGTAAACTAATTGCTAAATGATCAATTGCTAAGTGAGTTTTTGTAAGATGATACTTTTGTCAAATGTCTCGTTTGGCAAATGATCATTTGGTGAAACGTTGTTCGTCAAATGACCATTTCTCAATATTTTTTGGTCAAACATTAGTGAACCATTACAATAACATTGCAAAGGCGGTATGGTTTTACCCAGCAGAACAGACTCTCTGAAAATCTGCTTTTGTCAAATGAACTAGGTTCGGCAATATACTTATTAGAGTTGTAATTAGTTCCTAATTAGAGCAAATATTTAACAGTCTGCCAACTTGTCAGTAGGAATTTCAGATCTGAAACAAGAAATATTTTCCATAAACGAGCAAAGCCGCGTTAGGGACAATAGTGGCCTGTAAAAGGCAGGAATTCATTAATCATAGTTGGACGCCGGGCAAGGGTCAGCCTTCGCGTTTTTGCCCGCGGGATTGAGTTGTTCCTCGCCAAAAATCTGGAACCTTATTTGTATACCACTCGTAAAGTTCCGTATGAAACCTTGGTACTAAATTTATAGTTTTGGCTTTTCAGAACGTTTAGCTAAAGTGACCGAGAATGTGCCAATGTTTCGCAAAGATACGGGGCACTGCCTGCCAACGAATCTTGTTCGTTTTAGAGTTTGTGCAGGGGGTTTACTCGTTTAGTTTAGGTTGAGAGAAAGGGACAGAGCTACAGCAGTTATACAGCTCTGTCCCTTTCTCTCAACTTGAACTGAACTGCTTTAGTACGCCATGGTGACCTCACTGCTCCGAATATTCAGAACCCAAACAATTCTGCGTGTTAGTTATTCTTTTGTTTACAAAACTAACGGTTGGAAGGATTTATTTGGAAATTAGTAGCACTTTACGAGCATTTGTTGTTGTGGGTGACGGTGGGTGTGACGGGTGACGTCAGATATCCGGAAGGTACACATCTATCGCAAAATGTGTCCATTTGTAAGAAAAAGTAACACAACACTACTTTTAACAGAACAGTCAAAGGCTTTTTTCACCCAATATGTATGTAGTAGAAATTTGATTCTTTATTTAAATATTAAAATAAACTAACTTAATGCAAGCAGGTGAAAACTCGACCAGAAAATACAAACTTCAAATAACCAAAGCCGAAGCCAACGTCATCTCCACATTTACTTACCTAATTTCAAGTGCACTAACGAACGAATATCTAATGAGAACCCTAATGAGTGAATGAATAATTTATCACATCCAGAAGACCGCTGCAATGAATGATTATATTGTAATGCTATTTAGTTTTAGCCCTCACTCATATTCTTTAACTCGGCACATATCTTGGAAGTGGCTGGTCAAATACAGCTGAGTCGGGAACTTGTATTCGGATGTATTATAGTTATCCAGCACCATTATTTAGAACTATCTTGGTAAGTACGTACAGTCAAACCAGATAATTAATAGTAGGTACTCCGCTGTCTACTTTCGCTCTCTCTAGGCTAACAAAATATACTAATAGTAGATGTCTCTCTATAATAATAAATTCTAGAATAAATTCTCCGGTTTTGCTGAAGGTACTTGTAATTAGGTGTAATGTTAGTTTGTCAGTTGCAAAATTATTCGCACGAGCTTACACACACAAATGCAAAAGCACTCTTAAAGCGATTAGGTGATTAGATTAGATTAGTATTCGTGCCAAACATTAATTACCTAATACATACAGAAATTTGAACACAAAAGCATAATTTTTCACGAAACGGTCATAACTCAGCGTGATGCTGGCCGAGCCAGCGCTGGTCTTCTTTTGTGACAATTTGGCGAAGACACGGCGCAGTGACGCCACGATCGCACAAACATTAATCTAACTAATTTACGAAGATATTGATAAAAATCCTCAAAACAAAAAACTAACTCTGATAGGATCACTCCGTTTTTCGTCTTTCTGTCCGTCAAGACTAATTTTCTCAGAAGCTCTTTTGCGAAAGAAAGAACACCTCTCACACTACAAGCAGCGGTGAGTGTCTGTTCTTAATCTGCTGAGCATAAAGGTGTGTTTCTACCAGAGCTGTGAAATATAGCTATGCGGTTTACGAGGGAAAAGACTACCAATAGCATTCGCAGTGTTAAGTGAGGCTAGTTTTTTAAATTATATTTACACACAAAAACGGTGCAATAAACTTGCAAATAGAAAACTTTGTATAAACAGTAACCAATAAACCATTACGTTATTTTTAGTTACTTACTGCCTCTAGCTATAGTGGCAATGCAGCCCTATCCCGACGTGAGAAATTCTTCTTGATTCCCAACAACCACTACAATGTTCAGTGACTATAATCGAGTGGAGTTTCGCGGCGAAAAGACCCTCAGGGAAGCTGTTCCAGCCACGAGCATCCTGGAGAGCCGAGCGATGCGTGCCTAACTCTAGCGTCCAAGATTTACGCCGCGCACTAAACCCTCCTTATTTAAAATTCACACAAAGCCCAGACTTTAATTAGTTTCCTTAATAGGCGAAACTGAAATTACATTCTGACCAACTTTATATTTATTACCCTTTCAGAACAAAGGGTGTTCAAGGAAATAAACTCCAGACCTTACGCATCGGTGGTTTAATCGAGTATAAACATTGAGTTTTTCATTCAGTCTTCCTAATCCCGAGATTTGCGGCAAAATCTCCCTCGGCGGTAATAAATATTTTCACAAGTGATTTGGGGGTGTCGACGGGCAAAGTTTTTAACATTAGCCCAAAGCGTTGGCTCCAAATTGGACTGGTTTAATGGACCATTAGGTCGGAAACGTCTGCATTTGGCAACGGCTGAACCTTATATCGACGCAAGCTGATAACTTGCCACGTTTAGCGATGTTTTTCATCCACCAGCTAAAAAGTTGTATCTAGCCAGCGCTCGGAATGGCTACAGAGAAATCCCCAATTTATCGCTTTCATTCCGAAAGAGTAAATCCACCGACACTTTAATTAGTTCCTCCCAAAGTTCTCCCACACCTCGGCAGGGGTTTTGTTCCAAACCGCAAAAATCAGCGAATTCTTTTAAACTTTTCCGACGAGCATAATTTGTCATTTACCATTTATCTTTTGAGGAGATATGGATATTCTTTGAAGTTTCAATTCGCTGCGGGTTGGGTTTCCTTGCTTCCGGGACACAAGGCCCTTTTAGATTTTTTGTCGGAGGGAATACATTCCAGTAGTATGACGTTACAGTTGGTTAGGCTCGTTTATTTATTTTGAGATAAAAGGGTCGAGGATAGAAAAATAAATTCGACACCAATAAAGCTACTTTTGACAATGTGAAGTAAGAACAGTCTTCTAAGGCCATAATAGCGTGGCTGCTGCTGCCAATAAACCAAAGATATTCTATTTTAAAAGAAACATCGACTATATTATTGTACTACGAATGTTTTAAACGATATGCCGCTATTTGAGCGGTGCTGAGCTACATTATGTGGTAGAAGATGTCGCTATTTGGTAAGTCATTCATTATCTAAGTAACAGGAGGAAATTGAGTCAAAAGCTTACAAAATCTAACACTGAGAGTTGAATCAGTGTTAGATTTTGTAAGCATTTGCGATACCTTTTGGCTTAGTTTCGCTTTACGCTCTGTATCCAGGTGCAGGTAATACTTATTTGGTATCATTTTTATTGACTTCGGTAAAAATAAACATGAATCGTATACTTATGTAGGCAGAGCCGGATTATCCATTAGGCAGTGTAGGCAACTGCCTAAGGGCGCCACATCGGGTAGGGGCCCTCCATAACCGAGATGCCCTGTGCACCGGAAAAAAAATGTATTTTAGGAAGAAAGAAAAGTCAATAAGGCCCCCAGATTGCCTACGGGCCCCGACATGGTCAATCCGGCCCTGCATGTAGGTAATAGAGCTTACAAATGTGGTCCAAATTTCAGCCCATTCCATGAACGTGAAGTTGACTTGTAAATTTTGATGCTAAAGTTAAATAAAAGCTAGTAATAATACGTTTATAAATGGTAATTAAACGTCCCACACACATGCGGGTTAGTATGGGAATAACAAATTGAATCTCCGCTAACGCTCCCCACGGATGCTCAGCGCGCGAGTAATCCCGTGCAAAGCCGCGCTGAGCCCGCCCGCCTGACCGGCTTAGATACCAATAGAACTTACCCGTGAAAAATTAGCCAAGTGAGGCCAGAGATCCTTCAAGCGCCCCAGAAATCCCGGATCCACCTTGCCAAGGGCCCCGAAACTTTCGGGCCGAAAGGGACCGCGTGGTTATAAGACAAATCAAATATTTTATTTTTAGTTGCTCGTGCTCACTAAAAAGGGATTACAGAATTGAAGGTGCGATAACCAATATATTACAAACATTTTCTTAATTATTAAGTATTGTTTAAGTTTAAAAATGACATTGAACGGTTCTTTCACATTTATTTAATGTGGCGACATCTATTATCGTAACCTGTAACAAGCGTTTTGTTACTTGAGCGCCATCTAGTAATACCTTCACGAACGATGACACGATAGAACAGTCGGTTCTCACTGTACTTACTGGAATTTAGATTAACATTTAATTCAAAACGAAGTGATAAAACATAAAACTTGTTTAATCATATTTCATGACAATATCGCACAGTATTTTTTTATAAAATGCTCTTTACCTCGTATCAATTGGTTCTTGAAAGGTTTTTTGTCCGAACAACCAATAGGAAAAAGTTTAATTTACGTACACTGCGCCACGTAACCGAGAACAAGCTGTGTCAAAAACAAGTTCTCAAGAATCTGTCATTCAGATGACTGTACAATCAGTGTATCCGCCTTGAAATTAATGGTTTTATTCTAAATAAAAGTAAGTAACATCATTTTCTTTAAGTATATTTGCTTGTCTTGTCATGTGTTAACGTGACCGTTGAACTTTTAAATTGCCGGTTACTGGTTTCATCTCAGCTGCTGCTCAAATTGACGTCATTGAATTTCGTATTAAAACGACATTATCTTGCTTTGTTGTAATTCTTTTCACAAGAAACTTCTGCACTGTTCCGATAAATACACCCTTTGACAACGTTTGACGCATAAGCGAAGTTGAAATAGTTAAGACTGATGTTCCGCATTGACGGTCACAATAAGGTACAATTTGACGCTATTCTCGGCTAGTTTCCTCTGTTATTGTTACTTTTGCATAAAAGAAAGTGTTTCGGAATGTCATTAGTCCACTTTCCTTAGTTATTAGGAAACCATAATACAATAGGAGTTGTAGTTTTAGTCAATTGGTATTTGTGAAGCATGCTTAATTGGGGCTATTACGAATATGTGTCAGGTCAGTCCTCGCGGCGGGCTGACGCCCCGGTTCACACTCGCTAGCGCTCCCACAAGTATTTCCATCTGAAGATTATGTTTATCACTGAATGAGCATACTCCCTGTTCTAGATAATACTGATAAGATAATACTTTTATGTACCTAACTATTCATGTGTCACTAAACTTTAAAGTACTTGAGTCTTACTGCAATAATATGTTTTGAAATTGTTGTAGGTACAGGAGAAACAACATGGCACAAGTGCAAGCATTATATGACTTTTCTGGTGAGCAGGGCACTACTGAGATGTCTATTGCCAGCGGGGAAGTGCTGACATTACTCAACACGGAAATTGGTGAAGGTTGGTGGGAAGGCAGGAATGCCCAAGGTCAGACAGGCCTGTTTCCTGCTGCATACGTCAAGAAACTGACACCAGAGGAATCTGTACAGACCAAAACTGCTCCGGCTGCACCGAGGTATGATCAAGCCAATGACGACTGGGGTGATCAGAATTACAGTGCAGGAGATAACAACTATCAGCGCAACCCATCACAGGAGGATGGTTGGGATGACGACTGGGATGATGACACTTACTCAGAGATAGGTCCTGGTGCAAACCCACACAAAAACCAGTACAACAACCAGACTCCCTTGGCACCCCTTCCTGGGATGCCCATCAATGAGTACAACCAGAATATTGATGATACAGCTTCTACCTTTAGCTCCTCAGTTGGCACAGTGAGGAAAAAATTTGCACCTTCTTCCAAAGTGAGTGGAGAAAGCTACTTGCTTGCTACCTTGAATGTAGATGTGCCTGAATCAGAAAAGGTGTACATAGTTCAAAATGAAGAAGGTTACGTGTGGTCTCCTATCACTCAGCCTTATTATGTGACTATTGCTTCTCCAAAGAAAGAGTCTAAATTCAAAGGAATTAAGAGCTTCATTGCATATCAATTGACACCTTCATTCAATAACATTCAAGTTTCTAGAAGATACAAGCATTTTGATTGGCTTCATGAGAGATTGCAGGAGAAATTCTCTCTCATCCCTATCCCGCCGCTGCCTGACAAGCAGATCTCAGGTAGGTATGATGAACAGCTTATTGAACGCAGAAGAGTACAACTTCAAGAGTTTGTTGATTGGATGTGCAAGCATCCTGTGCTATCGAAATGTGAAGTTTGGCAGCACTTCCTGACATGCACTGATGAGAAACGATGGAAAGCCGGCAAAAGACAAGCTGAGAAAGATATATTGATAAACCTGAATTATTGCATTTCTTTAGTGGTTCCAGAGAAAGCTTTGTTACAGTCTCATGTTGATCAGATCACTGAACAGTCACACACATTCTTTGGCAGTATGGATACCTCTGTGAAATACCTCACTAGTATGTGTGTTGCACAAAGTAAGAAATTCCAAGGTCCTTATAAGCTAGACTGTCAGAAGACAGGAGAAGCATTTTACAATTTGGGAAATTCTTTAAGCTTAGATGAAGGTACACTAGTGTCCACATCAAAACTGACATCGGCCATTAAGATGACTGGAGGGGCTTACATAGAGATTGGTAGAATGTACGAGGAGCAGCCTAAATATGACTGGGAACCACTAGGAGACAAATTCCACCTTTACAAAGGGATTGTTTGCAGCTTCCCTGATGCATTGGCAAGTCACAAGAGTGCAGTCCAGAAAAAACGTGATTGTGAGAAACTTACCGCGGAGCACAAGATGGAAGTAGCGCAGCTAAATGAGGTATTGAGAAGGACTGATGTTATTTCGTATGCATTACTTGCCGAAATAAATCACTTCAAGGCAGAGAGAACGGTAGACTTGAAAGCAACAATGCAAAAGTTCTTGACACAACAGATCACTTTTTACAAGAAGATTGTGGATAAGTTAGAGAGCACCCTACACAATTTTGATGAGTAGCTATGCAGAGTGTTGGTGTATGTAGACATAATCTAAAATAAAATTATAACTTAGTTGCATTTGTTGTAATCCAAAGGATTTGAATGCAGTGTGTTTAATGATGTATGAATTTATTATGTGATAAAAATATGGACTGAATGTACTAATCATAACATTCGCCTCGGTAATGAATGTTTGAGTATATAAGTATTATGTGCACTCTTGCAATTATTTGTAAAATCATATTTTTTTATGAAATATATATACTATACTGATTTCAATCGACTTGTATACAATATCAATTATTTTGAGACTTTTTTAAGACATCTAATATCTAAATTAGGGTTAGTGTTGTATTCCATGTATTATATTCCATTTTTAAGGTAAAATAGGCTTGTAATAAACAATGAAATTAAATTGGTTTTTTGTTAGTTTAAATATCCCCATCATGTCGTGTCAAGGCTAGAGGAGAAGCCATATTCCGTTTATCACAGGTTAATTCCCCCCCCCCCCCCTCCCCCCTAATACCTCTAAGCCGCGACATTAGTTCATAATGCCGTAAAAACTCTAGTAAGTACTTTTTTAAAGTCATTTAAATTATAGATGTTCTACAGAATACTGCAATAACTTTCATTTTCTTTCCAGGATAGATAAGGACCAAACAATGTGCAACTGGAGGTGAAAGAAACCCTTAGCGGCAGCATCATCCGAAAACCATGGCCGAAGAAAAGAAGAAGGATGGAAGTGCACTTTTAAGCAAAAAGAAGAAAGTAAAGCCGCGGAAGTCGAGAGATGCTGACTGCTGTAGTGTAAATTTCCTCAAATGCGTTCTGCACATATTCAATGTGGTGTTTTTGGTAAGTCTAGTACTTTAATCTCTATATTTCTAATCTAAAGCTCAGTTGGTCGCTATGCCTACTTTTGAATGCAAAGCGAATTGATTATAACGTCAGTAAGGTTAATGTAAACTATGTCACGTACTTCAGAAGTACCTACAGTAAACAAATCAATTATTATTTATCACATTATCAGTGGACATTTCTTGACATGTTCTCAATACTTAATTGTTAAGTGTTCCAGATTTTTCTCGTCATAACGATTAAATAACAAACATAGTTATCGTTAGTATAGGCCGGTCATTAAGCTACTAATAAGACAAGAAATAATCTTTAGAACTTGGATAAACAATTCACTACCGATTCTATACCTACGATACCTATACTCCTAATTACACTATTAAGGGGCTACCATGGGCAGATGACCTTCGATCTGAAGCTCTAAACTTTCAGTTGTTGTTAAAACCTATTTGCATTAACACAGCTGTTCTAAACCAGCTGCCATCTCAATTTTTCTTTTACAAGTCACTGATATCGAGATTTATGTTTTAGTTTAGTTTTAGTTTTATTTATTGTATTACTGAATAAAATGCATTGATGCTATCAAAGTTTGACATATTTACTCTAAAAAAATAGATTTTTGGCATTTATTTTATCTTTTTCACTTCAGAAAAAAAACCTTCGACGATTTATTAGATATATTAATGAAGAATATTTAGATGTACTTTCCGTATCAATTGACGCCAAGATGAAAAAGATATGGTTATTTTGAAATTCTGTTGGACAGAATCAAAGATTTTACATTCATTTTTCACTGAGTTATAAGAACTTAAACTTCATCAAATGGTCTGTTATGGGCACGGTAGCCCCTTAACAGATGACAGAACATTGTATCTACTCTATTAAATCGCCCCAAATTAAATTAACTTCCCCCAAAACAAAAAGGTCGTATGATCTAAACGATATCTTTGGAAAGCGCGCCATATCTAATAAACGCAGAATGTACATCGTGATTATAACAATTAGAACAGCGCTTCCTGCCCACTCTTGGCCTCATTTCTGCTGACGACAGATAGGATACAGGCAGCATCATAAATAGATATACTTACGCTATAAAATAAATATAACGGGGACATTCCCAAAATTAACTCTAGGCTCCAATAATATTATGTATATTAACAAAGATAAATATGCTTGGTTATACGATAAAACTAGCCTTTTCCCGCGGCTTCATCTGCGTAGAGTTCATCGAGAAGAGTACCCTGTGTCCTTCACAAACAAAAAAGAGGAAAGGTTGTGAACAAACAGAGTTACTTTCACGTTTATAATATAAGTGTGTTATGTGGATTAGTATGGATAAAGATATAATAATTTATTATAAAAACAAAGACATAAAGATAAAGAAATAAACAGCACACATACCTACAAGACTCAAGAACAAATACTCGCGCTCATTACACAATTATTTACCCATATTTGTAAACGAACCCGGAATTGCTAGCAATAGGCAGGGTCACTGGCAACTAAGGCTAACCGCTTCGTCTCTATATCTAGACGCTTAAGCGTCATATTCGAACTGCAACACGATTTTATAAAAGCTGTCGGAGCGGCATATTTGGTTTATGTGTTTTCTGTAACACCCGTATACAGGGTGTTTGGTAGAGCGGTGTCAAAAAGAAACAGGCGAATAGAAGAGGCCATTAGCTATCCATTTCAGGTACTTTAACCCTTTATTTGTCTAGGGGCTATTTAATACCGGTTTACTTTTTATTTTATTAAAAGTTACCAAAATTCGACCTTGAAACCCCGAAAAAAAGGAACTATTTGGTGTATCCACAAAATTATCATTTTGTTAGAAAGTTAAATGTTGTAGTGTTCGAATAAAAGTGTTATTGGAAGCGTATAGCAACATTAAAAAAAATGGGGGCTCTCAAAGTTTCAGAAATCAGTAAAGAAATTTTTCAAGATTAACTTTACAACGAAATTAAAAAAAAAACTAATGTGATTACAACTCTTCAAATTTCCTAAAAACATCTCCAGTTTATGCCGATTCTAATGGTGTGCCACATGCATTACAAAACTCTTAATAATTTGAGTTATTCGTTAATAACTTCCACCCGGCCGTGAAGGTGGCGATTTTTGGGAGAATTAACTTCTCTACTCAGTTACCACGTCTTACGCAGTTAGATGTTTTCTCGTTGTAATTCACATATCTAAGATGATAATTAATTCATTAGAATTTTATAAGTAAAAGTCTGAGGCTATTGAATCAAAATCCCCAAAATGGCTCTTTCGTTTCAGCCTGGGTAGATAAAGATAACCGATCGGCGAACAAGTCGCGGGCAATGTGTTCTAGCCCAACCTCGGCCCAATTTTAATTTAGTTTTGTTGTGTTGTGTGGTCTATTCTTGTCGCAAGTAAAATCGTGTATGACGCGTATGTGTTTCGGATGCAAACAGTCTTCCCAATGTTTACCAGACTGCGGCGAAACCCAAAGGAGGGGTTATATTTTCAAGTTTGTAAACATCTTGTTTACTATCTTGAAATTTTATCAAGACTTGAATGGTAGAAGTGTCGCGCTTTTATACTTGACTACGTGAAGCCAAAATAAGAGTGATGAGTTGAACACTCTGTATATGTATGTACAGTCAGAGTCATGAATATATGCACGTTCCCAAGACGTCAATAATATACCTCTCATGTCATTTACAATATCGTCCCTTTACTTTCTCAACCTCTTATCTGATCGAATAGTTAGATAGAAAAAACACTCATGTTCCAAGGTATGTAAAGACTAATTTCCTATCAAATTATTCGATCAGATAAGAGGTTTAGAACGTAAAGGGACGATTATGATCTATGTATATATCTATGCTTTTGACTGTACAGTACCGCCACCCTAATAGTTACCGGCAATCTTTGTTTTGTTACAACCTTCTATTCAACTTGCAATGTTTGTATGTATGTATGTCGGTTAAAGTCAAGTCTTGCAAGTCCACCAGTTCGGCCACCATGGAACGCTGTCGCAGAAAGCTAATGATTACTTTAATGTTTCTCGTGACTTGACGCTGTGTACTTTAGAGACTCAATAATTAACTTTTAAGTTTGATCTAAAATCGGATGTTCCACTAGCAATTGGGTTGATTTAAAAATAATGTGTCATATAATTCGTCAAAAACATTCTGAGAGACTTGGTTATATTAATATTACAAATGCGAAAGTGTGTTTTTTTAGGGTTCTGTACTCGAAAGGGCGCCAACAGGACCCTTAACAACTAAGCCTCCGCTGTCCGTCCGTTCAACCGTGTGTGTCAGCAGGCTGTAGCTATCTTATGAACCGTAATAAGTTGAATGACAGTTGAAAACTCTCAGTGTGTTGAATTGACGCTTTAACAACAAAAGTAAATCTAAACTAAAAAATTAAAAGTGTTTCTATACACCGTGTTTTTTTTGATTTACGATAACTTCGGCATATTACTAGGTACATTCATTGAAACTAAGTGGTAGATTAGATTTTGAAATATTAAAAAAAAAAAAAAAAACTGTTTAGTAGGTACAAAGTAATTCAATGTTGTATCTTTGGTCATCCTAAAAGGGCCTTTAGAGTTAACTCATAGTCAGTGTCAAATACGTCAATGTAGGCGTGACATACACAGACAGTTAAGAGCCTTTTAGACCAGTTCAACGTGATTAAGTGATTAAATTTAAAAATTAAATATCTTTCAAACCTTTACAGTTATCATTTGCTGTCTTCGGGAAATTAACTTTATTTGACCTAAAGAACGTTCCCTTAAAGTTATCGTAAATCAAAAAAAACACGGTGTATACGTTATATTATAAATCAAATCGTAACAAGTGTTAACCAAATTGTTTTATGTCACTGTGACACATTTCTATGGTTACGGTTCCATTTAGTCGATTGTACAAGGGGATATTAGGTAGTCAGTGTACTTACGTGCCCCTATTAAGCACTATTTCCACCAAACGGATCGGAACGCAAAGATTTTTATGGTCTTTAAACGATACTGAATCATATATGTACGGATTTTAAGTCTACATTACCAAGCTGCGCACAACAGCTTGACCGATTGGTAATGTAGACTTAAAAACAGTACATCTACATATATATTCATTATCGTTTAAAGACCATCAAATTCTTTCCGTTCCGATCCGTTTGGTGGAAATAGTGCTTTATAATCATTCGCTGACAACAACCGCAACCACCGGCATTTAAACATTTTCCTCGCTTTTACCCAGTAGATAGTGCTTTGAATGCTGGCATGCGTTGCCACAGTGAGTATGCGAGCTTCGTAATAGCAAAAGTGGGAAACCAGGGAAAAGGGACGGTAGCGAATTCGTTAATTATGTTTTTACTGCTGCAGTATTCATTTAATTGTTATTTAGTCTACAGGATTTTATTTATTAAATCGTATGGCGTAGCTTATAAAATAGGCATAACAATCCACAGGAATAAACGAACGGGTCAAGAAATGCTTTAAATTTTAGAATCCCTCTCTTTAGGACTCTTTTAATGCCCGCTCGATCTTGGCCGGGGCACTAGCGTCTAAACCGCGTTTATAGATTTACTAGCTGTGGCCTGCGACTTCGTCCGCGCAGAAAAATAAAACATAGCCTATGTTACTCAGGATACTGTAGGGTTCTGATGGTGAAAGACTTTTTAAAATCTTTCCAGTAGTTTCGGAGGCTATACAATGCAAACAAACAATCAATTGTTTCCTCTTTATAATATTAGAGTAAACGCGCGCAAAAAAGGCGCACACATTGAGTCGTCGAGTTGCGGAAAATAGCCTGCTATACATACATACATAAACTCACGCCTTCATTCCCAAAGTGGGGTAGGCAGAGCTACAGAATTACCAACAACTTTTAAAAATTGTTGATAATTCCGTAACCACACTTTGCATAATTTAGGCTAAGATGTGGTTGCCGGGTTAGAATAGTGCCACTCCATGTTATTATTATTATAGCCTGCTATAATATAACCTATTAGAGTAGAATCACTTTGCAAATGTGAAATGGCTAAATTTAGGCCGTTAACCCGTCGTCAGCTGGAGGTCAAAAAAGTACCAAGTTCTAGTCTCTTTTGATTAAGATATAGTCCATAAAATTAGGCTTAAAAAAAATACAAAAAGATATTCAAATTTTGAGCACGGATCCGTGCCTAAGCCTACGATGGGTTAAGCCTTACGATGTTAATAAGTACTATATTTTAGCGAAAGCATATCCTTTTCAATTATGCTTTCGATTCGAGCCATAAAGCACGATCTGTGTGACTTCTGACTGGTGTGATTCCCGATTAATATATCAACTATCATATTTAAAATTAAAATGTAAAATCAGTTTTCTTGAATATGAATTTAAGGTAGTCCCCCTTAATGTCCCGTTTTTCCACCCTGTATTAATACATAAGATTAATATAATACTCGTATCTTATGCCACAGACTAGACATATTAGTGTAAATAACATAAGTAGGAAAGTAGTTAGTTCCCGGTTCTTTAGGAAATAATACCCGCTTATAATACTGACGCGTTCATACTAAATTTACGAGATTAGTATGAACGCGTCAGCAATGGTTTTTAAATGCTTCCTCCGTGAAAACTAGGATATGTACAAACATTTATATATACCATTTTGAAACTTATTTAATCAGCTAACGAATTGAATCATAGCAATACAATTGGTCAACTAGTCCTTGATTGATTGTTAATTTTGGTAAGTCATATTTGTATATAATTGTATGAGATGTAGTACAAAGGTGATATTTTATCGGCCGGTACTGTATGTATAGTTATTAAATTATGCATTTAATCTGGAATAAATCCAGCGTGACACAGCTTTTATAAGAATGAAAATTTGGACAAATGAACATTCGGAAAAAATAAAAATTAAGGTGTTCCCTATTATTACGCTGCGTAGGCACTGCCTTTATGCCTAATTAAAATTACAGATGTATTGAATAATGTTTTGCCTTCGTTTTTTGTCGGAAAAGTTAGTTTTTATCTTGCTGTCTCAGTCAACTTTAGTACACACCGCTAAGCTAATAAAGCAAGATCAATACGAACTTATCCGATAAAAAACGATGGTTTAGACTTTATTATTTGAACTGAGCTACATTGAATGTACATTGAATTATCAACCCTGTCCTCTTAGTCAGTAGGTTTAAAATGTAAAGTGTCAGGATAGAGATATAAGTCTTTATTATTTGAACTGAGCTTATTCTCTATACAATACTATCATCTACACAAGACTTATATCTGTATCCTGACACTTTACATTTTAAACCTACTGACTAAGAGGATAGGGTTGATAATTCAATGTACATTCAATATAGTTCTAACTTTTTTGTATGTAATCGGCTTGCGGTTACGGACACAAAGAAAGATAAAAGTATTGTACACAAACAATGGCCTTTGTGTAGAAGATCAGCTCAGTTCAAATAATAAAGACTATAAACCATTATTCACAACATCTGTACCCCGTCTGGACATGACAATAACGGTAGCACCGACAGTTTGCAGGGCTCGGCGTGCTCTGCGTGGGCGCATGGACGGTGTCGACGCGGCACCGGTTCGTGCCGCTGCTGCCGACGCCCACGTACCCCGCCATCGCGTACCTGCTGGTGGTGGCGGGCGCGGCCGGCGTGCCGCTGTGCGCGCTCGGCTGCTGCGGACTCAAGACTGAAAACCGGACCAGCTTGCTATGTGTAAGTTTCTTTCTAACCGACTGCCGAAAAAGCATTAAGCAAAATTTAAGCATAAAGCCGAAGAAGGGTAATGTGAATGTGTCAGCGTATACATATATTATGTTTGTATGTATGTTTGTTCCTTTGTGGCGCTCTGCAAACTAAACGCGTGGACCGAGTTTGATGATTCTTATGTCAATCGAATTTGTCTTAATCTTCTGAGTGTCACTAAAGATATCTAAATTCAATATGGTGGCCACCGTATTGTAAAAAAGAAAAAAAATAAGTCGACTAACTATTACAATCATTGAATAGGTATGAGGTATTTAAAAATCATGTTAGGTTTTTTTGTAAAAAAATTCATTTTGATGATAATTAATGATTTGTAACGATTTAAAGTTCGTTAGCAACAGTCGGGTTTTTTAAAGCTTGTTTTTTTTTATTTTATTGGCAAAGAGCTCTCACACTATGGCGGAGGTATTCAAAATTTGTGGCTCCCCATGGACGGCTTACGAAAGTCAGGTTTCCGTAAAAAAAATCTTTCCATGAAATAATATGATCAAGTTTCAAGTTTATTTATTCACCGAACCGTTAAAACAATCCTTAGAAAATGATTTAGCGATAGTATTTACAAAAAGGTTTCGGACAAGAATATCAATGGTCCTCACACTAGGAAATGCAAGTGTCGTGAGACCCGTGAGAACCATACGATGCGTTACCGAGGCAGATCAAATACCTAAACATGACGCATGACCAGATTACAGACGTGGCGTAAACAAACAAGATTGAATGATGCAAGATGAAATAAGTTTGGGAACCCCTGCGCTAGGGTATTATGTCTTAACGTTTTTTTTCGATTTCGCCTTCAATATCAGCGTAAACCAGCCAATTTCGGATAAAATCCACCCACGAATAAAATACTTGAGTATTTATATAAGCAAGATTTACTTAAGTACCTATGTATTTTAAGATCCGCCCCTAATGACCCTTTTGAACACTGTAGGTAACCTTTTATAAAAACTGAGGTTAAGGGAAGATATAGCCATATATATACTTCTTTTTTTTCACAGTCCGATTAAACGATAACAACAGTTATTTAATAATACCTATGAGGCAAAACCTGTATTTCATGTAATACCTACTATGTTCTTCTTCTTCGTCTTATGCGCCCACCGTTGGGCAAACGCCTCTCCAATTTTCCTCCATACCTAACTATAACCGTCGCTAATTTCTTAAGCAGTTAAGTTTTCGTCTCGGCTTATTACGTCGGTAATGAATGACTAATGTACTTCGACCATTACACTTGCACTTTCTTTATAAGTAACTCTAACTAGCCGTTGCTGCGCTCTGGTTTTAACAAAATATATTTAGTCAGAGATAATGTAGCTTCCTAGTGTAGCTTGTAGTTAAACCAGTAATGGACGAGGACCAATGATAACACTTGATTCTTATTTTACAGAAGGTTATTTTATTAATTTGTTTTGCAACAATCAATTTAGGACCGTATGAAATTTGAATTAAGAGTGAAGTGTCCATTACTGGTGCCTGTCAGCTAAGTGTCCATCATTGGTGCCGTCACCTAGTTCCAAAAATTACCCCAAAATAAGCAAACGCACAAATTTACCTCTTTGATATACACTCTCGGTCAAATAATACGGGCCAGAGTGCGTTTTTCATACAAACGAGGCTATTTCGAAGCCTTGGTTCCTGGACACAGGCATGTTTTGAGTGAGGTTTAATGGTGGATACTCCGAGGTTAAACAGTGGAGGTCAAAAGTGCTTAAGATACCTAACAGATCGCACAATCAGTTAACACCACAGCGAGAGAGCATGGGTCAGCATTTGGATTTCCTTACATTTTATTGCCATTTTATATGTTTTTCTGAACATGCACAATTCCGGCGTTAACCGCAGATTCAATCCGTTGGGTATCTTAGGCAATCTGGAAGTCCTGTATCGATGCTCGGGGTGTCCATCATCAGATTTCACTAAAAGCATCTCCTGGCGAGGAACCAAGGCTTCCAAATAGCCTCTTTAGTATGAAAAACGCATTCTGACCCGTATTATTTGACCGCGAGTGTATTAGTAAGGATTAAAACATCACCAATAGTAGTATTACTCGTTAGTGATAAGGGCCGTTTTTATAAACTTATCTTGAGTGAACGTGTCAAGATAAGTTAAAGTAAATGTTAAGTCATAAAGAACTGCACAACTATTACATAAATAAAAACCCGCGATATAATGCTGCCCTCCTAAGCAAAAAAACAGTATCTCGGATAAAACTCCTGTAGCAATATCAACCTTATTACTTACGGCCTAGAATTCAAATTGCATTGGTTATTGAATTTGAGACACTTTTTTTTTGCTTAGGAGGGCAGAATGGTGACCCCCTCTTTCAGAGCTGATATCTTTTAAACGGCCATTCCGATTTTCATAAAACGAAGCTAAGAACCATCCTGGTTATACTAGCTTTCTTTTAATAAAAACCGCGTATAAATCGGGTTATCCGTTTGGGAGATACGACGCCACATATAGACACACATATGTACATAATGTGTCCCTCGGAATCCCTAACAACGTTTGTCCTAACAATTGTTTGTCCAAATTTTCATTTGCTCTAAACTGGTTTTCAGATGAGGCGGGCAGCTTTTTAAGTTTTCCTACTTTTCAAGTTTTTAGGGTTGTATTATATTATAATATGACAACACTAAACGAAAATTCGGGGTAAATGATGCATTAGGACAAATGACGATTAGGGATTTTATAGGAGAACCCACAAATATACATACACGTTGAACTTATACCGTCCCTCTTTCTACGTCAGGGGTTTAATCATACTCAAGATGATATGTGATAAGTGGTTGGAATAGTAGTGCCTATTCACCTAAACGTGGTGCATGTTCATTCAATAACGTATTCCCATCTCACTCATACATGAATGAACATGCGTCAAGTTTAGGGAAATAGGCACTAAATATTCCGACCACTGCTTATGACTGTAACTCGCCTTAGTATAAAATGTTCCTTTTCAAACCAAAATAAACACAAGAATAAATGACTCATTATATTTACTATACAATCATATTCAATTGCATTAGCAAGTGTCACTGTACGCCCTGCTAAGGAAAAAAGACGAATTTGTTTTATAACTGGTACAGCATTATCAACTTTATACTTGCCACAGAAAAGTTAAGTCTGCCTTAAAAACAATTACAGATGCGTCCTTTTGATTTGTAATGAGGTGATTCAGAATAAACAGTATGACGCGAAGGTCGTGAACCTGACCTTTGACTCACTTATCAATCAATTGACCTTTATTTCATTATACACCACGTTTAACGCATACGATGAGAACATCGCTTTAGACGGTATAGATGAATAATTGATAGGTAATTGTAAACTTATTCGTATGCGGAAGTATTAACAAACAAATGGGAGGCAGGATGTCATGCCGACGCAAAATTTACGCGTAAACTCACTGTCTATCGCAGAGGTTTTCAAAGTGTGAAGGTGTAAAGGCATACAAAGGGGGACGGTAACTTAAATGATTAAATCAAGCTTCCGTAAAAATGTTGCATTGATAAATATCAATAAAACTAAACAAACTAAAATTTGGGATTTGATAGGTAATCGGTACTTTTTGACTGCTTACCATCGCTGGAATCGAGCGCCTCGTAGATACGATGATATAGGGGGTAAAAAAAAATCTATAGCAAAAAGGGGTGTTGTAAAAATAAGTTGTGCCACGGAAACCCACTGACATCTACTGACGCCACGACGACTAGAGGTTCTGCAAAAGGTTGAAGTTTGATTCAATCAGGAGCAGTAATAGAAATTAGCATAAAATAAATGAAATATCAGGGGACAATCTCACACAAATTAGCATAATAATACACACATACATTAAATCACGCCTGTTTCCCAGAGGGGTAGGCAGATACCACTTCTTTCCACTTGTAAATCGTAGCATGATAATATAATTTTCTCAAACATGCTCGGAAAAAACGGTTTTCCGATTGAAACACAAGGACGGAAAGTGCCTCATTTTACTCCTAGGAGTAAAAAAACCATATGAAAACACTTTCCGTCCATGTCCATATATTTCTTAAAAATGCTGTCAATTTGCATACAAAATCAAAAGGACCAAGACAAAAATTCCAAACAGCCAAGGTAACTGCTCGCTTTTTTAGCACAGTGCGTGTGTTTCTTTTTGAATTTGCATTCCAATATCTATGGTTATTATTTAAAAACAATTGACAGTCGGTAACATTCGTTCATTCTGCATAATATAATTGTGAAACCGAATATTAAACTATTTTGTTGTGTGAAATACTTACTATAAAAAATGAGCTCAAGCGAAGAAAACGACGAAATAGGTACCACACCGCCTACGAGGGGTGTTCAATAAGTTTTGAGAATCAGTATGAACCATCTACACAATGATATTCTTTTAATGTGGAATATACAATGGAACTAATTAAAATTAAATAAGCGAAAAGAAAAATACATTACTCCTTTGTATTTTTTTTTATAACTAAACAAAAAACATCAGTATGAACAATTTTACAAGACGGCAAAAATAAGAGTGTGTTTTGTAATAATTTGGAGCGGTGTGGAGAAAGTTCTGGTTGACTAATAAAAAATATTGTTATTGAAAATTAAACCTTGATTTATTATTATGATTTAAAGAATAAATAAATTATCATTAAAGTGGTTTTTTTTATATCCAGCTCTGTCACCAAAATATAGGGTGTTTTTTTCGGCCTTTATTAGGATTATTGAGACCTCCAAATAAATAATGTGACATTAGTCCTTAGCAATTGAGTTCAAATAATCTAGGAGAGCTATATAACATTATCCTATAATAGTTATGGGAAAAAATAAAAAATAGGCTAAAGAAAAAAAAATACGAATTTGAGGCATGAATTGTGCTTCAGAGCCGTCTAATTGACAAGGGTGCTGCTCTTCGACCAAAGATCAGAACTGATAATCGCTCTCCCCGTTATTTAGCCCTAACTATCGACTACTACTTCTCATTCACTAATGTTCAAAAAACCTACGTAAAAATCACGAGCTGGTGATGACTTAGTGAAGGTACAAAATTTGACCATTTTGACCTCCAAAAGTAAAATTATTTTTATAGTGGAAAAATAAAACAATTGAATGACGTTAATAAGTGTTTGGAAATATAAAAAGTGTGCTTATTCCAATTAAAAAATAACGATTTACATATCTCCCATTTTTAATACCGATTATCAAAACTTATTGAACACCCCTCGTATATTAAAATCTGAAGCTGCCTCGGTTAGGCAAAACCTGCTTCCCGCTAAATCTAAGGAAATTAAATTACTTGCTTTTTAGAAATGTACTTGTATTATTTCCTCACATGTTTGAGAAAAGCATTATGTATGCCTCGGCGGAAACGAGGATTTCCTGACTCGTATTTTAGCAGGCCTCGCTGTTGCTCGGCCTGCTAACCACCTCGTCAGGAAAACCCTTACTTTCCGCGCCTAGGCAACAATGTACTATAGCATAGAAAGTAACTAACAGATAAAGGAATTAATTGTATACGCTTCCTCTTGCACAAGGCCTCCCTGCCCTGTTTTATGAGTATAACGCAATGTCAAGAGAGTTCAGTCAACTAATAAAATGCGAACGTGCGTCTCTTAATTATGAACAGAAATGGACGGCGGTTAAAATTACCCATTTGACTCACCGGGTTTAAACCCAACGCACTGTAAATAAAATATCAAGGATTTTATCAGCTGTTAGTAACTTGCGGATAAAATTTAAAAAAAATGTTTTTTTTATTCATCCAATGGGTTATTCATCCGATAAATATCCGATTTACCCAGTAGGTAGTAGAACGTCCTTTATTTAAAAACTGGGGCTTCTATTTTACTTAGTAAAACCGTTTTTACAGTCGGGGTCAATAGAAATGGCAAAAGATGTAAACAAAACCAAATGAACCAATATATTTTTTAAACAATTATTTTATTCTAAAAGAACGCACACATAGCAAAAGTAACAATGTAACATTATTACTCCATAATCACTTTTGGGCATCACGTGAGGTAGTTTCCCCCCAATGATACCTAATATCATAAAAGTTATAAAGGACCATCTTTGAGATATACCTACTCTAATTATTAAAAAAGGAATTCTTAAACTCTTGTTGACAATTGGCGGAGAAGAAGAAAATAACACGAATTGAGAACCTCCTTTTTGAAGTAGTTTAAAAATGGCGGATTTAAAATGAAATAGGCTTGGTAGTGCCATATAAAGACAAAAATATCAAAATATATAGTTGGCCTTTTGAATATTGTTATCTATTTCACTTGTCTCTAGATTTGTATCCAATGCTAGCCATGGCAGAATGCACATGCTACCGTAGATATAGGTACCTATAATGTAAAGTGCGTCAGAAATCAGAAATGTTATTACGGTTCGCTGACGAGGAATTCATAATATTAGCAAACTACAGTTCGGACGTTATTTCGATACATTTCATAACTAATACAAATATTTCTGTTATATTTTGATATTTCTACCTCCCTTATTATTAAACGTGGATTAACCGTGGATTAGTTACAACACCGGATTAAGAAATTATACTCAATACTCATCTATTGAATCAAATATCATCGTTAAAGATCGTAGAGTTTCGAAGATTCAACCTAAAACATGCGAAAAGAAGTCGTGTTTGAAAAGTATTTTATTTCTAATCGTGTTTTCACGTTTAACAGTCTCAATGCAAGTTCATGTTTAATATATCCAAAGAACAGACATATAAGCGTTATGGTTGGTTATATTAATTCTGGGGTCCTAGTGAAATAGGGTCATAAGTCGCTTAACTCGTACTATAAACCGGTATATACTAAACGGCCTACTGGACTAGACCCCAGAATAGAGAATATGCATGGATTTTCAAATCTCTCAACAAAATATGAAAACAGCATAAAAAAAAGATCACCAAAAGCGAAATTGAAATTAAAATCGGCCAAGAAATACGAATGATACCGAACATTTAAATCTGCTAATCAGACAATGGACCCGATTCTACAGTGGCCTCTAAACTTCCTAATTTTATTTAGGTGTCCCTAAAACACCTTGCTATTCTATGAGCAGCTGTCATAATCAAATGACAGCGCCATGACAGCGCTAATTTGAATCTGACGCTCCTTATTTTAGGCGGTCTTATACATTGTCCGCTTACCAATCTGGAATAGCACTGGTTAAATCTGCCGTGTATACTATGTCTTAAAATTAGACAATTTAGTTTTAGGCTATTTAAGCGATGTGCACGTAGAATCGGGTCCGTTGATTTGACAGAGAGGTTCGATATGCACTGTGACGTCATGAAACAAGTCGGCCATATAAACTCTGTGTTAAATTCTGTTTTGCTAGAAAAACATAGGAACCGATCTTTATTGTCTTATTTCTTCAGCTATTCAAATAAAAAATATCTCAACTGTTTTTTTACATGAATCAGCTTTTTTTGAAGCTGTGAAAAAGTCATGAACATTCCCTATTATTCTTATAATGATTGTTTTCCAGTACACATATTTCCTGCTGATAACGTTTATCCTGGAGGCGGGCGCGGGCGGGCTGGCCTACTACTACGAGGTGGAGGTCGAGCACGAACTCAAGAGCCAGCTCAACTCCACCTTCATCTCCAACTACGCGCTCGACACCGTCATCACGGACGCTGTCGACACCATGCAGACAGAGGTACAGTCTGTGAGCACTTCGGTTTTTTTCATGTGACAAAGGAGGCAGAAGAGCAAGCGAGCCACCTGATGGTAAGTGATCACCGCGACGACCCATAAACACCCACAACACCAGAGGAATCGCAGGCGGCTGCCGGCTTTGAAAAAATAGGGAGCGAGATATCTGTAATAAAAGCGTTTAAGAAGGAGTGAGAGGCAAGTACAAACTCGAAACACCTAAGTGCTATCGGACTGTAGGTCTGGTGGTCTTTAGGTTTCCTATTCGGCAAGTAAGGATATGCTGCTATGGAGGAAATTGATTTTGAATTTGGCAAACACTCAGATATATTTTTTTTTAATAGACCATGGAAGAAACTTACTCAGCCATTACGAAATGATGCTGTCTGGAACTCAAACTCATTAAGGGCCCAAACACAAAATCACAAAATGCCCGTTCAGTATTCTTTGTATGAAACTCCATATTGTAACGCACATTTATCGGAATAAGAACGCCTCGCCTCAGCACAAGCTAGCAGTCGTTTTCAATGTCTCACTTTGAGCGGATCCTCATCCTCCATCCTCCATCAGTTGATTTGACTTGATGTATTCGTCCTCCAGTTCAAGTGCTGCGGCGCGGGCGGCTACCTGGACTGGCGGCGCAGCGCATGGCACGAGCACGACCCGGCGCAGCTGGTGCCCGACTCGTGCTGCAAGACCGTCTCGCCCGGCTGCGGCGCGCGCGACCACCCCTCCAACATCTACTACAATGTCAGTATACGGCGGACCATCGGGACGCTTGTCTGCCAACACTTGTTGTTGTCCCTTACCGGACTGTAACGCATTTACTGATGTACTCCAACTATTGGCCTCCCTGGCCTATTGTGGACAGTGAATGTGTTGTGCTTTGATTGTACACCGACTATCAATAGCGATGTCTTCCTGTGGAAGTCGTAAGAGGCGACTAAGGGATTAAAGGCTTGTAGTACTGTTAGGCGATGGGCTTGCAACCTGTCACTAATATACACATCGTAAACATCCTGCCTGTTTTTGCAAAATGTGGTTATAGAATTAACAACAAATTGTTAGAGTTGTTGGTAATTCTGTTACTCTGCCTACCCCACTGGGATGAAGGCGTGATGGTATGTATGTATGTATGTATCAATAGCGGTCATTTTAAAAGCAATATTTTGGGTGTCTTTCGCGATCCATAATATCGTTTATCCTAATGTATCATTTCGCATAACCGATTTTGGGCTGACATTGCAGAATTTAATAAACGTCTATTGTGTAGATTAGGTTAGTTTTTTATAATAATTAAAATAAAACCCTTTCTATTGTAAAAACGTTTTAGGTCAAACGGTTTTATGCGAAATTATACATTATGCGAAAAAAACATTATGGATTCCGATATAGACCCCAATATTTATAACTTTACATTCTTATTTGTGACACTAGCTATGATAGTTCTGTATGTAACTAGATATTGTTATCAATCGATGTGTTGTGTTGACATTGTATAATGATATTAATGATGTAGTCGTATTTTGCTTTCTTATATTTATGAACGATTAGCATTTAGCACCTATTATTTCAAATTAATATCGTTTAATCATCGAAAACCATAAGGAGTGTCTGTCATATGTTGAAGTCGAATAGAAATGATAAAGTGTATACTTACATATCTTTGGACTATATGGGTACTTCGCAAGGAACCTGTGACATCACAAGATCGTTCGTAAAATGACCAAAGAAGCTAACGTTTTAAAAATGCAATGGTCCATTTCTTGCAACAGAAAGTTTAAAGACCTCTTTTAATTCTAGGGATGCGTCCGCCACTTCATAATCCACATAAGGGACCACCTGATCATCCTCGCGGCCGTCGGCGTGGGCATGTCCGTCATACCGATCTTCGGCTTCCTCTTCTCCTGCATCCTCTACGCGAAGATCAAACACGTGATCGACTGACCTCGGCCCAGGCCCCCGTCCCACCGCAAGGTGTTCGACAAGTCGGCCTCGGCTGAGAACTTGTCGAAGCCCCTCGGACGGGGGTCGCGCCGAACGCCCCCGAAGTTACCCGAGCGCAGCCGAACGAGGCGGAGCGTGAAGCGGCCGCCTTGCCCCCTCCACCCCGACGGGAAGGAGTTGCCGGCGCTGCCGCCTATAGCGACTATAAGCGGCAGTGTCAGTAACGTCAGTATATAGATAGGGATTTTGGTGCAATGCAAGTTTTAATATATGCCTAATTTAACTAATGTTATTCTACCAGGGATTTATTTATAGCGTTTCGAAAGGAGTTAGAGTTAATTATTATTGATCGATATAGCAATCGGTAACACATTGTTACCTAAACCTGTTTTATCTGTATATTTTATTTTATCGTGTAACAAAGTATAATTTATTGTTTGAAAACAAATTCTTCCGTATCGCTTAACTATGCGAAACGCCAAAAATGTTTTGTTTTAGCAGAATAGTCATATAAACTAGAATCTCAAGTTTGGTTACGGACTTTAAATTTTATGCCACTATAGAACCTTGTCAATGTAATATTTTTAGGGTTCTATGTCGGCTCAAAAATCCAAGCTCTTAGTGGTACAGTCAAGGATAAAATCAAAAACCAAAATATGTACAAGTTTACATCAACTACATTCGTAAACATCATTACGAGACTATTAAACGTAGGTTTACATATTTTGCCCTTGACTGTACCATTTTTACCAAAAAGTTTTTTTATATCGTAATTATAGCTTAATGGCATAAAAACGGAGAAACCATGTTTTACTGTAATATAGATAGTAGATACAACTTACTAGTTAGAATACATGACCGAATTTAATCTACGTGTAGCGAGTAACGCCGCAATGAAGTGTATTAGGTAAATTGTTATAGATGTTTGATATTTGTAAGATGGTGCTATATTTTGTTATCACTAAATGTTTGTCACTGTACTTAATTAATTGTAATTTAAAAACATCGATTGCAATGTCGAGTTAACCATTTTCAATGAAACTAGATAGAAATATCTTCTATCTGTATCTTCATAGCCCATTTCGTTTCGATTGTACTTATCACACCGTAGTCATTTCAAAACGATGTCGTTTTGACATCGACTTTCTGCGACAATGTTTAAATGGTGGTTCCACAAGTAACTTTATGACAGCGGCTCCACCACGTAAAAATGTTAAAATTAAGTCCACTTTCAAAAAACTGTTCTATTTAATTTCTTCACAGTACAGAATCTTGGTTGAAATAAGCGTTTGATTTCCATTGTTTTGCACAATAATATTCTGAATTGACATATTTTGCACAAAACTTTGAATTGTATGTGTTTTGTAGGGTACTGAACCACTGTAGAATCCTGTCACTATAAGGTGACTGAGTATAATGGTCTGTTATTGTGACAGGGTTCTACGTGAATTCATGAATCCCTTTTGTTGACTGTGCAGGTAGTTTCACAATGTTGCCATAAATAGATCGAATGGGTGAATGAAATTATAAATGTCTTTAAAATAAAATCAGGTATTTGGTTTGTAATTCGAATAACGTTAAAAAGAACGCGAAAGATGATTGTTTCCCTTTTTTTTGTTATAATATCATTGTTGACATACTTATTGATGGTCATAAATTTTATATCGCTGGAACCGTAAACTATTCAGAATTTCTTAAACATCTAAATTTAGGCTATGGTATGGCTTGGTTAGGTTAGGATTGATTTATAAAAACCTTGAAAAGGTACCTAACAGTTTCTTAAAAAAATACGTTGCGACTTGCGATAACTATGACTTAAAACACATTATGAATTAAAATAATAATGGCAGCCGATACGCACACAATCATAGGTGACATTAGTTTCGTTCATTCCATTCATCGCAGCTCTTGTAAAACGACCTATAGGTACAGTCGCGGAATGAAAAGGTTCGTCAATTTCCGACTCTATTTTAATGCTGCGAAGGTCCAAAAGTGGTAGCCTTTCATTCCGCGAATATACTACGTTCTGTCCCATCACAAACTAAATTTAAGTAATTATCGTGATATTTGTTTATATTTGAACCTCATAATTTGTAATTTATTGAATGAAACTTGATTATCGTGTAATTTTGTACAATTTATCTAGTAAAATTGCACCAAATAAATGTTTTATAATAATTAAGTCACCATACAATGATTTTGGAGTCTATGCCGTTTGGGCAAAATAATTACAAATGTATTATTTCCCTAAATGTGATTTACCAAAAAGTTATTTCCTGCCGCAGCGCTTAGTATTTTGATTAATTAGGTAAATAGCAAAAATAAATCATAAAGGACGCAGTTGCTTTTTGGGAAATCATACATTAGACCAACAATATTTAGGCCAAATGGCAGGGTTCATATTTTGCTACATGCAACGTCTCGGTCTTTGTTTGAACATTTTACATCTAAATATTCCCATGATACCCAAATACACCTAAGACACCAGTGCCTTACTAGTATTAAGGTAGACGTTTAGATTATAGCATGGTTTTGTGGACATGTGTAAAAGTAACATTATTTACTGTATTTTATTTATGTGAAACCAAAAAAATAACCAGTCAGTAGTTAAGTTAAGTTTATTTTTCAGCTGGCGCATACGACAATATTACATAAGACTCACCGTAAACTATAAAAAAAATTGAAACTTCATCGATTCTGGAAACGGTAACGACTGCTAAAATCGAAGAAGAATATGTATTTTAGGATTGACGTAAGCTGACATTCGTTCGCGTCCGTCGCGTATGTCAATTTTATTCATTAACAACCAACGTCACCTCCCCTTAGTGCACCGCAAATGCACAAACTGCGGAGGACTCATCACATATTTGTCTAAAAATCATATTTTAATGTAACAGATTCAGATTTTATTGCTGCATATAACACAGTATAAATTATATCGCATGTCAAATTATATGCAGTTACATTGAGGTCGTCAGAAAAAGAATTAAATGATAATAGTAAAAGTCAACACAAATACAGAGTACATTAAAAATTTAAAAGTCAATCTTATTTATAAGTCAAGTTCCATATATACTCATTCACCGAATAGACTGGGTTATCCAACAAAAGATTCCTAAGCCGGCGCCTAAACATTTCCCTTACTATAACTCAGAGCTCATGAGGGAAGTCTTTAAAGCTATCTAGCTGAGAACAACCTCAAATAAACTAGTTTTTATTAACTGGTCCATCCATCTGGGAGCTACGCTGCCACCGACAGATACAGTTTGCGTCGGAGAATAAAACATCGATCATGTTGCTTATGTAAAAAAAAGCACCTTCATTTCCAACAAACTTTTTTGCTACGAGGTTTGCGCGCCGGTTTTGCACTAACACGCTCTCTTCTTTATCAAAAATGATTATAGATTCTAGGACCCTAGACAGGATGTTTACCGCTAACGTAAATGATTTTCGAAAAAAGAACTGTCAAAGTGTAAGGACATAAACGCTCCACGCGACCGCTCGCCAGCGTACATTAATCCTATCCAATACATTTTTGATAGCGATAACGCCCATAACGTTCGCCGAATGCATTTTGTCTAGTTCTTACAGTTACGGCCTTGAAAGCACAGACCGTTTTAATATACCTACTCACTACCGGTAGCGTCGGCCAATTAAAATGTTGAGCATACGTGACACATAGATAACCAGCGCAGTAAAGGCAAATTTAACGGTGGAGCGAGACCCTAATTACTTCTACCATGTTTCTATATCACTAAAGCACCTAGAACTTGCAGGTTCAGCTCTGCTTACATACTTCTCATTTTAAATCTTACTGACTAAATCATGCTCGTCTTTAGTTCTGTTAATATCGAAGTTTATTATTACTAAAACGCTCAATATATTTTTGGAGATACCTGGGTGAATCAACTTTTAAGGTACTCCCCATTTTTCGACATGTTTTACCAATTATATGTTTTTAGAAAAACTATATTTTTGTTAATGACGTGGCTTACACGCTTATTAAATCAGACAAATAGGCTCACATTGGACGTTATTTGATTTGAAATAATACAGTTTTAAATAATAATATAGTTGGTAACGCAGGGGACAATGTTGTCCCTAGGTTTTGTATGGAAAATGTGCATTTTCCCCTGATTTACCAGGTTTTTTCGCGGATTAAAAAATATTTGAGCTGTTTAACGTGTAAGGTTTGTAAATTTGGTGGTCTGATTTTAATATTCATAGATCATTATTAACCATAAGTCACCAGGTAAGTTTTAAAACCGCAAAAGAAAAGGAGTACCTTAAAAGTTGATTCACCCACCTACCTACTTATGTTCCAAGGCTGAAACTTGCTTCCCTTTTTATTTGACGAAGGCAGTTGAAAACGCGTGATTCACGTTTTTGTTCTTTAGAATACATCAAACGAATGGATATGTAAATGGAACAAACCAAAATTTCCGAATGAGTAAAATTACAACCAACAAAAAACTTTCCGAGCGTTCTGCGAAGTGACTATACGACTTGCGAAGCGGAAAAAACATCGTTTTTTACTCCATCGTTTTTTACTCCGTAGTGCTTAAAAAATAATGTGCTTAACAACCCTGGAGCCTTACAGACAACTTATCGCCTCAACTGTGATGATAAACAAAAATCACATTACGGTATATGATTTCTTCTAATAAAAATCAGAAGCCTGCCAATTACTTTGGGGCACAACCACTTCTAATGAAATAGAGACAACTATATGCGTAAATATACAAACAATTTACTTTGGTTTAGCTCAGGGTTTTCAAATATGCATATGTAAAGGTACCTACGAAGGTACTAGGTTGATAATAACTGGGAGCTATATATTAGATAGGTACTATTCATATTTTCCATACTTTATCAGTCTCCCGCCCCGACTATAGTCATATTTTTTAGATAAAATAAAATGACAGTTCACGAGTAGTTATTATTAGTGAAAGTCAACAGTAAATGTTAACAAATGTTTTATAAATAACTCTGTTCCAATACAATTGTTATAATTACATAAGTAAAGATACCTATTTGTTTTTTCAATTAAAACGGTTATTATTTAAATAAACCATACATGAACTGCCACTTTACTTCATCTAGTACAATATATGACTAGGTACTCATAATATGTACAAACAGCCACACACTTAACTGCCCATTAAATACAGAAGTGAGAAGGTGTAGAAAGAGATTAATATAGATTTTACATAAGAATCTCATGTGCACGACAGAGACAGTTTCTCTCTGTTTATCTTCATCGGTCACTCAGCTGTGTGGGTGATTGTACGCTCGCATGGGGCTTGAATAAACAGAAATAAACTAAGTATTGTAAATAATGTAATGTCGTCGTATGCTTAGTGAGTTATTACATTTGGTTAAACCGTTGTTCTGGCTCGGCCTGCACGTAAACGAACACATTATTATTAATTAACTTATTATGAATATTAATTAATTTACATCGCACTTGTGAAGTTCTTGTTGTGTTAATACAATATTCAAAGAATCCTATGACTTTTATTTTGTGAATAATTATTTCTTATCTGATCTGATTATGCGGTAATTATTACCCAATTTTTATCTGTGTCCGGAAGAAACCTTGGATTAACGAGCATAGCGTATTAAATTATTGTTTTGCAACTTGAAGGTAATTTTGCTGTTTTTATGTGTTAATAATTGGTGAGTAATGTACATACTTATATGTATAATTATATTAATTATGTACCTATGTGGGTACAATAATGGACCATCGAACGGGATACGAGACGATCGATGTGCATTCAGTGAAGTTAGTTTACTACGACTTGGAAGTCGTCGATAAAATATATGCGGGTCGGAAAAAAACCTATGACAGGTGAGACTTCTTTGTATACCTTCTTTTACTGCCACCAAATAGCGATAACATACAAATTAAACCGCGCACAATTTAGGGTCAGACCTAGTAATGAATATACTACTTACGCCCAATAGTTTCTTACGCATTCATGTCATTGAGTAATTTAGTGGTATAATTAGTTCAACAAACTGCGAGCTTAATCGATCCTTAATGGTAAATGGTTATTTGAAAAATTCGGTGAATGAGTTTAGTTGCTTTTTACATGGGCGCACGTCTAGACTCGCCCCGTAAAATGTACTCAAAAATAACAAGTGTGGTGTTGCTTTACGCGCTACTAAGGGTGTAGTTTTCTTTGCAAATATCGGTTAGTAACGCCGACATTCCGTGGAGTTCAATTAACTCGTCCACGGATCGACCTAAAAGTCTCTTGTCCGCGTTCGACAGCTCACAGAACTTCAACAATGCCGTAACAGGACTAACTGGAATCCAACAGCGACCGGTATACGACTACAATCACTCACAGTGGGGCTCCGTCCAAACCACACCGCCATTCAATTACAACTACAACCCGCCCGGATACAATTTGCATATCCACTTTCCTTCACCTTTGGGGCTGCTCAGCAACTTTTTTAACCCGGCTCACTCAAATCAAGTAGACTCATGGCCGACTCGACCTCTCGATGCGCTCCCACGACCTCCGCTAAGTCAAGGTGATTTCCCCCCGTCCGGACCTAACAGACCGTTGTATGCTACGACTAGAAGCCCTATAATTACCTAACACCACTGTGCCAAATAGACAAACCACAGCTGGGAAACCAGAGATCGAGGACGACGAATATGACTACGGCGACTACGATATCGACATACGTAAAGCCTCTTCGGATTCGTAACTTTATTTGTGCTGCGCAAATACCTCAACTATAATGTATGGACAATATTAAAAGTATATTTTTACCGTAACTATTTAAGAAGTTTGCTTACCTTCTTAACTGACAACAAGAAATATAAATGGTATGAATACTATGAATATTATTTGCTATTTTGTTTCATTATTGTACCTGCATATCACTTAAAAATATTGTGAAGGTAAAAATTACCATACAAAATGCGGTAACGTTTCTGTCCCCTTCAACTTAGACCTAGTTTTTCATAATACTACAACATTATTCAAAAAACATATAAACCGGACTTGATTTCTTGATGATGGATTTCTTTTAACAGCTACGCGATTTAATTATCAAAAAACATTGATTTTAGTTTTAGTTCTTATTTAGCTGGTACAAACAAACGAATTTTTCCTTCTCTAATATTTCATTAATATTCTACCCTCGCACATTTGTCTATGACGCGTTCAGGCTACCTACAATACATCGATAATGAAACGCACAGAGGTAAAGCGTTCACCAAGAACTAACAACGAACACAGCGCAACTCATATCGTTCTCCAGTGGAAACAGCATTGAAACTTAAGGTATACAAGTACCAAATAATCCGTCATTCAATCACAAGGAAGCTTAATTACATTCTTCGGTGAACTACCGATTTTAAAAACAGGTTTTTACAAGAGGATAATCGGCGACGAAGCTCGCAGCCGCGCCAGTCGCACTACTGACCGGCGAGGACGAGACCGCATTAAAACTAATACGGTACACATTATGGAAACGCATTTCATATTATTTATTTTGCTATCAGTGAGTTGTCTTTGTAATGGTCATTTGAAAATACTTGACATCGTCTCTGGAGCGCATCAGCAGATACACAATACGGTGCACGATGTGGCCGGGTCGGTTTTGGGAGGATTCAGCTTTAATATCGGAGGACACGGGACCCGTAGACCCGTCCAGCAAAGACCGACCCAAGGAGGACAGGAGACCGTTGTTGTAGTCATCGAAGAAACTAATCAAGGTGGTCAAGGCCAAGGTACACCCCAAAGACCTTATGGAACACCTCATAACCATGGATATAATCCCAACCAGGGACAAATCCCCAACCAAGGATTGAACTCCAACCAGGGATATAACCCCAACCAAGGCTATAACCCTAACCAGGGATTTAACCCCAACCAGGGATTTAACCCCTACCACGGACATAATAACCGCCCACACCATCATGGAAGCTATGGACAACCTCACTATCAAAATGGACAAAATAATGCGCCTAATTATGGCCATGGAAACAATGGCCCAGTTCAAAATTTCCCTGGAAATCCACCACAAAATGGATACCAAAACCAAGGCGGTCACAACAATCAAAATGACCACGGGAGCGACAACGCGCCAAGCGGATACGGGAATGGTGGGAATCCCAACAATAACGAAGGGCAAAACAACAACAACGGATACAACAATAAACCTAATCAAAATGAAAATGTATTCACACGCCCGGAACAACCCAAACCCAATTTAAGTGATAATTATAAACCAACGGAAACGAGTTATGGTCAGCAGAACGAGGCTCATAAAACCGAAAATGACCACAAAGAAACTAATGATAAGACAACAAAAAAACCTGCGAGCGATGAACCGCTGTTCGTGCCTCTCAACGACTATACGTATCAGGGTGACAAGATTAGCATCAGCGCGCCGAAAAGAGAAACTGACAAAACGGTCACACAGGCGCCTGCTGAAGATTCTGACGAAGAGTTCCCAATAGACATAAGGTTTAAAGATGAATAAAATTGTAAGATTGCATAAAATATGTAAGTACCCTACTATTAGAATTATAATCCCTTTACAAAGTCACGTCTTTATTCATTTGTGTATCATCTCGTTAGTTTATTACCTAATTATGTGGAATACTGATTCTGATTAGAATAACATGCTTAAGTTAATGTTAAGTATCTCCATAAATTACCGTGTCTCAACGATCCACAACAGAGATAAAATCAAGAATACCTATTTGCAATGTTGAGAAACTGATGTCACGAGAAATATAATTAGTATTCTATTGCGCGATGATGATGGAAATACCTACTTTAGTATATTGCGACGAGAATCACAATTAGGTACATCCGTTCGGAGTTACCTGCTTAAAATTATGACTCAACCTGAATAAAGGGACTTTTTTGACATCTTAAGTAGAACTTTGCTTTACTTGAACCGGAAAAAACTTCTTTTAACCTATTATTTTAAGAGAATATTAGATGTCAGAAGATATAGTGTTTTAAATAAGTGATTGAGATCTTTGGGAGAACGTAGCTCTATGAAAGATATTTGTTGATTTACTAGCCTTTGTTTGCGACTTCGTCTAACATCAAAAACGTCGAACGCCGATAGTCCACGCTCTGTTATTGTTTTTTTTCTTCGGGAAATATTCAAATTCCTCTTAAAAAGTCTCCCTTATTCTGTAACCGAGTCATCACCATGCAAAATTTAATTAATTTCGGTTTAGCTCTTAAGGCGTACGTACCACACGGTCAGACAGACCGACCAACTCAGCAGCATTTATAATATCGCGATAGCAGGAAAGAAATCCACAACTATGCTGAATATTACCAATATTAGTGTGTGGTGTAAATCATCTCTATTAAAATTGCTATAAAGATAATTTGGATAGATGGATATTTGTTACTCAATCACGCTAGAACAGCTTAACGGATCGGAATGGAATTGGGCCCGGAGACATTATACTCTGGAATAGCACAAAGGTCACTTATTCTAACGGGAAAATGTAAGGTTCTCGTGGGATGGATGCTGAACCAAATAAACTTTATTATTATTATGGCCTAATCACGAATTCTATTTACGAGGAGGAAGTCGAAAGCAAAAGCTAGTCCTAGATAAAGCGAGGGGAAGTTTGTATTGGAAGACGAGTGCCAACATTTTCACTCGCACTTTATATATTTTAATATAACTATTGCGTCATTCATTAACTTTAATATTTTGTTATTTTTTAATTGAGCGCGGCAGGCGGAAGTATTGTAGTAGTATAAGGGTCATAAAAATGAGTGGGACCTAGTTAATTACTATAATACTACATATACTATATACAACATCAATTAATTCAGAAATAGCAAGTTATTGAGACTGTAGAGTGGACTCAATATATTATTTTCATAACTAAAACCACAGTAAACAAACCGTGTAAATAGAGCCTCACACGTAATGACAATGAGGCAAATAGTGATGGATTTAAAGTAGTTACAAAAGTGGTGAATTCACCACTTAGCACAAATTAGGTACGTCATCTCCACGAGCAAGCCACCGGAACCTGTTATTTTATGGCAAATGCATTAGAAACCGCAATAGGCGGCAAGTTTGTAACCGTAGTACATCCTCGGCGTCACGCCTCAGTTGGCGGCTTGGCGCGTTCTCAAGGTGTTACTTATGCGAATAAAACGGCTAGCAGACGCCGCGACGGTCTTAGCGACGACCACGAGCCCGTTTATTCCATTGTTTATGGAGCATCATTAAATTGACGTTGACCTTAACGCAGAAGCGCGATCGCGCCGCCTCGCGACACTCCGCTCCCTTATTACGCGAACAGCTTCTCAACAACCAACTCCCTATCTCGTTTAAATTCCAGTGAAACAGTTTGATTGACAGGAAAAAGTGTTGTCCCAGTTCGGATATGTTCGTATTACTCATAACTCTACAGATACTGGCCTTAGGGAAAATACTGTGCCAAGACCGTGTAAATCAACATTTTACTTCACAGCCGTCACCTGTGTTGATCGGTCGTGGCTTTTCACCTCGCGTGTTTACTCAGCCCCGGCAAGTCCTGACACCCCGACCGTTCTACCACACAACTGAGAGAACCAAGGCAGAATTATTTTATAACAGAACTAACACGGACACACGATTGCAACAGTCGACGCGAGTGAGTCAACAAAATCGAAGAGTCCTCATTCCTCGTGTTATCCCCGAGAGGATGCATCGCCACCAGCCGTTTGTGAATTCGCCAGTTGCGAAATCAACTCGCAATGCGACCAGCTCTAATGACACGGACGAGTATGACAAAATAAAGTTCATCGAGGATCCCCCCGCGGAAGTGAATAGCGTTGGTTATAACGGTAACGTGCCGGTAAACGTGACTAGACAACCTTCAACGGTACCTGGCCCGAGTGAGAAACCAGTGAACAAACCAGTAACGCCAGGAAACGTCCCCGCAGAAGTCACCCTGGACGAGCGGGCCTCCTTCGACGGCGACCAGTGCCCCACCGGTTTCGTCAGAATCAACGGCGTATGTGTCCAACCAGAGTAGTGATTATAGTATTGTGATTAAAAACTATTGACTCAGGTATTTCATAATTGTGGATTCCGATAATCTTATTAAAAGTTGAGGAATGAATAGTGTTATTCGCATACCTTAGTAAATATAATACGTTTTATTTGCGTTATTGTTATTTCCTGCAATTATATAATTATGAGAGAGATACCGAACGAAAGAACAAAATAAACAAGTCGAATCCTATGATGATCGAAATCGTATTAAAATAATCTAGGAAAGTAGTTAGGTTTTTGGAAAAAAATATCAAGTAAGACCTACTTTAATTACTTGCAAATACTGTGGTAGCGGTAAACCGGATTAAAAATTAAGTAATTAAAGGGCTGCAATGAGTTCGAAGTGTTCGAACATTGGACCGTCGAAGTGAGCAAATATTTTGGGGATTCCAATGTCAAGGTGAGTTAATAAAGTCACACCGGAGCACAATTACAACGTGCTTAAAGAAATAAAAGCGTCTATACAGTTGATAAAGTTCATATTTGCATGGAATTCACACTTGCAACCCGCTCGGGTTCTCGCGTTCCATCAACAACAACTTAACTGAACATTTGTGAATCTTATCACCTTATAATAAGGCTCACTAGTGGTCAGTGAGGCTGTTTGTGCGCAGCATTATTTTACAGGTTTAACGTGTATCTGTGCATCTGTCTGTAGCACGTGTAGGGGAGGTACCCAAAATAGTAGATTGTTTTACAAGGGACTAAAACAAGCCATAATGACACTAGATGTTTAGCCACGCGAGCTGAACGAGGGTAACTATAATTCGAGTGTCATTATGGTTGTTTAGCCCCGCGTTAAATACTCTACTTTTCACTTTGAATGCGTGGAAAAAACGGCATTCTATATAAACTTAAAATATTTATTATGACAAAGTTTCTTACAAATTTGTTTCGCGGTTTTTTTTGTAAAGTGAATTATTTGCTTGCATATTTAGCCAACAGATTCAAAGTTACACTATTTTAAAACTAATTGGACCATGGATAATTTAATTTATTCATCCTTAATATAATTAAATAGATTCATATTAGTAATCATGTGTTTCACGAAATTATACGTTTTTTTTAATATATTTTCGCACCCCCTACAACCCTACGCCCTAAAAAATTTCTATACACTGGAGGATTATCGGCATTTTAAGTGATCGTGTATGGACCATTTTTAAAATGACAACTGTGCAAATTATTTAAAATTATTTAAAAAAAACGGGCAAGAGCATGTCTGACCATGCTCAGTGTAGGGTTTTAGGGGATTTTTGTCGGCATAAACACTTTAATCGCCGGTATCTCAGGAACCAATCATGTCTACTTATTCGTTATTTTTTATGCGCTTTCGTTGAAGATATATTTCGGATTTTTAGTATTTGTAGTTTGGCTATAGGAGGGGGGGACACTTTTACTCTAACAAAAATTAGCCCTTTAAAGCTTTATATTTCATAAATGGAGCCATTAATCGAAAAATTGATCTGACAAAACCGCAATATTTTTGAAAGACCTATCCAACGACCTTACTATGGGGTAATGCGGTAGACTAGAAAAAAACGTGTACGTGTAGGGGATGTACGCAATTTTTTTTTTCATGATTTAATATTACCAAAATTACCATATTTTTTTGCAAAATGTGGTTACTGAATTATCAAAAAGTTTTTTTTAAAGTTGTAGGTAATTCTGTAGCTCTGCCTACCCCACTCTGGGATTACAGGCGTGAAGGTATGTATGTATGTATGTAATTTTACCACTTTCTTGGTGTAAATAACATGTATATTCATGCCAAATAACAACTTTCTGGTACTGGGTACTGGTGAGTCTCTGAGCTAGGCTGCAGACGGACGGACGGACGGACGGAATCGGAGTCTATTAAGGATAATTTTGTTTTCTAATGCATGGTCCAAGTAGGTTTCAAGTTTGTATCTGTTGGCTAAATATGCAAGATTTAAATTGTACTTTACATAAAACTAGCAACCGCGAAACTTTGTCAGAAACTTTATGTCATATTTGCTAAATATTGAAATTTTGTATAGAATGAATTTTTCTCGCATTTACAGTGAAAATTAGAGTGTTTAACGCGAGACAAATAACCATAATGACACTCGCTCGCTCGCTCGCTCGCGTGGCTCAACATTTCGTGTCGTTTTACTCCCTTGTTGAACCATCTACTAGTACAGTCCGAGGACGGACGGGCGGACATGGTGAAACTAAAAGGGTGCTTAGTTTGACTAAGGAAGCCAAAAAGGAGGAGGATCTGAATTCGTCGGGGTTATTGATAGTAAGTAGCTCGCGTGCATTGACTCTTGGAAAGGGTAAGCTATCGATGCTTCGAAAAACTTTTGTCCGCTGTTTCGTTTGTACGAATGTTCATTTTCCGAAAATCATTTTTTTCTGAACCTATTAACAAATTAAAAATGTTTAAAGATACTTACAGAACCTGTAGATATTAGGTTAAGTTAGGTTAGTTTTATAACAATCCAGCACAGCTAGCACAAGTTGTCCGCGACTTGATTGTCGCTCGGATCTCCCTTTCTCTCTACTAGAGTAACGATAGGGACGCACTGAGTGGCAAGCGAGAAAATAGAACTTGTGCTACATGTTGCAGGAAATTTAAACGGTTTCAGAGATCAATGATTTTCAGACAAATGAAAATTCCGACAAACGAAAAAGCGGACAAGAGTTTTTCGGACTTACGGTAGGTAACCTGAAATCTACGCCGACGAAGTCGCGGGCAGAAGCTAGTTAATAATAAATAATGGTGCAGAATTGAAAAGACCATAACACTCAATTTTATACTTGTTTATTTAATTATATATTTAATATATTATTTATTTAATTCGAATTTTGTGAAGCCTTATCATGCATGCTTCGATTAAAGAATTCGAATTAAAGTTGTTATAACGTCAGCAATAAGATAACGATATCGAAGCAAGATGGGCTAATAAGTACATGGAATTAGGCCTTAAGGCTTAGCCAAGATGCAAACATTACTTACGTTTTTCTATTATATCACTCAAAATGAATTATGTAATGTACATGTAATTATGCGTGGACGACATTCTTGTACATCATCATGTCCTCCATACCGTGTCCGGTAACGGCGAATCCTGCAACTGGTCTAGTCCGGGTGATGTGCTCTAATGTGGCTGGCAAAACCGAATTTCGTTTTAAAAGTGCGGTTACAGGGTAGGCAGAAGAGTTGGCCAGCCGAGTCATATGTGTAGTTATAGGAGGGCTTAGGTTGAGTCTTCCGTATATGGCGCTTTGCATCAAGGTCTTCAAGACGCTTTTGTTCAAATGTGTTCACCTTTGTGTGAATGTTTCGACGCCATTCCGGTCTGTGACTTGCAAACTCCTCCCATCTATCACTAGCGAGATCTACAGCTGCAAGGTTGCGTTTTAAGACGTCCTTGTACCGCAGGTATTGTCCGCCTTGCCTACGTCTCCCGCACGAGAGTTCGGAGTAAAACACCGCCTTTGGCAGCCTACTGTCGTCCATACGCAACACATGACCACACCATCTCAGTTGGTGCTTTATTATAAGCGCTTCCACTCCGGTGATCTCAGCGCGGCGGAGGACTTCGGTGTTTGGGATGCGATCTTGCCACTTAATACGCAAAATGGATACGCAACGATAAATGACGTGGTCAACTTTCATCCCATACATTTTGAGTGATAGAAAATAATCATGTTAGTAGCGTTTGCATCTTGGCTACGGCCCCTGTAGGTACACTCTTACTGATCTATATATTTTTTGCTAATACATTCACTTGGCGCAGTCTGAGACTTACTATCGGAGTAATAGATCCTGACCATCCCGGTCGGACATTGGCTCCCAGAGAAGGCTCCATGTCGTCTTGCTGGTTCTGGATCCTGTGGTCCTTGCGCGCCGACTGGGAGCAGGAAGGTTATTGGTATCGCTTGTACAACCTTCTCCTGCGGCTGATTGAGATTCCTGCGAGCGAGTGTTGATGCTGTCGGTGCGTAATATACACGCTGGCATTGACTGATCCCTAAAGCCATGATCTGTAAAATGGCGAGTAGCGCAATCATTTTTCGGGTCAATAAAACTTTAGCTCACTTGAACTGTAAACGACTTAAGAAAGTGGAATGGCTATACGACTTGATCCGAAATTATTTATATTTAAAAAACCCGGCGCGTAATATTTTTACCTGTGACTGTGCAATCAATTAATCGAGGCGAATGCAGAACAAATTTTGTTTATTAAATCTAGGGTCAAGAGAAATTAATCGGATTTTTCCATTTGGTCACTATTGCCGTCACAGACAGATTTAGGGGGGGGGGAGGCACGGGGTGAAACGAGGGACACACACTCGTTACTTTAAGCTTTAGCTTACCCAAATAAAAAAACTAACGGAATCCTTTGAAGTTATTTTGTATTTTTAAAGAACTTGGCTGTCAAGGGGAAAGTTTTCCTCCCCAATTTGATGCTAACTACAAAATTTGGTTCCAACCTGGAACTAACTGAACCCCATAACGTTTCACCGCCAGTTTCGCACTGGTCTTTTTAGGGTTCCGAAGTCAAATCATCTGATAGGTGACTCTTAAGTATTTTATAATAACACAGTGTAATTTTCGCTGGAGCTGCGGGCCTACGGGGAGTAAGGGTCTCCCCAAACCAGTCGACGCCGTTTCGGCAAATCGCGTACGGAAAAAGCTTTATATCAACACAATAAGAGCGAATAAGACGTCAATCGGCTCGGCCGACGCGAAACGACGTCTTTCGACGGGAAAACGGCGTTTTGCTGTAAAGCTGTTCGCATCTGTACGACGCTGTTAGCAGCCTTACGCACACGTTCGCATTCATAAATCTCCGAGTACCGCCGTTCGGTTCCGATCACGGCCGAGTACCTACGATAAGGACCGGTCAGAGCTGGCGGAAGCCGTTCAGCGTCTTCGACTTCCGAACATAGCCGGCGACAGCTGAAGAGAGCCGATGACGGCCGAAGTAGCTACTGATGCGTTTGTATTAAATTTATATTTGTATTGTATTTAATTATATGAAGGAAAATAATCTAACACGTCTGTCCGATTCCCAACTCACGTTGTTACTAACAACGGAATGTAAACCGGGTAACCGGTTAAAAGAAAAACCGATTAACCGAAACTTTTTCATCTCGGTTAAAAACCGGTTTTTTATAACTTTCGCCGGTTATTAACCGAATTGGATCTTTTCCTTAAAAGACTGTAAATTGCCTTAAATAGATACCCCATAATATTGTTCAGACTATAAAATGACAAATATAGCGGGGAAACGTATTTTTATTTTGTAAAAAATAAGAATACATACCCGAATTTTTCGTGTAGCGAATAGCAAGAAGTTTTATTAATTAAATTTCTTCATGAACGTGCTGAACGATACAATACAATACACGACACGAGCCACATGATGACAAGGATGACATACCTAGTTTCTATTTTAGTGTCGTTATTGGGCAAAAGTACCAACTATACCTACTGCTATTACAGTAACAGCCCTTGACCCCTCACCAGAAACATCGCAAAGTTTAGAAAATATTGAACCTGTTCCGTCTACATCTGGTTTATCCGGAAGTTCTATGTCTGCGAAAGATTTATTAAGAGAAGAGTTGAAACAGAAATCAATCATTGACGAGACGTGAAGCAGAAAAGACCCATATGGAAGTCCTGCACAACAGTTGTGTCCCAACGTGATGATCGTGGCAGATCGAGATGGCACTGCATGAAAGTGGCGGAACCAGAGGGCGATATTTATAAATGGCATACAGCTCAAAAAATCACCAATAGTAACCAATAATAGTAAAACTATCGTCTAATACTTCGATTTCAAATAGTTTGAAAAAAACCGGCTAAAAACCGGTTAACCGGTTTTGAATCCGTCGAGGCGGTTATTAACCGGTTTTTGATTTACACCGGTTTTTACATTCCCTAAACAACCAGTCTCCAAAAATGAGATTTACGATTGCCGATCACGATCACCCGCTGTTGCCTACATCTGTTCATCCGACTCTACGGCTGTACGCGTCCTGTCTGACGTCTCGACGGCCGTACGGAGCACGAGAGAGCCGACCATCGCTTTACAACTGTTGCGATAGCAAATCGCAGGCGATCGGGCGTCTCGACGGCCGCAAGGAGGATGAGACTGCTGAACGCAGGTGTCCAACCGCGGAGACGGCCGATCGGCTAAATGCGAATAGTGTGGTGTAAAACACTCGGCGAAAGCCGACTCCGCGTCGACTGGTTTGGGGAGACCCTAATGCTGGCTACACATGTAACGATATATCGTAGCGATTAATCTGTGCAAACTGATTTGCGCAGATTTATCGATCGTGTGTATGACAAATCGCTGCAGATTATCGTTCATCGGTGGCACTTGCAATTTATATTAAAAGTTCGATTTATCTGCACAGTCTGAAATCGCTACGATATATCGTTACATGTGTAGCCAGCATAAGGCGATTAGGCCGGCCCCGAGAAATGTGGATACATCAAAGTAGGAGCAAAATACCTTTCCAATTGAATTCCTCATGATCATACTCTAATTCAAGAACAAACATTATTTATTTTTATCATATCAATAGTACTTCAGCGAGATACTGGTTCTCGTACATAATACATGTTCCCCTCGTCCGGGTGCAGACTCGTCGTCGCACCAAGCTGTCACACCACTGCTATTCGACGGAGCCTCCTATTTCTAGCCGATTTGACCTTCGGGCCTACCTAACCTACCTACGAACCTAACCTACCTACTTTTGGGGAATAAAAATGATTTCTGACGAATTTACCACGAAAGCGAATAGCAGGGGTGTGACAACACGGTGTGACCACGAGTCAGCTCCTTTCTTTTCGTGTGCAGTAGGAGAATCAGGACATTATTTTATTCAAGCCCCACCTCCACGACAAGGCGGGTACCCGCGAGGGGAACAGCTTCGGAACCCTGCACTGCACACACAAGTTTTCACAACTATCCGGTTTATTTTCATTACGAAGCTGGTATTTTATTTAGTCACGAGATAGACCTAGAGAAATCCCTTTCCATAACCAGTTTCGAGTTGTTTTTGGGTTTTGTACCTCAAAAGGAAAAAACGGAACGCATATAGGATGACTGTCCGTCTGTCCCTATTTCTGTCAAGACCCTTTATACTGGGAATGAGTGTCTACCTGTCACTAATATGCTGGTAAACATCTTAGCCTATTTGTGCAAATTGTGGTTACTGGATTAACAACAACTTTTTTAAGTTGTAATTCTGTAGCTCTGCCTACCCCACTCTGGGATTACAGGCGTGAAGGTATGTATGTACTCAGGTCTATAGTCCCTAGAAGATGGAAAAAAACAAACATCTAAGTTAACGTAAAAAAGATAAGGTAAGGTGGGGGAAGATAAAAAAAGGGGAAAGATTAAAAGTCTCACATAACTCCCTATTTGGTTTAAATTTTTTAATGCTGGTATCATCCATTAAGCCGCCATTTTGTTACGATCCGCCGCACATTCGCCAGTGACCGCTCGGAGTAAGTAGACGTGTGTTATGTGCTATTTTGTGAAGGTCGGCATTTCGTGGTGAATTCGTCGATTTTCAATCTTACCCCGTGTTTCATAACTTGATTAATAAGGGGAGTATAAAAGTTCTGACTGACTATTTATGTGTTATTTGAGATTCTATTTTTATTTACTTCTGCTAGGTGTAGCTATAAATCATATATTGAGATTTACGAGAAGTTTCCATCTTTACCCAGCCAATTTCGCTGGGGTAACATTGAAATAGTAATGTTTCAATCTTCCCCCGTTTTTGAAAGTCATAGAAAAAGACATATTCTCAAACTTTGCACTTAAAAAAATAATTAACGTAAGGTTTATTTTCTGACCTAATATAACGATAAGATAAATAGTAACTAAGAAGTGTTGTGTGAAACTATTGTGTGAAATCAATAATAAATCTGTATTTTTTTGTTTGGAGAGAAAAAAAACCTCTTAAAGTTTACTAGAAGTACTTATTTGGATTTCTAATATTATAAATGTAAGTAAGTCTGTGACTAAATTTTCTACACAGATTACTAAGTATTTGGTATATTTTTGTATTTTAAATGTGTCTTAATTTGTTACACAGATTCATATTTATTTTCTAATATTTTACATGTAAGTGGCTTAATTTGTGACAAAATTAGTCATGCTCTCATGCTGCAAGAAAATACTTACTTTTTGTATTCATTTCTTTTATAAAATAAATAATTGTTTCCATGCAACTGTTATTTTAATTCCTAACTGATCTTCTTAATATTAAAAAAAAATGTGTTTACGTTTTTTTATATGAAGAATATACAATAAAAAGTTTAAGTATCACTGTCGTTTTCCCTGTGAAGCGGGGTAAGAGTAAAATACTTTTTTTTTCAACTGCACTTTTCTTGTTACCTATCAGGAATATTTACGCAAAAATCATCTGTATCTGTTAACCGTAAGGAATTCTATACAATAACGAGCAACAGTAACCGTTTGCATTCATTTAAAAGACTTTAGACACTATGTCAATCTTACCCCTCGACCATTCCATCTTAACCCGTCAATTTTTTAGACAAAAATTGATTTGATTTTATTATTTTTATATATTATTATTAGAATAGGCGTAACCGAGTTTTATCGACAGATTACAAAAATATAGCCCTTGCTCATACCTACCAATTTATGCAATTGAAAGGAAGTAAATAGTTTTTTATTTTACGAGGGTTTTAACACAACACTATCCATCTCATCAAAAAACCATTCAATCTTCCCCCACCTTACCTTACGGCCGTTTTTGCCGCAAATACGTATATTTCGACACTCTCAAAGGTATCAAAATTATAGGATATTTTCCGTTGACCTAGATCTATGAAATTTGGCAAGTAATACCATGTAATAAATACCGTCTTATACTACAAGTATAGTCAAAAATCTGAAAACTAGCCTACTTACATTTTAAAATAAATAATAAAAAAACAGGGTCTTCATGCAAGGAGCAGCGGTCCAAATTTTGGATTCAGTCAACCGTGTCATGTGTGCCGTGTCCGACTCGCATTTGTCCGGTTGTTTTTTTACAGATTTCAAGCTGCAGCTTGTGCTACCCGTGCAGGAATTTTAAACGGTTTAAGAGATCAATGATTTTCAGACAAATGAAAATTCCGACAGCGAAAAAGCGGACAAAAGTTTTTCGGACTTAAGGTAGGTAACCTGAAATCTACGCCGACGAAGTCGCGGGCAGCAGCTAATAAATAATAAATATTGGTGCAGAATTGAAGAGACCATAACACTCAATTTCATACTTGTTTATTTAATTATATTTTTAATTTATTTTTTATTAAGTACATGGAATTAAGCCTCGCCCTCGAGGCTCCGAGTCGGCGGCGCCCGCGCCACCAGTCCGGAGCTTGAATTGTTCTAATAAGCACGCCGCCGCTCGTATGCTAATTTAAGTACCTAACTCGGACGCTTACGCTGTAATAATAACATCGGTGATTGTATTCGTCAGTTCCTTTTTCTATGTACTTTCCTTCGATCTTTTGTGGTAAATTACTAACATTTTTCTCCTTCTATTATTTACGTTATCGTGAATTAAATCTGTGTTGTGTTATTTACGGACTTATAATTTGAACCCCGTCACACCTTAACCACACATAAACTTGGCGCAGTCTCAGACTCATCATCGGTTAAAAAGATCCTGACCATCCCGGCCGGACATTGGCTCCCAGTGAAGGCTCCATATCGTCTTGCTGGTTCTGGATCCTGTGGTCCTTGCACGCCGACTGGGAGCAGGAAGGTTATTGGTATCGCTTGTACAACCTTCTCCTGCGGCTGATTGAGATTCCTGCGAGCGAGTGTCGATGCTGTCGGTGCGTAATATACACGCTGGCATTGACTGATCCCTAAAGAAATAATATGTAAAAGGGCGAGTTGTGCAATCATTTTTCGGATCAATAAAACTGTAGCTCACTGGAACTGTAAACGACTTAAGAAAGCTGTGGAATGGCTATACGACTTGATCCGAAATTATTTATATTTAAAAAAAAACCAGCACGTAATATTGTTACCTGTGACTGTGCAATCAATTAATCGAGGCGAATGCAGAACAAATTTTGAAGTTTATTAAATCTAGGGTCAAGAAAAATTAATTGGATTTTTCCAAATTTTTGTGGGTAGTGACGGCAATAGTGACAGATTTAGGGGGACACACACTCGTTACTTTAAGCTTTAGCTTTAACTTACCCAAATAAAAAAACTAACGGAAACCTTTGAAGTCATTTTATCTTTTTAAAGAACTTGGCTGTCAAGGTGAAAGTTTTCCTCCCCAATTTGAAGCTAACTACAAAATTTGGTTATGAAATTTGCCATGTAATACCGACTTATACTACAAGTAAGTATAGGAAAAAATCTGAAAACTATACATTTTAAATTAAATAATAAAAAAACAGGGTCTTTCTTTATGCAAGGAACAGCGGTCCAAATTTTGGATTCAGTTAACCGTGTCACGTGTGCCGTGTCCGACTTGCATTTGTCCGTTTGTTTTTTTAAAGATTTCAAGCTTCAGCTGGTAATAATATGATAATTGTCCATGGTATCGATGCACTTTGTCCGTTTTCGAATATTATCTTCAGAGATCGGAATAGGTAGAGCTAATTTGCCTAAACTTGATGCATGTTCATTCATAAATGTGTTCCTATTTCACTCACTCATGAATGAATATGCGTCAAGTTTAGGCAAATTAGCTCTGCCTATTCCGATCACTGATTATCTTACTTCTTACTAATATTATATATGCGAAATTTGGATGTTTGTGTCGTGCCACAACGGCTGCACGGGTCAGAATAAAGGCTCCCGAGGGGAGCGCGATATACGACTTCTACGCGGACGGAGTCGCGGGCAATTGCTATTTATATTATATTGTAGCGTTAGTGGTTATCACAGAATTAAAAAAACAGTAGCCATCTTCAAATAAAAGTATATCGCGCGGCTGCATGTGTGCGTGCCTCGACCGTATGCGCCGCCGGCCACTACAAGCAGACTCAGTAGGACGGAAAAACCCGGTTTAGTTGGGCGGGCCGCGGCGTTGCCTCGGCGTTTGGTTGCGTGCGTATAAAGTATTGAGCATCATATAATTATGGACAACCCTAGCCGTAATAGGTAACAGAAACTCCTAAAGGCCGGAGATGACCTAGTTTTCTATTTATACTATGGCGATATGCGTCTTAGGCCCTTCTTTGAAAATCGAAGTTTGAAGTTACGTTAGCTGCATCCCTGTCGTCAGTCTAGTCATTCTAGACTTCTACAGTAAATCGAGAGAAAGGACGTGACTTCGAACTTCGATTTTCGAAGAATGCTTCCAGAAGTCGACGCATATTCCTGAATTGAACATCTCTGCTACTGGATAAAGGCCCATGAATTTAAAAAAACACCGGTTGTGGGGGGGAGGGTCCATAGAAGTCTAGTCAGTGCTCCAGTTAGGTAAAGCCTGGATTTCAGATTTTTTCTTGTATTCGATTGGTTAATTGATTACAGTTGCCATATAAAAAAGTATACATACATACATACATTAAATCACGCCTGTTTCCCAGAGGGGTAGGCAGAGACCACAAAAAAGTATAAGCGGTGAAATTGAAGCCATAATGTAATTTATTTTGTAATTTCACGCATCACAGTTTACAATTAAATACAAATAAAATAAAAATAAAATTAAGCTATTTCAACTAACCTTAACTAACCTATAAAATCTATAAAATTGCATGCTTAAGTACCTATACTGAGTTTGCAATTCGTAGCTACTTAAATATTATAATATTTTCTTAGGAGATTGCGAAAACGATTGCCGTGTAAGTACTCATAAAATATATCATGTAGCTTTTGAGTATAACTGCGTCCTCAGCCTGGCTCAGGGTTTTGTTTTAATGGGTCGGTCAATGTTTTAAGTTTGAAATGTTTGTTTGAGTCTGGTCATTCACGAATTACAGGATGATCCTATCACGCTTACACTCGCAACTGACTGTATATTTGTCACTGGTGTGGCATAGAAAAACAAAGATTGCCGATAGCCATTAATAAAACCGGGCAAGAACATGTCGGACCATGGTCAGTGTAGGGTTCCGAAGACGTTACTACAAACAAATTTGACCTCGCGACAAACCCAGTCAGTCAGTCGGTCAGTTTACCAACACTGCAAATAAGTTTTCGGCAGGTAAGTATAAAAATTGAAACCGTTTGTAACTCAAGAACCACTGAAGTCTACTTAGTAGTGATAATTTTCCTATTAAATACATTATACGTGCTTTCATGTAAGATATTTTTCAGTTTTTGAGTATTTGTAGTTTTGGCTGTAGGGGGCCCCACTTGACTAACAAAAACTTGCGTTTTAAAGCTTAATATTTCATAAAAGGATACCTTATTCGTCTTCACAAACCCGCAATATTTTTGAAAACCTATCCATCAACATAGGAGGTACATTAAAAAAGAAATCAAGGTTTTAATAAAATTAAAATAATTTTACCACTTTGTTGGCGTGACTAATATGTATACTCATGCGAAATTACAGCTTTTTAATGTGTGTGTGTGTGGTTAACTACGGCTAAATATTTGCTAATTATAGCCAAGTTTGTGAATTTCACGGCGCGTTATTTTTATTGTGTTGTGTATTGTGGTGTTTAGACCGGTGCACCTGGGGTTCCATAGAGTCTGCCTTCTCCATTGGGAGACGGGCGTGAAGGTATGCATGTATGTGTAGGTATCTAGGCATGACAATTGAACTAATCATTAAATAACCCTGTAGAGCATTGCAGTGTGGAAGCGAAGGTTCTACGAGACGTACGGACTAGATACCAAGATGTTAGTACCTAACGACCAGCAACTTCTAAGTCAGACTACACCTCGTCACATCAATGGTGGGAACGCCTCTTGATAAAGTAACAAATCTGCCATTCTAATTTTGAATCGAAATGCAGATTCGCAACTTTGCCATGGATGTGACGACCTGACCACATACCGAGGTAACCCAAGGCGAGATTGAATTCCCTGGCCGTCCTAAAAAGCCCTGGGTGCAGACGACCACCGCAGAAGTGGAGGCTAAGCCGCAATCTAGATTGTTGGTGCTTTGAAAGCGTTTTCAGAAGGCTTAAATATCGTTTCGGTCCGTTTCAGAAGTAGGTAACTATTACATACTAGATTATCAAATTTTCCACCAGCTTGCCGTTACTTTTAGGCACCTAAAATGTCGTCATTCCGATTCAGGCCACCCTTACCAGATTACGCCGTAACCTGAAAACCCATTTAGAGGCGTTTTCAGACGGACACAAATACGTGAACGAGGTGGCAAACGATCGTCCTCCGCCAGTCAAAGTACATCGGTCATTCCAGAAAGCATTCTGGAATTATCTTCGGCTTCTTTGGCTGGGTTATTAAAGCGGAGTCATGCTAGTATAGTAAGAATTATTTGCAATGTTGGAATCTAATTGGGAGCTTGCCCACTGAATTTCGATTTTATTTAATAATATATTAAATCCGACCACCGTCGGAAAGACGCCCAGGCCCAAATCAGAATACCGCCGCGTCGGGTCCGCAAAATAATCATTATTATAACTGATCGGAAGAGATCGGGTCGACTCGCCCTATCTGCCGAATACACAGGAAAATGGAGCGTGCGGAAGCCGTTCCGACTTCCGGGTCAATGTTGCCTGCCTCAGTCCGTAAAAAATCAAATCAAATCAATCATTTATTTCCGACACAGTCCATAGAGTTAGTTACAAAATACTTAGCCTATGTTAGTTATAACCTACGATTTAAAATATCTTATAAATGCCGCCCCTGGACTCCGTGAATGGAGTTCCAGTGCTTCATTATAGCGCAGGCAGGTGTGCCCCAAACGAGTTGTAGGAGGCCGTTGCAACTGTCACGCACGCGAAGCATTCATTCAAGAAAAAAATTACCGATGCTCTTATCTACAAGTCTACACTAATAATAATATAATATAAAAAGGAAAGATTTGTATTTTTGTATGTTTGTACCGAATAAACTCTAAAACTACTGGACCGATTTCAAAAATTATTTCTCCATTAAGTAGAATACTTCATCATCCCTAAGTAACAATATAGGCTAGTTTTTATCCCGGAAAAGTAAACGGTTCCCGTGGGATGGTAAAAATACTAATTTCACGCGGACTAACTTGCTGAAAGCAGCTAGTATTCAAAATTAGTTATATATTCAAGACATCTTCTAAATTCCTCAGATCCCATCTTATTTTAGATTAAACTTTAGTGATAAAATTAATCGCCTATGATTTATTATAGCACTACAAAAATTACCTTGACTTACGTCTCTTGTTTTTCATCTCTTTCTCAAAGAAGGAAGAAATCTAATGCCACATGGGCGGCAACTATCTTAAATATTGGAAATAGCAAATTCTACGCAAAGGAGATACATAAAAAATTACTTCAACGCGTGTTTAAAAACGTCCGTATGTATCAAACCTATGTGTCATAGAGACTGCAAAACGTTCGATGCACTTCTTGGCGTTAAAAAATATAGCTCAAACATTGTAATTTAACGAGCAACACTGCTATTTCCTTATTCTTCCTCTCCTGATCTCCTCTCCTCTTTCCTCTGTCATTTTGTCAAAAGAAGCCGGCCGGGTGCGGTGCGCCTGCTTTATACTAGAAGATTTAAAAAATTCGAAAAATATTTTTATAAATCGAACTTTACTGAAACACACGATTCCCACACGTAACGAAAGTACAAATATTTAAAGAGTTGACGCGAGAATATTATCGTTAGTGTGCCATACTTACCACGTGTACACACATTTTCGAACCATTGTTTTCAATTTGAAATATTAGTTAACCTTAAATATCGAAGAAATTTTACTGTTTTACTTTACGGGATCCCTTCGCTCGCGTATTGGAGTGTAAACCATGTCCTCGAGGGCAGAGGGCGACCTGCACGATGGGCTCTCTGCGCAGGAGCTGTTCAAGCACAGCGCAGGGCTCACGTACAATGACTTCCTGCTGCTGCCGGGGTACATCGACTTCACGGCCGAGGAGGTCGACCTCACGTCCGCGCTTACCAAGAAAATCAACCTGAAAGCACCACTCGTGTCCACCCCCATGGATACTGTGACGGAGGCCGACATGGCAATTGCTATGGCCCTTTGCGGCGGTATTGGCATTATCCATCATAACTGCACCCCTGAGTACCAAGCCAACGAAGTTCACAAAGTCAAGAAATACAAACACGGGTTCATCAGGGACCCTGTATGCATGGGGCCTGAACACACTGTTGCTGATGTTATTAATGCCAAGAAACAAAACGGTTTCACGGGATACCCTATTACTGAAAATAGCAAACTGGGTGGCCGACTAATTGGAATAGTGACATCTAGAGACATCGATTTTAGGGAAGGAGACCCTCAACTGAGCCTAAAGGAAGTGATGACACCCATTGGAGAGATGATAACTGCTCAGTCTGGCATTACTTTGCAAGATGCCAATTACATTCTGGAAAAAAGTAAGAAGGGGAAACTGCCAATCATCAATGGAGCTGGTGAGTTAGTTGCTCTGATTGCTAGAACTGATTTGAAGAAAGCGCGAAGCTATCCAAATGCCTCTAAAGATTCTAACAAACAACTTTTGGTGGGTGCTGCGGTTGGTACTCATGAAGTTGACAGAGAACGACTTAAATTACTTGTCAACAATGGAGTAGATGTAGTTGTGTTGGACTCATCACAGGGAAATTCTGTCTATCAGATAGAAATGATTAAATATATCAAAAAAACTTATCCAGATATTCAGGTCATTGGAGGAAATGTTGTGACAAGAATGCAAGCCAAGAATCTCATTGATGCTGGCGTGGATGCTTTGAGAGTGGGCATGGGCAGCGGTTCCATCTGCATCACCCAGGAGGTCATGGCATGCGGCTGTCCACAAGCTACTGCTGTTTACCAAGTTGCATCTTATGCTAACCAGTATAATGTTCCTGTAATTGCTGATGGTGGAATTCAATCTGTTGGCCATATTGTGAAATCTTTGGCTTTAGGAGCCTCTACTGTTATGATGGGATCCCTGCTAGCGGGAACCTCTGAAGCTCCAGGAGAATATTTCTTCTCTGATGGTGTCAGGCTAAAGAAATATAGAGGAATGGGTAGTTTAGAAGCTATGGAAAACAAAGAAGGTAAAGGATCTGCTATGAGTCGTTATTTCCACAAAGAGACTGACAAACATAGAGTGGCTCAGGGAGTGAGCGGCAGCATTGTGGATAAAGGCTCTGTTCTGCGCTTCCTACCCTACTTACAGGCAGGCTTGCAGCACAGCTGTCAGGACATCGGAGCTAGATCTGTTGCCAAACTACGTCAGTTGAGCGTATCCGGAGAACTCCGGTTCATGCAGAGAACATACTCGGCGCAGCTAGAAGGCAATGTACATGGTTTGTTCTCTTATGAAAAAAGGTTGTTCTAAAATGCCAAGTTTAATGAAACCTTTAACTGGTTCTTTTATACCTTTGTGATATGATAATGTATTTTTCATGCAAGTTAAGAAAATATGAATCTTAAGATGGTCATATGAAATGTTAAGCTTATTTTTTTGTCAGAATACAGTGAAATATGTTTTGTTTGTATATTTAGTTATGTTAAAAAGAAGCCCTATAAGATATAACATTTACAGCTATTCACACACATATCTTTCTTTATTTTGTTAAGTGTTGTACCTAATTATTATAAGCTTTGTGGCAAATATTGTAATGGACCAGATGCGATTAAATATTTTAAGAATAAAGTGTGTGAAAAACATGTTTCTTTGTATTATTTCCCCACATCAGGACAACCACAAAATCTGATGTAGTTGACAACTGATTGAAACCTGCCAGTAAATACCAGCCCATTTCACGAACGCTTGTAACTCGTATTACCAGATTATTAATCGAAAATCTTTTCAACAATATGCATTGAAAAGAGACTTCACTTTTAATACGAGTTGCAAGCTTTCGTGAAACGGGCCCCAGATCATTGCAACTAATGATTGTAGAAATATCGGCTAATCGCCTTTATTACATTGAAATTATTTCATGGCGTCAACAATAGGGCAGTTTACTAAGTAAAATATAAAAACTCAAGTACCTATTCCTAAATTGATATGATTATGGACTCTATTTTAAACCATATTTTTTCAGTTTCCCCAAAAGTGTAAACAAAATTATTTCTTTATCACTCGCCTCTAAAGGTCATCATTTTTGTAGCGTTTTGGCGTCATGGAGATAAAAATCTAAGTTAGTTGCTTCGATCATTATGTTGGCCAAAACACATCCACTATTTCCAACATTACATGAAACCTGTGACAAGGGGGCTAGCGATACCGGTGCGCCAATTCGACCTAGAGGATAATTACCACTATGACTGGCCGTGAATATAAACCAGTAATAGCGTAGTATAAATATAGTGACGAACAATTTATGTAAAGCTGTTAATAAGCTGTCCCTTGTTTTTTTAATGCTAACTAAACCTAATTGGATATGTCAATATCTTGTTAGCTCGCGGAGTGACTGGCGTCCGGCTTCTCAAGTCTCATGATGTATTCTACCTACTTGTGGGTAACTGCTACGTAGACGTTATATAAGTCAACTTCTCTAAATTTCCAGTCCCTAGGTCTAGGGGTTTCGGCTGTACGTTGATCGATCAACCTCAAAGATAAACTGAAATAAACCTAGAAGCGTATATAACTGGTGAAAATGTAAAAGTAAACCATTCATTACTAATAATCACAATTTATTGGAATTATAAATGCACAAGCAGCAAAGGCATGATTATGCTCATACATACATACATAAATTCACGCCTGTAATCCCAGAGTGGGGTAGGCAGAGCTAAAGAATTACCAAAAAGTCTTAAAACTTGTTGATAATTCTGTAACCACATTTTGCACAAGTAGGCTAAGATGATTATGCTCATTAGACAATAAATATCGATTAAACGTGCTTCATAATTAAATTATACAAACAAAAGGTGCTACAATCTATGCTGAGGACTGGTGCGTCCTAACTCACCAATATTCCAAACCTAACTTCCAATCAGACTGCACGTGGCTTACAAATCTTGTATGATGATCATCCTTGAACTTACAATACTGATAAACGGAAAATAAAACAATTGATTAACATTAGAGAGCATATCAGCAACCTTGTGATGAAAATAAATACTTAATTGTACACTATACATACATTGTTATCGTCAGAAATTCTATTTCGTTGACACGTGTAAGTTGCGATTTTCCCAAACAATAAATAAATAGCCTCTGATACTGCTACATGTTGATCTTGCTATTGAGTGTCAAGACAACCTAGCCTGCTCCGGCCTCTCCACTCCACGCCAACCCTTACTCGAAAATTAATACAAGAATTATATTTAACACGTTCGCAGTCAAAACCCAATTTAAATTGAAAATAAAATGTGGAATGTCAAAATTATCTAGTTTCATTCGGGGACCGCGGACTTGTTACCTATAACCAAGTCATGTCATGAGCAATGTTAACCACACAAACACAAATGCAAATGGACTCTTCTTGCTACTACTTCGTCTAAAGTCCATGGATACCAACTGACTTGTCTTACTTAGTAAACACTTCTATAAATCAAACACAAAATACATTGTTTTTGGCTAAATCGGCCGTTTTCTGGTGAAAAAAGCAACTGAACACAACATTTTGCACACCATTTTCCTGATCTTACATCATGGATGGCTTGTTTTTATAACAAAATTGTTATTTTAGGGTAAAAGGGAGCATTTCGAGGTTATAAAAGTGTTTAATAAATAAGACAATTCAGATGGTATGGAGTATAGATCTTACACTGCAGAAACTGTGACAACTGTTTCATTCAAAACTGAACATTTATTAACACATTAACTGCCCCTCGTTTCCATCAATGACCTGTCTCGGCACTTCCATGCATTACATATTTAACACGTTCCCTATCCGGGTGCCCGCAATGTGGGATCATGAAGCTTTTTTTTAGGAGTCCGTACTTCCACTATGGGGTCACATCCCCATACTAAATGCACAGTTGGACTTGTGACATTGTCAGATCGTTTACTAGGGACAGTGAACGTGTTAATGCACGACTGGGTGCTTTACATATAAATACGTGGACGAACTAAGGTAGATCACCAGTGGCACCAGTGCATTACATGTAAGGCATCGACAGTGAATTTGTTAACACGTCAATTCAATACTGCTTAGGACACATCAATTACACAGCGAAATCTTCCTTTTTCGCTTGTAAACTCGGCAGGTCGACCTACCGTACATCCCTATTAGTCATATTCCCCTAATCGCACCAGTCGGAATGCAACAAGACAAGCGTTTAAGGCATACAAATCTTACTGAGATTACATCTTAATAATAACATTAATAACCAGCACCCTTGAGCGTGTAATAAAAACCACTAAACATGGAACAGAACCGTTCACGCTCAAACGTACGGGGCCTGCTGCTGTTGTTTGCACCAATCACAATGTCTGACACGATTACTCCAATAAAACCGATCAAATACAGTCGGGGGTCATAAAGCTATTGTGTGTACATTGAAAAGCAGCCTTTATTAAGGTTTCTTAACGAACGCTTTCTCGATTTACAGGGGAGCCTTCCGCCTCTTTAAAACTGCTACTTATCTCCCTTCAAGTTCTCATAAAATACTAGATTTCATCTTAAAAATGACAAATAAAAATAATTACATTGAAGACAACCCTCCTCCTGACTCTGTCGGGTAATTAATTAAATAAATAATCACAATATAAAGGAATTTGCCAGTCGCTACCAGTAGCAACATATTTAACTATACTCCGTTTGTTTAGATGATTAACTAAACGTAAACAAATCAAACCACGTGGCTCAGTTAAACAGCCAATCAAACTGATTTTTTTTGCTTTGACGTATCAGCGCTTGCTTCTATTGACTGACGATACTATATGACATGGTTTTATTGTTCACATTTAGTTATTTAGTGCTACCACTACTAAACGAATCTGAACGTTATAATTAGGGTGACTAGTGGTCAGTGTGTCACCATGTTGCTGTTGGTACCGACCAAAATAGCCCACCGGTATTAAATCCTTTTCAATTACTTCAAACGTCCAGTCCAACTCAGTCCGTAATACATGTTAGCGTTTTTTTATCTTTGATCGAAATCATTGTTATTAAATTAAATTAAAAAATTAAAATAGTTTATTCAGTTACTTAAGTTAGGTTACATTATCTGTGCTGGTGCCTCTTTTTAAGTATACTGGATACTTGTGCTAAGAGAACACCGCTCTTCCACATGTTGTGACTTACAATTTAGCTTGGGTGCTAGTATAACTTAAATATAAATTTAAAAGTAAAAGTAAAGTGGCAGGTGTGTGTGTGTGTGTGTGTGTGTGTGTGTGTGTGTGTGTAAAACTGTTATACTTGATTTGATCGACGTAATTAAGCTAAGAACATTTCGATTACCTATGCATAGTGCAATACAATTGCATTTAGACCACACTTATTATCGCGCTGTATGGCTATCATAATACCGTACAGCGATTTATACGGTTGTATTATTGTTATAAAACCATGTGTGCTTAGCCTTATAATCTAAATGTGTTTAGGACCTTTTCAACAAAAGCACACGATTATGACATCGAAATACAGTGCAAATTGCACACGTAACGTGCGTATACCTACAATAGTAGAATGATTAAAAAGCTCCTGTCACTATCGCAGACTATCGCTATCGTTTTTATAAGATATATTTTTGCTAAACATAGGGCCTTCCGCTCATTCCATATTGGGTGTTTATAGTAACGATACGATAAGAAGTAAATTCTGACAGCTGTCATCCCAGTACGAATTATTTGAAGAATTGCTAAGAAATTTGGATTGAAGCTGGAAAACATAACCTTGAAATGCGTCACGTATGTTTTGCACCTCTTCTTAGGAATGAAGAAAGGCGATGCAAGATGTTATCGTTTATTTTATTCCTTTCTAGAGAAAGAGATGAAAAAGATATGTCTTAATTCAATGTAATTTTTACTAGTTTCGATTGTTTCTTAGCTGTGCACTCTCCATAGGTTATATATAATCTTGGGGTTTGCCAAGATTAGGTTATGATTATAAACTTTACTGACAGATGCCAGGGTTTACTTCTTACCGTAATTTTGCTATAGTGCCGCCATTTTCTTGAAAAGGTTAACTATCTCGATGTGAAGTCAACTAATCCCGTCGAAATGTGTTGTAGCGCAAACACGCAGCAGGGCGACGTCACGCTTGACGTCTAGGTGTGTCTAGGCGTGTATAGACGTGTCTAGGCGTGTCTAGACGTGTCTAAATGTGTTCCAGGCGCGTCTACTGCTTGGCGTCGCCGTCGTCGGCGCTGAACTCGGGCCCGTGCGTGACGTCGTCCTCGAACACGATCTCCTCTGGGTCGGGCGCGCGCGGCAGGAACTCCTCGCCCGGACAGATCTGCTTGAAGATCTGCTCCGCCTGTTGACATTACCTCGGTTTTTCATGTTAACCCGTCAGGTATCCTGCGCACAACAGTTGTGCGTAGAAAACTTTGCCTGGTAATTTCCTACGCACAGCAGTTGTGTGCAGGACGGCGCTGTGATTGAAGGATTTAAATTTCATAAACAAAGACCCTGCTAGTGTAATAGTAGATTGATAACCAAGGGTGGAAAGTTACCCATTTCACCCGAGATATTTCTGGCGCTCGAACGAAGTGAGAGCGCCAATAGTTCGAGGGGAAATGGGCAAATTCACCCGAGTTAGACACTCTACTTTTCATTTCGACTGTGAGGAAAATATATTTAATCTTGTTTCCCGCTTTTTCTATTGCAAACTTTTTTTTCTATATTCAGAAAAAAGTTAAAATACTCATACTGCCAACATTAGAAAAGTTTAATCGAGGTCACGACCAAGGAGCCAGCAAGGAGGTTGAACGCCGCGCCGAACGTAAGTTTTACCTTTATTACGTATTTAAATATTCCATCTTTCTTTCATATTTCACTAATGACTTCCACCTCATTCTTACCCTAACTAAAGAAAGAGATGGAATATATTCGTGACGTAATAAATGTCAAATTTCTTGTTTCGAACGGATCTTCGGCGTTCAACCTCCGTGTTGTATCCTCCGTGTTGTGTTGTATTGCTCCTTGGTCGTGACCAACTCGATTATTTTTTCTAATGTTGGCAGTATGTGTATTTTCAAGATGGCCATGCAGAATCGTGAAAAAAAAATTGTCATGCTATGCTATCATGGCATTATGGCGGGCAGCAGAATATAAGAGGAATAATTTTAAATGTTGATTTTTTTGTAATTGCGGAAAAAAGAGACCAGTGTGATGTTTACAATTTAGGTTGCTTTTTCCAAATGAAACAAGGATTAACTTCAGGCTGGTTTATTGGGCCCCGCCCTCAAAGTAAAGTATATTATAGGTAGTAGGTACACATTGGTTGCTATTTGGCGTTTCTGCTTAGGTTGATCGATTAAACACTTCCCTTATAATAAAAACCGATAAAGGAAATAAGAAAAGTGATAGTTGAAGCGGACTCAGCTGGGAAAAGCAGTGAGGGTTCGCCTTTGTAGGCCGTGCCGTAGACTAAGCATCTCCAGGTAGAAAGCTGGCAGGTAAGTATCTAGCCCGTGCCAGAAGCCCGTGCTCTGTGCCCGTAGTAAGTTAGCCCGTAGTAAATTAGCCCGTAGTAGATCACTAGCCCGTAGTAGATGGCTAGCCCGTAGTAAGTCCCTCCTTTTGGAGGAAAATACCCTTGCTTGCACATGCAAGGTAGACCTTGGCCCACAGAAAGTAAGGTGACAGAAGTTTTTAGGAAATATCCTTGCCTAAGTGGCACAAGGAAACAAATCACGCCCTGGTTTAGGGGTTAAAATTTATAATATTCAACTAGGTACTGGCTGAGAGGAAAACGGATAATATAAAAATATTAAATTCTGTATGAGCGCGAGCGCAGAAGATAGTAGAAAGTCATCGAATTATTCCTTGTCATGGCGAAGTTACCAATAGCTGGAGTGTTGCCTGCATTCGCGCGACCTACCCTACTATTGTAAACATTTGGACATTCAGAGGGTAATTAATTTGATAAAATATACAAATAAACTTGTGGAAATCCTGTATAATAATAGGATTGAAGAAAATAGCAACGTAGTAAATCTTAGGTAATACCCCATGACAAGGTTTAGTGGTAAGAACCTGAAACAAAACCCGACAAACGCAAAACTGACACCTCAGTCAGTTGAACATTTATTGGTTAATTAACGATAATTTAAATTCAATTTTAAATGCTTTTACCAAGAAAACATTGGTGATAACTGTTAGAATTTACCCCATGAGTCAGGTATTAACAAAATTCCACTTGCAACCCTGTAATACTCTGAGTAGGCAAGTGTCGTGTGGCTTAATTTAAGACGCGTTCACACGTAATCCAGCAAATTTCTGGATGAAGAAATTTATACATTACACCAGTCGTAAAATGATTTTAATATGAACCTATAGATCGTAATAAATACATCGTTTAACGTATAGTCGAGTTTAGATATATGAATGATTTTAATATGACGTAGCTCAATTATCTTAGACTCCATGGCCAATCGTAACTATTAAAAAAGAATTACTTTCCACCCTAGATGGGAAAACGCAATTTTCCACCCGGCTACTACCCATTCAAATTAAACTTTCCGAACAGGAGAGATGAAAAAAAAAATCCTATCGATTTCTCACTTATTTGGCAACATATTAGACTATTTTTCAAAAAAACTTTATCACTGTTGTCTTTAGTCAGAGTAATAGTTTCTTTAATTTCGGTACTTCGAGCATGAACTTTTACCTTCTATTGAGTACTGGGGTATTGTATGCCATAATAACATGTCGTCTATATAGAGGAAAAAATCACTAAGAGCTGTCGCACATTAGGTCACTAGGGGCGACCACAGCGAAGACCAGAAGTTGCCGAGTTTCTGCCGCATCCAGGTACAAGCGGCTGCCACTAGGGGCGGCTTGGAGTCGTTTGACTGAGCCAGGAGTGGTCGCGTTTGGTGGCGGCTAGGGGCCTAATGTGCGGCAGCTCTAATTGTAGTTAGTTTTTCCTCTATTATGTAGACGAGTGACGTGAGATGAATATTTGGCACTGTCAGTGTAGGATGAGGCCCGATTTACATCGGTCCAGAAAAAGCATGCCAGGAGAAGGAGCATTGACGAGATGGTTTTCACGCTTTAGGGCGAGAGCTATTGTAACGACGACGCAATGTACTTCTACTGGCATGTTTTTGCTGGAGCAATATAAATCAGCCGTGATGTGTGGTAGTTGCGGGGCCGACCTGGTGCACGGCGCGGTCGAAGTCCAGCCCCGCGTCCGGCCCCGCGCACACGTGCACGCCCGCCGCGCCGCGCGCCGCGCCGCTCGCGTCCGCCACGTTGTACATCAGCGACCACAGGCACTGCCGACAATAGTAGATTGATAACCAAGGGTGGAAAGTGACCCATTTCACGCGAGATATTTCTGGCGCTCGAACGAAGTGAGAGCGCCAATAGTTCGAGGGGAAATGGGCAATTTCACCCGAGTAAGACACTCTATTTTTCATTTCGACTGTGAGGAAAATATATTTAATCTTGTTTCCCGCTTTTTCTATTGCAAACTTTTTTTCTATATTCAGAAAAAAGTTAAAATACTCATACTGCCAACATTAGAAAAGTTTAATCGAGGTCACGACCAAGGAGCCAGCAAGGAGGTTGAACGCCGCGCCGAACGAAAAAGTTTTACCTTTATTACGTATTTATATTTAAATATTCCATCTTTTTCTTTCATATTTCACAAATGACTTCCATCTCATTCTTACCCTAACTAAAGAAAGAGATGGAATATATTCGTGACGTAATAAATGTCAAATTTCTTGTTTCGAACGGATGTTCGGTGTTCAACCTCCGTGTTGTATCCTCCGTGTTGTGTTGTATTGCTCCTTAGTCGTGACCAACTCGATTATTTTTTCTAATGTTGGCAGTGTGTGTATTTTCAAGATGGCCATGCCGAACCGTGAAAAAAAAATTGTCATGCTATGCTATCATGGCATTATGGCGGGCAGCAGAATATAAGAGGAATAATTTTATATCGGCTATCTACCCATTCAAATTAAACTTTCCGAACAGGAGAGATGAAAAACATTATTCACACCACGATGGAACTACACGGTATGATGCAGAGTGCAGGGCAGCTCCAATCATATTCTGCAAATGATAGCCTGTACTTGTATCCGGCCCTGCTGTGACAGACATGTAGCAGTGGCTTTGTGGAAAATAAATTCCGAATTATTCATTTTATTAAATTTATTGTGACAATTCTGTTAATGTTAAATAATGGCTCTTGAATTTTATTTTATTTTGACTTTTGTGTACGTAATTAATTTACTATTGTGGTCTATTGTGTGTGCCCCAAATATGGATTTTGGTTATCTTACATAAATAATTGTTATTATATAAAAAGAGCGTTAACCTTGGGTTTGTCGTCCGTGGGGTCTCCGGCGCCCATGTGGAACACGCGCTGCGCGTACGGCATCAGGTCGGTCTCCGCGTCCTGGATCTTGTTCGTGAAGAAGTACACCACGACTGGAACACAACACCAACCCATGAGGAAACAGAACGAGGAAAGTCGACAAAACACATTGTATTTTAGACTGATCCTAATGTTTTATTATCTAACGAGCTTCTGCCCGCGAGTTCATCCGCTGTCACGTCCTACCGGGTGGCAAGAAAAACTCGATAAAAGTTTAAAGAATTTATTGAAAAGAACTCCGGTAGTGTGAACAGAAGAGGGTAGTAGGTTCGTAGGGTGTGGTCTGATTCTGCGAAGTGGATAGCACTTCCCTCGTAAATTAGAGTGACGCGGAGCGGCGGTGGAGGTAACCCGTCGGCAGCCCGACGGTGTACGATGCCAGGATCCTGGCGTCAGGGGGGTAGCACCCGGTGTGTAGCACCGGACCCCACTCGACGATCCTGGTCCCGGAGATAGACGCCGCGCCGGCCAAGTAGGTGAGTAGAGGAGGAGTAGATGAGCAGCGTTGGTGTACCCCTAGCGGAGGTGTACTCCCAGCGGTGATTATGAACGGTGAACGGTGATCGTTGCTCCCTGAACGGTGAACCCCGATTTGTGCTCCCTGTACGGTGAACGGTGCTTGGTGCTCCCTGTACGGTGAACCCCGATTTGTGCTCCCTGTATGGTGAACCCTGGAAACCCAAGCATTGGCTGTGTGAGCCTGGTGTCCAGCATAGGGATAGTTTATGCCAGCCGCCGTTGGGTGAAGCCCGAGGGAATAGCGCCTTTAATTATTGGCGGTGGCAAGAACTATCGGAACGGAGTTACATTAAACAAAGAGAAGCTAAGCCAAAATAACAATTTACTAAAGAAGTTAATATACTAACGACCGTTATGAAGTAACGGTCGGTTATTAGAAATAAAAAATGGTTAAAAGAATAATTTGGAATAATCTAGAAGAACACACAATAGGAAAATATAAAACACGGTAACATTACACAGCAATATAGAAGAAGAATAAATAGTTAATTCGTTGCACTGAACTTACCCGATTTGGGGATTAGCACCGATTTTAAAGATAGGTATTAAGTACCTATACGAACGTTAATACTAGTGTTCGAAGTGTAGTAGCTGAGACGGTAAAGAGGACGAATGAAATGAGCGCGGCCCTTTTATAACCTTTCGCCCATTTCGGTTAATTTTGAATATGAGTAGGGCGAACAAAGAAATGTTAGAAAGCCAATTCGCGTCATGAGTGAAAATATCGGGTCATGTAGGTAAGACACGAACATACCCTCCATTATTTTCTCATGCGCTGAATCGGATAAGAAAGAATACATTATTTTATTATTTTATTAACGAGTGACAATTAAAAGGTTATTTATATTTATGTTGAAGTTAATTTTATTAAAAGATTTAAATATAAGTAAAGTTACACAGAATGGCTAGTAACGCCATCTGTTGTATAAGTCTCGTCAACACTTGACAAACATCGATTTGTGGTTAACGCAACTAAAATAATCTGTGGAATTGAGCTGTCTGTTTGACAGTTATTAGTAAACAATTCTTAAGGATGTTTACAATACGAATTTAAATGAAAGTGAAGTGAAATGAAGTTAAATTGAAGTGAATTAAGCTTGTTTGTATGTTAAAATGCAGCACAGGTAAACAGCGTAACAACTGCATTGTTACAGTACCCCCCCTTCTCCAGTAAGGATTTTGATCCTGAGAGAAAAATCCGCCTAAGAAAATCTTTTACGTCTACACTTTCAAACTCCTTTCATTCATCACACATACAAATAACTTACAGAATATCCTTTCAAAGTAGGTTAACTATTTAGGCAATTTAGTTGACCCTGACGCAAAAAGTAATGGCTAGATGTAACTGGATAAAAATACTGTTAAACCTTCCTCGAAACATCGTCATAGGATCACTACCCGTCCTATATAGATCACCTAACAATACATGCAGCAAGGGCTTATTTAACGAGTCACTATCCGCTCGGAGCACGTATGTTAGATAAATAGTGGTCAAGGTAGGGCTTATTTATCAAGTTACCAACCGCTTGAGTGTAAGGCTTTGTAGTTCGACTAGTATTGAGTTTAAAAACGTTTAACAATTAGGTGTAATGCAAATAACAAACAAAAATAATAATGATTTAAAAATAAATAAATTGAGTACTTATCATAAAAATCATCCTGCCAGCACAGAAGTTATTTTAGATAGTAATAATATAGTACAAATACTCATTTAGAATTTATAAGTTTTAGGTTATGAGCCGGCGTAGAACCGCAGATGGCCACCTCATAGGTGAGCTCATCCTTTTGTAAGGATAGAAATTTAACCTCAGCCATGATATGTGGGTCAAAATATGTGGGTAGATTCCCAAAAAAAAAAATGTAAGTAGGTAGTGCAACGAATTAACGAGAACGAAAAAACTACTCCCCGTTCCGTTACAAAATATGATTAAGTAGAATAATTATTGTAACCCGCAGCAAGTAAAAATGTAAAAAAAACCAGAAGGGCAAAAAAAAAAAAATTAGGTAGGTAGGTAGGTAAAAGTGCGCAGAAGGCGACACCCCAAAGTTAAAAAAATCCGCAGAAGGCGGCGCGTCCGCTCACACCGGGTGTAATGGTGTGAGCTTAGCGTGGACAGTTTGGAAGAAACTGCCCCAAAAATTCCTCAGTCGCCTCTTACGACTCCTCGGATAGAAAGAGGGTGGCACTATTCTTGACCCGGACACCACAGGGGTAAGAAAAGCTTGCTGCGAATATAAATAACAAAAACACAAAAAAACACAAAAACACAATAAAGCACACACACCAACAATTAATCACTACACAGAACCAGACTTAGACCACGTAAAGGGCGCCACTGTCACGTCCTACCGGGTGGCAAGAAAAACTCGATAAAAGTTTAAAGAATTTATTGAAAAGAACTCCGGTAGTGTGAACAGAAGAGGGTAGTAGGTTCGTAGGGTGTGGTCTGATTCTGCGAAGTGGATAGCACTTCCCTCGTAAATTAGAGTGACGCGGAGCGGCGGTGGAGGTAACCCGTCGGCAGCCCGACGGTGTACGATGCCAGGATCCTGGCGTCAGGGGGGTAGCACCCGGTGTGTAGCACCGGACCCCACTCGACGATCCTGGTCCCGGAGATAGACGCCGCGCCGGCCAAGTAGGTGAGTAGAGGAGGAGTAGATGAGCAGCGTTGGTGTACCCCTAGCGGAGGTGTACTCCCAGCGGTGATTATGAACGGTGAACGGTGATCGTTGCTCCCTGAACGGTGAACCCCGATTTGTGCTCCCTGTACGGTGAACGGTGCTTGGTGCTCCCTGTACGGTGAACCCCGATTTGTGCTCCCTGTATGGTGAACCCTGGAAACCCAAGCATTGGCTGTGTGAGCCTGGTGTCCAGCATAGGGATAGTTTATGCCAGCCGCCGTTGGGTGAAGCCCGAGGGAATAGCGCCTTTAATTATTGGCGGTGGCAAGAACTATCGGAACGGAGTTACATTAAACAAAGAGAAGCTAAGCCAAAATAACAATTTACTAAAGAAGTTAATATACTAACGACCGTTATGAAGTAACGGTCGGTTATTAGAAATAAAAAATGGTTAAAAGAATAATTTGGAATAATCTAGAAGAACACACAATAGGAAAATATAAAACACGGTAACATTACACAGCAATATAGAAGAAGAATAAATAGTTAATTCGTTGCACTGAACTTACCCGATTTGGGGATTAGCACCGATTTTAAAGATAGGTATTAAGTACCTATACGAACGTTAATACTAGTGTTCGAAGTGTAGTAGCTGAGACGGTAAAGAGGACGAATGAAATGAGCGCGGCCCTTTTATAACCTTTCGCCCATTTCGGTTAATTTTGAATATGAGTAGGGCGAACAAAGAAATGTTAGAAAGCCAATTCGCGTCATGAGTGAAAATATCGGGTCATGTAGGTAAGACACGAACATACCCTCCATTATTTTCTCATGCGCTGAATCGGATAAGAAAGAATACATTATTTTATTATTTTATTAACGAGTGACAATTAAAAGGTTATTTATATTTATGTTGAAGTTAATTTTATTAAAAGATTTAAATATAAGTAAAGTTACACAGAATGGCTAGTAACGCCATCTGTTGTATAAGTCTCGTCAACACTTGACAAACATCGATTTGTGGTTAACGCAACTAAAATAATCTGTGGAATTGAGCTGTCTGTTTGACAGTTATTAGTAAACAATTCTTAAGGATGTTTACAATACGAATTTAAATGAAAGTGAAGTGAAATGAAGTTAAATTGAAGTGAATTAAGCTTGTTTGTATGTTAAAATGCAGCACAGGTAAACAGCGTAACAACTGCATTGTTACACCGCGTAGAATTTCGTTTATCGTTATTCTCTTGAGAACTTTTAAATTTTCCAGTTTAAAATTAACCTATGTTAATAGAGCTATCTCCAATCCAATTTTCATCCAAATCCGTCCAGCCGTTGCAGTGTGAAGGACACACATAAAACCACAAACACACACATAAAACTTTCGCATTTACATTAGTAGGATAAGAAAGAAGATATTGCTTTCAGCTTACGTGTAGCTTCTTTGTTTCAAAATAAAACTCTAATACCTCAATAGCTCATACTAAAATAAATTGTAATGATTAAAGTGTGTCGAAATTTGTTACAGAGGTCTTTCTACGATTAGTAAGATTACATATTTTCGCTAAACTATAATTTAATCGCCACTGCACGCGTATTCGATATGATTTGAAGGCACAGAGTCCTTTATTTTTTTTCCTACTCCTGTACTTTTATCTGTCATTTATATAGTCACTTAGTCACGAACACTAATATAAGAATATAGATAATATGTCCGCAGAACATTCCGTAAAAAAGTCTATCTAGTCTATTCCCCTTAACAGCACTTGTGCTTTTTTGAGCCAAAACGATATGCCTAGCTGCCAAAGCTTACACCTAGGTTAATTTGACCAATCAAAATACTTCACCAAATTAAACCACCAATTACAATACACATTGACTGTCAATCGGAACGTTAGGTTCTTTTTGGTATGTAAACTCTTTTACTAATTTAACTCTTTAAAAAAAACATTTTATTTGGTATCAACCAACCAGAACGCAGCTATATTAAAATCCATCAATCAGGTAAAATAATTCATTTCTCAAATCATTAGGTATTTTTTAGTCCCTATTTCACAAGTTAAATCGATTGTGCAATTTTTTTTTTAAATATGAAACCTGGCAGGTGCACATCAATTTAAAAACAAAGTTAACCATAGACACATATTTTGTTGTTTTCGAATGTTTCTCGCTCGTTTGTTGTTCTGTGCTTCGTTCGTTCGTATTCTAACCTAGGTATATTAATTTAATTTTGCATTTTATTTGAAACCTAGTCGTAGAAAAAGTATTGTATGCAACGGTGTATAACTAAGTCAAAAAATACTCGTGGCGTCTTGCTTTACGATGTTCGCCTGCGGCTCACATCGTAACCACACCACTCGTCTTTTTTGACCTCTCTTATACAACTGTTGCATAAACTACTATAACCAGCTCGTCAGAAACGCTAGACATTAAAAATAGAGCATTTACATTTCGATTCCGCTCGAACAGAATCGATATTATTTCGGTTCTGACCAAAGAGCAAAATAAAACTGTCCCTGCTCGAAATTACAGTTAGTTTGACCCGCTAATTGTTTCGCACAAACATCGTTTTCTCGACTTTCCACCCTATAAGCTAGCTCTTTAGCATTTTTTCCTGCTCATCTTGAAGTCAACCCAGCCTTATTATTTTAGTCACGACGCCATCAAACTGCAGGAAGAATGAAATACCAATAATAACAAAAAGCAATCTTAAAAAACGAAACGAATGAACGATAGCTAGTACAGTGTTGATCTATAAAATAACAAGCGTAACGACGTCACACCGTCCTACTGATATTATATTCCCTACGCTTTATAAATTGCTATATTTAAGGTTTTTTGTGCGAAATAATTTATCTTAATTATAGCAACGTCCCTATTTCTGTTTTTCACATTTTCAATTGCAAATATTCCGAAAGACAACTTTCTCTACTCCGGTTCTCTGTTTCAAATGTTTCAATGCACCGCGAATTAATTACTCAATGTTTCAAGTTGTTTTTCATGACGTTTCCTGCCATGGGTCCATAGTCCATGGATATTATTCGCATAACTACGAATCCCCTACACTAAATTAAAGAGGTCATCGTCCAAATAAACTGACTTATTTCTACAACCATCGTAAGAACCTCACACCCAACACACATTTAGCATTTACAGTTAAACCAATAAAAACATACCAAACATTATTAGAAAAACTTTGCCCCTTATTTCTTGGTATTAATGTCTTCCGTATGGCAGCAAAGTCGTAAACGTCCGACCGGTTGTGTGTGCGGGTGTACCTATAATTTACCTATTAAACCAGACAATCGCCAGTCAATGACTCACACGAAAGAGTAAAAACGGGTCGCGATAAAAACAGCCGGGTTCACAAAAAATGGCGTAAAAAAGTAATAGGAATTGCTTACTGGTAAAGTGTTCTAGAATGTTAGTGAATATTGAGGTTTGCCCGGCTTGATAGTTGATTTTCCAGTCACTGAATAAGTTATTTCTTTATTTCTTAATTATATTTTACACAATTTAGAATATTGAAGAGCTTCAGCTGTTTTCAAGGTGCTTGCGAGGCTACCCCACAAGTCAGTGCGAACTGGCGCTTCGACTGAATATCCAAGTAAAATGGAACAATTGAAAGTTTGCCTCTCAAAATATTTCTGCTCCAAAATTAGACAAACTAAAAGAAATAATATAAAACGAATAAGCTCTTGTACTGTCTGCGCTTGATTTGTTTTTAGTATGAATAGTTTGTCAAGCGCATTCTGTTATATGTTAGTGATAATAAAGATAATACTTAAATAATTACTTGCACACGAATGGTTCCACACCAATCTTGGGTCTAGTTTAAATTTAACTTGTTTTTCATAATTTGTTGGTATAGGGGCATATAAAATATAAAGTATGTGAACATTTCAACTGTGTAACTATAACGGTTCACAAGGTACATTTTTGGGTGCGTAAAGACCATCGGTCGGCCTATTAGACTCGCGCACAAATCTGACAATATATTTGAAACACAAATGAAGCCGATAGCTACTTAGAAAACGGTAATACCGTATAATCTAATGGAGCTACAGTCAAACTAGGTGTGTCACAAGGCTCTGTTTGAGGCCCTTTTTTATTTTTGGTTTACATAAATGACTTATCAGTTATCACCAACATTAGATAAACTTTGTGATATTGTACTTTTTGCTGATGATACTTCATTAATTTTCTAAGAAGTGTACGATAGAAATTTGTCAAGATCGTAGCAAGTGGAAATAAGTGGTCTCTGCCTACCCCTCTGGGAAACAGGCGTGATTCAATGTATGTATGTATGTGTATGTAAGTGTTGTACTCACAGAGTCCCTTGGGGCAGGAGCCGGTGGCGGGCCCCACCTCGAGCACGGTGACGGCGTGCTGCGCCTCGTCCAGCGGCGGGAACCGCAGCAGCGTCAGCGGCTCCTTCTCGCTCGCCAGCATCGACGCGTTCGTTATGAACACCGCCTGCATACACACGGGGGCTTGAGGACACCAACAATTACTTTTTTCTCAAACATGCTCGGAAAGGATGGCTTGTCTTTTGAAAAACAAAGACGGAAGGAACCTCATTTTCTTTATAGGAGTAAAATAAACGTATGAAAGCCCATTCCTCTCAGCTGCGATATTTTATTCAAAAATGCTCTCTATTGCATATGAAATCGAAAGCACCATGAAAATGCCCAACTTGTACCCACCCTTCCGCAGTGTTGGGCGGCGGCCGCGGGCGGTTCTTAATACTCATAGTTTAAAAAAAAAAAATCGGATTTTGTCGAAAGCTAATTGCAAAATACTGATAATTATGTATTTGTATCATTTCCTCGCCTCTTCATTGTTTGAGAAAAGCATTATATTATATGTTTCGGCGAAAACGGGGATTGCCTGACTCTGCTTTTAGTCAGATAATTCCGTATGGCAAGGAGAAGGCACACGGGCACGCAAGCGACTCGATGGTAAGTGGGACCTGATGCCCATAGACATAGTTCTCAAGAGTCCGCTAGGGCCCTTATTAATAAACTCATCTTGGCTGAGATGCCCGTTAAAGTAAACGTCAAGCCATAGAACTCTGCTAGTTTTAACGCATCTTGAGATGGATGTTACGGTCGAGACTAGTTACGTTACGTTAGTTAGTTACGGCCCTAGGATTCCAAATGCGTTGCCAACCCTGAGGACGAAGACAGAATGTCTCTATGCTTGCAATTTCACCGGTTGTCTTGCAAACAGTTGCGTGGTGGCAGGTTAAAGGATAGGATGGTGGTAGCGATCCAGACGAACCCTGCACAAGATGCTACCACTACAAAATTAAAAACCAAATGACACTTTAACAATTAATTAATTATGAGAGTTTAGTAGGTACCCTGACTACGAAGCTAGCAATTTCGGGTTACTGTGTAATGAATGTGTATAGTGTATGTAATAACTGTGGGATGAGCGCGAGTTATTGTTCCTGAGTTTTGTTGGAAAAAATACTGTTATTGCACAGAAATCTTAATCATTCCCTACAGTAAGAACAGACCTTGGTACTTGACAGAAGTCCGTGGAGCTCAGCTAGCTAACCTTATGTGCTCCTGTTCAATCCACCTCAGTCTCTTGAACCGAACAATTTTCCCTCTTGTGTAATATCCATGGACTTATTTCTTTAGTAAGTTCATGGTAATTGTCTAATACATGACACTGGTGATATAAGCCATTATTTAAGAAGAAAAAAAAAGAGACCTTGGAAATATCGCGGCGCTCAGCGGGCTCCGCCTCGACGAGGTGTTCGGGGCAGTCGTTGATGCCGATGACGAGGTGTTCGCAGTTGAGCGTCTTGGACTTGCTGACCACCGACACCACCGTCTTACCCTCCGCCACCGTCTTCGTCTCCACCTTGTCGATGGGCCGGTTTAGGCAGTACACGCCGCCAAATACGGCGCACAACCTAGCGTTGAAGAAGAATGATTATAGCATGGCAATAGTTATTAGAGCCACAAGAGATCAAAGTTGGTTATTGCTACGAGTGTTGATAATGATGCAAAAATGATGCAAATAATAATTGAATTGATGCAAATTTCCTTTATGAGGTGCAGAGGTGAAAATGATTTTGACGTGGTGACAACTAAAGTACTCTAAAAGTTGCAATCAGCACCAGTTTTTAGATTAATATTAGATCATAGTTGCTAATTTTACTTCGAACAGCGTCCTCACTGTATAATACCCGCCTGCAAGTTATGTTATGTTTTGTCCAAGCACGTTTTTTAAGTTCCGCTTGGTAAATAAGAATTGTGATTTCTGACTGAATTTATCGACCAGGATACGTTCAAAATAGGGATGTAAAAACACATTCCGATTACGAGTGTACGTACGTTCATTTGTAACAATATGTTATCGTATCGTCATCGTTACGATAGCTCTTATTTACTAGACAGTAAGGGCAGCCGAGTTTAAAACAATATCAAAACACGTCTAACGCAATATCGTTTTACCCTGTAGAATAGAAACCCGATCTGAGACTAGAACCACAGAACAGATAAGTACAGAAGTAAATCACATGTATGTACTTCACTTTTCATACCTACGCTCGGCGGTCGCTCTATGGTTGTCAACTATGGCTTATGCACAAACAACTATCGCGGTAGTGGCACTCGCATCTAGTCGTTTGATTTATTGTTGAGAATGAAACGGGAAGAATGGAAATATAAATTAACAATAACTAAAAAAAATATTTAATGACATGGTTACCTATATTACAGTCACAGAAAATATATAATATACCGTAGGTAACTTCAAAAATAACCGACCAGACGAATTAATATTAAAGTGGAGGGGGTGACTGGAGGAGCTAATCCAAACCCGCAGTACCTACCTATAGCCCGTAATAGCAAAAAACTTAGCCTACAAAACAAAACAATAAACCTACCTACTAGGGATTACAATACAAGAAGTTTACAGAGCAGAAACATACAAAATTTTACGTTTGTCAATTTTCATTATCGAAAATTCCTTATAACTTCTAAACGGATTACCCTAGTTACACAATTTCCATTACCGTATACGTTTTAGACCTAAACCTATCAAAAGACACTAAAATCAACACAATATCTACACAAACAAAAAAACATGTTTTCAACTTACGTAAGGTGGCGTGAATTTACCTTACAAAAATATAGTTAAGTACTTCGTTTACTGATTCAAAATAGGAAACTATTATTTAAATCGATCTTAGAAATATTCTTCGGGGGCCGGGGCGGGGCGCTTACCTACCTAACTCTTCTGTGTAACGTTAAAACGAACCATTGAAATACAAGCAGATACCTACTTATCTCTCTGAAGCCACTGGTAGCTTAAAAAAGGACAATTCACCGTTTAAAGTGGAATTTAAGCAACCGTCCACTGAACAGTTACTTATAATAACTTATTTTTTGTTGCTCCATTATACCTAGTTATCGCACAAAAAAGTCCACAGACGCGACGCGTGTCAAGCGGACGGCACTCGCGCTCGCACTCCTCCCAGCTACTCCGAGATATTGTGTCCGTGAGCGGCGTCTATGTGTGCGTTGCTCGAGCGCACTTTGTATGTAGATTGCTTTCTGTACCTATCTGTTCTGTGCTAGAACTGTAAGTGTAAGGCAGTCAAGATCTTGGTGATAGTAAATGCAGATGTGGTTTTATGACATCTAGAGCCCGGAATTCTGGGAGCGGCTTTTGACAGGTTGCAGGGAGAGAACACCGCTGTGTATCGCTGTTATCGACAAATCAATAGCTTATTTAAATATTTGTCTTTATTAATTAAAACCTCAAATTTTCTGACGATACGTACTATTTTCAGCGGTTGATGATGAAAAAATTCGAAATATCGAAACGTTATAAAATAAACAAGCCACCTAACGTTAAGTGGCCTCAGAGAGTCATCTATTCTCAAGTTATAAAATATGAGGGTTTTCGTAATCATACTGATTTCCATAAAGCAATTTAAACGGATATTTCGAACTTTTTCATCATCACTCGCTGAAAAGAGTAAGCAAAATTTAAGGTTTTATTAAATAAAGACGTAAATAAATAAATAAAGTATCGATTTGTCGATGAAATCAATAAACAGCGGTGTTCTCCACCGACAACTTTTCAAAAGCCGCCCCCAAAATTCCGGGCCCTAGACATTATATCGGTCTCCAGCAGTCGCCGGCTATGCAGGAAAACGTACAGTCGCAATAAAAATATCTTAAAAAGAGACCATGTTATTCTTATATTAAGCTTTTTTTAGTACAAGAATGACGAGGATTACCGGTACCTATGAGTGATTACACCCTCCTTTTTGCCAGTAAAAACAGCAATAAAATCCGTGCTTTAGTAACTGAGAACAGACAGACAGTCGCGGTGGAATAATTTGTTTATTTACGAACCCATTATTCATGATACGTATGAATTACTGTTTTTTTTATTACCTACGATGTGTTGTTTGGGTGGCCACACGTCACAGACGAGACGGGGCAAATATGAGTCATTTCTATTTAAAACCATTCGTAATGAACAGCTGTGTAATTAAACAACAATTTCAAGAGAGTAGGTATCAATATAGAAGTATACTCTAACCAAATAAACAAATACATAAATAAAAAGGACGCTATAAATAGTACAGACCTACAACCAAACAAAATAGGACTACGTATATATAGAATACTAGCTGTTGCCCGCGACTCCATCTGCGCAGTAAAATAAAACATAGCCTATGTTACTCCGGGATAATGTAGCATTCTAATGGTGAAAGAAATTTTGAAATCGGTCCAGTAGTTTTTGAGTTTACTCGTTATAAACATACAAAAATACTAATCTTTCCTATTTATAATATTAGAGCAGACTAGCGACCCGCCCTCGCTTCGCTTCGGTCTACGAGTGTTCTGTAACACCCGTACATAAACCAGAATTTAATATCGTCAAGACAAATCATCTGACTGATGGTGAAATGGTGAAAATCCGTTGCGTGGTTTAGGAGTTAGCGGCTATACAGACAGACGCGGAAAGCGACTTTGTACATATAAGTATTGTCACTTTCAAAGCATTTAAAGTTAACTTCGCGAATTCATGGCTAACCGATCCTACGTTATTCTATGATAAATGGGAATTTTCGTAGTCAAAAATAATAGTTCATTTTTAAACTGAATTATGTCAAATTTCAGTGGAGTCGAGCATTCAGATGTCGTATTACGCAATCGTGCAGCATGCAATATTAGAAAGTCGCCTCAATTTCGAGCGTCCGTCAAGTTGATGCACATTTGGGTCATCGACCGCGCCGCTAACACTTTAATGGTGCATTTTGCAAAATACTCGCACTTCGAAGACAAAAATATCCTTCCGCGTCATACACAATGATAAATGGGAACATTCAAATATTTTCCCGACTGCATAGCCTAGAATGCAATTAACAGCTATTAAAGAGCCGTTAGCAGGGAGATAGCGATCTTGATAGCATTTTTCTAAAGAGGTGCTCTTCAAATATACGTTATACTGCATTTCGTTTTATAGCGAATTAATTCTTCCTAAATATATTTTAAAACGTTCCAAATTCAAACACTCTTACAAGTCCTTAGGTATCATTTTACGAATGCGTTCAGTTCATTATCAGTTTTCTTTGTTACGATCTGATATGACTCATGTTCGGTGTTATTTTCGCTATTGTTACAAAAACAACCTTGCCGCAGAGAATACGGTTCTGTACCAAAATGGTAAAAAGTAACCATTATTATGAGACTTCGGTGTCTGTCTGTATGTCAGCAGGTTTTAGATATCTAATTCGCATTTATATTTTAGCTGCCGCGAGTTCGACTGGCAAAGCTATTGAGATGTTTGATGAATCCCTTATCTCTTATTGACGGATCAACAACACAATAGGTATACCAACTCAATTGTCTCGAGTTTACTTATAATTTCTTCTTTTTTTAAGCCACGGGAAGGCAAACGAGCACACAGGCCACCTAATGGTAAGTGGAAACTGTGACCCATAGACATTCGCATTCACAAGACTGCAAATGCGTTGCCATCCCTGAGGACTAATTTCCAGAACAGCGACCATCTCTAAGCCATCTTACCTGCAAAAGCATTGCGGCAGCTCCCCACTTCCATACATGGGCCAGAGGAACGGCGTGTTCCCGTACCGGCCGAGGCTCATGAGGAACTTCTTGCACTCGCGCACGCCCTCGAGGCACGGCATCATGTGGTCCCCGCCCGCGATGGCGAAGAGCACGTAGTGTATCAGGTTGGGCGTCAGACCCTTGTGGGTCAGGTACTCTTTGAAGGTCTTGTCGTTCCAGTCTGTAATGTCGAGGTTATCACTTTCGGAGGCTTATATATATCATATTTTATGGCATGTAGAAGGCAAACGAGGGGACAGGCTACCTGATAGTGAGTGCAATCTCAAGACTGCAATCATAGGATTTCAAATGCATTGTTACTTTAGGACTTAAATAGAATGCCTCTATTTGTAGACATTTGACTTGCGGTTTTGTTTCCAAATCGGAACACTAGAACCTGAACACTGCTGCTTTGTGAGTGTGGTTAAAGGATAAGATAGATGATCATGATATAAAGGGTTATCCCGGTTATTCGGCTTTAGCCCAATTTAGTAAATACTGTATTTTGAATTTGCGTTTTGTACAATAAAGTGTACATACATTGTGCGTTTCACAACTTAGAGAGTATGCACTTCGAGTATATTTCAATTGATTGTTACAGTTCTTAGGGTTCCGTACCCAAAGGGTAACAGGGTAATTACTAAGACTCCGCTGTCCGTCTGTCTATCTGGCACCAGGCTGTATCTATCGTGATAGCTAGAACAGTTGCACAGAAGATGTATTTCTGTTGCCGCTATAACAACAAATACTAAAAACAGAATAAAATGAAGTTTTAAGGGAGGTTCACATCACATACAACTAACTTAATTTTTTGGCGTTTTTTGCCAATGTTGTATAGATAATGGTACGGAACCCTTCGTGCGCGAGTCCGACTAGCACTTGGCCGGTTTTTTCAACTAGACAACGAAACAAATAACAAAATAAATTTGGCTGACTTTTTTCATGCTTCAACCGACTCATAGGTTATAGACCCGGAAATTACTTTGACCTTAATCTAGCGTCTACTGACACACTTAAAACGTATATGCAAGTAATGAGATAATACAACCGAAACGGTTACCAAAAACATATTATCATTCCAGAGACGATTTTTAAGACAACCACTGCTGGACATGGTCTCCCCCAAGGTTTGCCAAAAAGACTGGTTCAGAAGAATGGCGCAGCTTGAATCCATCGGTTTCCCGCAACCTTAACCACGTCGTCGGTCCACCCGGTTATGGAGGCCTACCCACGTTGCGTCTTCAAGTTCGCGGACTCTTCAACCCCACCTTCCCCACCGTCTTTACTGATCAGTGAATCACCAAAAACACAATTGATACAAATTCAACATCGTCAACTCACCCTTGAACTCATTGTTCATCTCCTCCTCATTATAACCCACAATAGAAGTCAGCATCTTCATGAGCATCCTCTTCTCTATGATGCTGACGGCTTCGGTGGCGAACACGTCAGCCCTCGAGCAGGGCACGGGGGACAGCCGGCCGTCCAGCCACGTCAGCACCCGCGTGACGCAGCGGAACTCCGCGTAACGCGCGATGTTGGAGGAGATCAGGAGCTCCACTAGCGGCCCGCGGGAGAATAGCAGCTGGGGATACAGGCTACGTTTAGTCACAACTCTTTTACACAAAATAGGTGCATAAGTGGTTGCTTTGCAGATAACTAGCCATAGCTAACCATAAAGATCATATTATTATATCATAGCTAAATTGTGTTTTGAAACCTTTGTAAAAGTAAGGATGAAGATAAGCGTCATAAAACTTCCTGTCAGTAGTAAACAAACAGTATATAAAGCACAAATTAAGTTAGTAATCTTGGTGCATTGATTGATGTTATAACATTATACAGTGAAATAAAAATATTGACAACATTTGACCTAGACTTTACCTTAGGAGTCATGTCAATGTTGAATTTCCTGTATTCAGCTAGGAAGCTAGCCTGGCTCCACACTTTTTTAGCAGGATCAGCTTTTGATTCTTCTCCTTCTTTCTTTTCTTCCTCTGATGGAGATTCCCTGCGCAAAAATCCAGTAACAACTCAGTTATAAATTGCACCATTGCATTGACCCAAGAAGACGCTTAAGAGTTGAGTACACTTACTTCTCAATATACCAATTTTCAGACAAATTGTAGACCTGTAGCTGACGATTTGGGTCAGAGTTGACTTCTTTAATGAATTTCTGGAGTCCTTCAAAATTGTAGGAAGCCCACAGCCCCCCGTAGTGGTCACTGGAGTCCAGGTGAAGGACATTCTTTCCTATTCGACTGCAAGCTGCTGCTACAATTGACTCCACCATACCTAGTTGACAATTCGTTACTCTTTTATATAAGACTGATCTTGATTGAAAAATATTAATGGAATATTTAACATTGACAAGTATATATTGCCAAAAATATAATATCCCAGCAGAAAAGAAAATTGCCATCAACAACTGACATGACCATTCACCCACACAGCAAGAGTTATAGTTTAACACTTCAAAACTGTTGTAAAATTGTGATATTTAATAGGAGCTTAAAACCTAGTAGCATTATACACGATTTCACTACTAAAGGTTTGCCAAGTAAGTGTGCATACAAGCTTAAAATTAAAATGACAGTTTTTTACGAAAATAAGGACATGCAATAATATAATAACATATAAAATAGGATATATCTGTGTTTATGAAATAATATTGAGCTAAGGCTATATTTGATGATTTATACTAAGCAATATTTTATATCCAACTAGCAACCCGCCCTCACTTCCATGTGGTTTATGTGAGTTTTCTGTGAGACCCGTACATAAACCAGAAAGTATTATACATAGAAACCTTCCTCTTGAATCACTCTGTCTATTGCTGAGTGATTTTATTTGTGTAGATAAGGTTTCAAATAAATGTTTAGCCGGTGTTCTTAGAATCTTTTTTTTAATATTTCAGTGGCAAAATCATTAGCTCAAAGAAACAACCATTAAAATTTATTTATTTTTATTTTTAACTTAATCTTTTACCTTTTTAATAAAGACACATATAGGATCACTAAGCATGCATGTATTAACTCTTAATAATCACTAACATATTTAGTTTTAATTTTATAAGTAAGTACTAATTTCTTCCACAACCCAAAAGAGTCTTATGATACCATAACACCTTGTCCAAATAAACATAATTGTTAGAGTACATCTTTATCAGACATTGCTTTTACTCTTGTTTAGTTTAATTAAAACGCTAGTTCGCTTAACAAATTAAATTAGATTTACTTAGAAAAAAAATGTATCATAATGGGTTTCTCATTGCTTTGTTCAAAATTCAGATAAAGAAATGATTAAAATTCTCTTATATCCATATACAAATGTTTAATGCCAAATGTGTTCCAGATTTTCCAGAATTCTTTATCCACACATGTAAGATAAAATAAGTGTTTGCCCGCAGTCAAACACGTAGACAAACTGAGCCAAGCCAACTCTGCAAATATTTAAATAGGAATGTAAGGCTGTAAGGCATACGTGACCCATATCGATATAATCCATCAACATAAATACTATGATACTTATCTCCAATAAATGATAATTGGAGCAATACGGGAAATAAATATGCTAGTAAGCCGTCTAAAAAAATCAGATCGATAAGTAGGCTGCTGTGACTGCCGTCACGCCCGGTATCGTTTTATAAAAAATATAGAGCATACCAGTTCCAACAACGATGACCTGGAAGTCGGTCGGTAGATCGTCGTCCATTTTTCTCACTTATTTTTGTTTGCTATCAGTGATTAAATTATAAAACTTTGAAATTAAAGGCTGAACACGATCTCAGATAACCACTGTTCCTGATTTTTTGACAGAAAATCTGAAAGATGACATGACATGCAATGCAAGCAAAGTTTGTTTTGGGCCATGAATAAAACGCTTCGAGTGGCACGCCTTGTATCCAAGTTTAATAAAATGGCAACATTCAACGAGGTAGAGCGTTGAGCCGGAAGTGAATACTAAAATAGCGCGAATTCGGAACCACAAAAGGTAGTAAGTCAATGACCACTCATAAAATGAAACATCAATGTCATTCATTAACATCCGAAGTTTTTTTTGTGATGTTAAATATATTAAAAAAAACTCGACTGCGATATAAAATAAATCTGACAAGCGAAAAGCAAGCTCTCCAATCTATTGAAAATTGTAAGAGCAATAACTTGAATATTGGAAAAGGTTTCCCAGGCTGGGAAAAGCTAACAGTGCAAATGTTAAACTTTTTCAAGCAATGTTTTACAATTAATTTCAACAATTTTCTTTAGATTACAGAGCTAGATTTTCGCGATTATGTAATAAATAATAATAAAGATCCTTAATTTTATTTTAGTTTGCGTCTGTACCAAATAATTTTGTTAAAATGTTGTCTACCAGTCTACTTTTCCAATGTCATTAATTTTGTGTTTTATTTAATTATTTATTTTAAGTGGTTCCTGTGTTTAATGTAAACCGACTCACTGGGTCACAAGATACCGGCTCAGCCTATTTTGGAGTCCACATGATATTGTACCTATTTTGTAAGCCGCGTATTTTTTCTTAAATTTCATTTGACTATTTCCACTTAATTTAAGATGAAAACAAAAGCAAAAAATATTTTTTATCGTAATTATAAAAAACGTAAATAATATGCATAATACATGTATTCAAAGTGCAGATATTTCCTTGTTCTTTTCAGTTGAAACTTGTCATTCAGAGCCAAAGATCCCTTCAAAGCGAGAAAATGTGAGTGTTTCCCGTTCGTCCGATCCGTTGACCGATCAATCGGTCTAACGGGAATTAATTTTCCCTTTTGACCGACGCCCTGTTTTTAAATATTGTACAGTCATGTCGAGTAATTAATTTTTAATTTTAATATGAAGACTAATAAATTCATATTAAAAATAAAAATAAAATTACCTATAGATAAAAATACCTACGTATACGTAAGAATGGAAGTAAGTAGTAGTGCCTATTATTAATATTATTTTCTACTTTTAAAGTAGTTTTAGCATATTATACCAAGTAAGTTACCTAATAAAAATATAAACAACTAAAAATTACTTAATAAATAATTAGAATGGATAGGATGGCATTAAGCTATTTTTACCACGACAATACAATCAATAGCCGCGGGCAGAGGGCTAGTTATTTAACATACAAACTGTTTATATATTATATATTATATTTGTCGTTTATTTTAGCAGTTGAAAGTTAATTTTGTTTTGGTTTTATGATTTATAAAGTACTTTTCAAAATGACTGTACATGTTTTTATTATTATCGGTCAAATGGGACAACGATTTCCCATAGGTCCGATTAGTCGGTCGATCGGGAAAAAAAAGTCTCTTTGGACCGATTGATCGGTCAACGGATCGGACGAACGGGAAACACTCGAAAATGTGTGAACGACCGAACGTACCTAATTTGAATGACTTTCGAAGAAAAAGTAATAACATGACGCCCGAAGATTCGGAAACCGTAATACGTACGTTACCTATTAATCTGTATTTTAGTTTTATGAGGCACTAATAAAGCAGCCAATGTTTACTCGGGTAACCAACAATGTGATCGTGAAAATGAAACAACAGATGAGTTGCGTTTTATATTTACATTTTTTTACATACATTTCAACATTTTACAGGCTACCGGGAGCTCTTTTTAATTCGAGCAGCGAACAGTTACATAAACTAACACGTAAATCTAAATTGTAATAAAAACTTTGTGTGTAGTCAATCTACCTCGCATCGATCCGCGAGCTGCGATATCAGATGGGTACACTGGAATCAATAAAATTCCAGTGTCCGTTTGTCCGTGTGTAGCATTCGTTATTAAACAAGAATAGTGGCAGTTTCCTTGGAAAAGTGCGATTGGTTCAAGCAAGTTTTAGGCCGCTTCCAGCGTTATTTATTGTTCAAAGGACGAATTGGTCTTATGTGCCCTTCTGTAAGTTTAAGGGTAGTACGAACAATACTAAATATAATACAATTACACATGATCAAATTGACTTTTCACTGACAACTACCCTAACAAGTTAGTATCTATCTACATTATATTCCATTAGACATTTTGATCCATATGTGCCAAATGTAAAAACGGACGCTGCTGGAGTAACAGCTGCATTTTAGAGTCAAGTTATATTTGCCGAAGTAGTTAATGGTTTTACTATTTAGTAGCTCATATTTTGTGGTAATAGAGCCGAGTATAAAGAAATAGCAATCACAGTTGGCACACATAGCTGTACAGAATAAGTAAAGTTAAACCTTTGATCCGTGGCTCATAGAGATGTTAGTTAACCCAATTGAGAGTATAAAATGTTTTAATAGAATGGCCAATATCAGAAAAATCTTCAAAAACTATTTAACAACTATTCATGGTAAGTAAATAAGTACATTAAAGTGCCTATAAACGACTAATTCGGCAGATCTTTTCCTAATTAGTAAGTAACGTACATTTACAAAGAACACTAAATGGTGACTAAATCATCTTCGTTACTCGTTATTTTATTACGCAGGCAGGTCAATTTTACTTGATTGGAGACAGATGCTGTAATCTGATAGCAAAACAATGCATGAGCAAACCTTTTTTCGGTCACCTAAGCTATATTGTTATTAATTATAATTCGTAATTTTACTGTGGTTTGAAAACATCAACGTGAAACATCAATTTATTAACAAAACAAACTATATACAATCTATTTTTTACATATTAAAATATCGACGATTTCATTCACATCAGTCCACTTTTAGATCGAATCATAGATTAAATAAATTGGAAACGGGTTCATCTTACGGAAAACGTATTTAAATAGATCGTTTTAGTTTTAATATTTAAATACCCATTAGTTATAAGTCAACCTATGTAATATATAATAATTTTCGGTATAATAAAAGTCGTCTCATTTTGGTCAAATTTAAATGATATGTCAAATTTACAAGGGTCTGAGTGATATGTTAAACCTACGTTTAAAGAATATTAATATGTACATATTGGAAAAGTCGATATTTTAATGTGCGAGTAACATCAACGGCCAACGTATTACGATTACGACGGCGACTAGAATAACGTTTCGCGCGAATGCGAAACGCGGTCCATCCGCAGCGGCCGTGGTGCGGGTCGGCAGGCGAGCTCAGTGCCCTCGCCCACTACGCCGTGCTCAGCCCCGCCGCTGTCGGTTGAAAACTGCTCCACTTCATCATCAGTAGAGTCATCGTCCTCAGCGAACACAGAGTCCGCTCCAACTGACACCAATTCACATTCCACAGCGTAGGATGGGCCTACGCTACCTACGGAGGCTAGTGGCGCTAGACGCTCACTCTGACAAGGCGACAAACGCCGTTCCGCCAGCGCACAAACCACTGATGAGCCTCGTCGCTCTAGGTAAGAACTTCCAGAACTGGAACAAGTAGCCGAGCTCAGCCGGCGGTCACGGGGCCCTCCTGAAGCTCTGCGTTCGGCAAATCGTAACGCGGATCCGGGCAGAGATTCTCCGCGAACAGTCGATAACCGACGGGGTGGAGTCAATAGACTACCGTATCCACCTCCGTATGACGCAAAGCGAGAAGTTCGAGGCCAATGCGGTTCCTCACCGATCGAAGGTCGTGATCGCGCCCGCTCGGAGAGAGCCTCTTCAATAGCAGCTGTGAGTTGCCGTTCTTCTTCTACTGCCTGCTCCTCGGCTACTACTGCCTCCGCTAGCTCAACTAGTTTTGGATCGTTCAAAGCCTTAACTGATTTACTTCGGCTTTTATAGACGATCAAAAAGACCATTAATGCAAAGAAGCCGCCAAGCGTTGCGGCTATGCGCACTCCCGTCATGACGTCGTAGGTGGCATAAAACTCGATTCGTACGCGATCGCGATCTGCCTGCGAGCTATCGGTTGCATTTTCAGCAGCACTCGACGCACCGTCGCTCCATCCACCTCGAGTCTCCATTGTTCAGTCAAGTATTCATCGCCTGCCAAAACAGAAAAATATCTAAGTATACCAAGGAACCCGTTATAATGTAATAAAGTAAGACACTTAATTTTAAACAGTACCACGATATCACATAAACTAAATACGAGTACTTGTGCTCTATAAAATAATTTCAGCGTTGATGAAAAAACTTTCGTACTACATTTCCACGAAAGCCAGCGTCAGCTATATGCTACGAGTAGATGTTTAAATATATGAGTAAACACAAGTACTAAATGAAACTTTTACGACGCCTACCAAATACCTTATCTGATAATACATATCTAATTTTGTTTCCATATTTGAAAGCCCTTTTAAGATAAAAGAGCGATGATAATATTATCACTACTAGGGCTTTTAAAGAGCTACTTTTTGTGAAAAAAGCTATAGTTTCTAATGCACCTTAGTAGTGAGATCGAACAACAATGTTGTCACTAGGCCATTTCCGTTTAGCAGTTAGAGCGCAGCTCGACGTATCTGGGACGCGGCCACGTATCGTACCGCAGCCTGTGCGCTTATTCTCACTTTATTCCATACCTATCTCGATAATATTTCTTTGATTTCAATTTCACATACATTTGCAGTAGTCGATAAAATGGAAATAAAACCTTTGTATCAAACTACAAGTATAATACCGATTTTTTTAAACACGTAACATATCTCTAGTAATTTGGTTGACCTACTAGAAAAGGAGGTGCCATAAAATATAGCCGCAATAAGCTCGAGAAAAGCTATAAGTAAAAAACTCTCGCAACTCGCAACAAAATATGACTCTGAAATTGTCCATTCTTTCGATATTAATGGTACTGGATGCTCGATCTATGTAACAAATTGCTTGTAGCCAAGTGCCTGTGCGAGTATATTTCGGGTTCCCCTAGATAGTACTAATCGCACCTACACATAGCGCGTCTAAATGGCTAATTACGGCAATTTGTTTTGTGGGTTCCGTGCCCGAATGTTTCTAAATGTACCTACACTCCATTTGCTTAATATTCCTGCTGGTATAGTCAATTTTAAATTATCATTACAGAAACTTCTAAACTACTCATATATAGTGACTTTATACAATCAAAACCCCCAATGATTTTAGTTTCAAAATATTGAGAAGAATTTTTATTATGTTTTTTATAATTGTTATAAAAAACCTTCTTAATGAAATAATGACACATACCCGCTTAACTCGCTACTACGATGTTGTTAATAGGCGCTATTTTGTGTTTAGGTTACAACATATTCGTTTACAAAATCATAAATTATTTTTTATGTGGGACAAGTGGTTCTAAAAATATGCGTGCTGTATTGGTGAATATTCCAAAAAATATTTTAAGAATCCCATATTTCATTCCAAGGGCAACTATGTCCATGCTGTTTTATTACACAAGATGTATAGTAAACTGGAATTGTTTTGGCTTCCATCCGCCTAAAGTTCTATTCGATATAATAGAGTTCTCGGCATGGCTTGTAGTTTTGCAGCTGATTGATATTTATCGCATAACACAATGAGACTAAATATAGCGGGGCAGGTGAAGTACTCGATCTCTGTCGAGGGAACAAAACAGTTCGGCAGTTTATTAAAGCTTCTAATGTCGATACATTGCATGTGGTTACTATTTATTCCTTGCCCGATAGTGAATGAATAAAACTTATTTCTAATTGCATCAAAACATGGACAACACAGTTCAAATAAAAATAATTTTATTGCAAAATAAACTAATACGTAAGCATGAATCGCAGAAAAACTTTTGTGACGTTGTCTTTACTTCAGGGTGTGATTCAGAAGGGTTAAGTCGTGTGCTAAGCCGTTGAGTACGACTATTAATATATAAGTACTGAATGAGAAGATGCTTTTCTGAGAATGCTCTACTTACTTTCTTGTTACTGTTTAAGACCGTTCAACTTTGTACGCTTTTGTTCGTGTTCGGGTTAATTGAAAGTCTACTGTACGCAATTGTCTCATTTAATTAAAATAGTTGATGAATAAAACTCAGTTACAAAGAATTAGGAAAATGTTGATGCAAAAAAACTCTAATGAGAAATTGATTCAACTTGACATTGTAGATTGTTGATCATTGATTTCTCTCTTTTGGCCACAACGCGTTGTTGAGCTTAATCTCCGACATCTTAATAGATTTTCTCATTGTATAAATTGTATTTGTTATACGGACGAGTATATGGTGCTATACATAAAACGCATACTGACGTCGAAGACGAACATAGAACAAGAAAAGAAAACTAAGTTACTAATTTGCAGAAATACGGAGTGAATAACATTATTTTTAGGCAAGCTAGGTACCTAGCTACCTATTGGGTAAACTTTGAGTTTAACGACTGGCCAATCTAAAGTGACTAGTGAGCTGGATTAATGATTTCCTGAGCGATCTACTTAATATATTCTTTGATTCTCATAAATTCTTAAGAGTCGAAGTGAACTCTAAAAAATGAACGGTACGAGCGTCAGTATGATTTACCAATGAACTTATTATTAAGATGTTAACGCTATTTGTTGGAGAAAACAGACGCCTCGAAGGCCCTAAGATAATATTAGCGCATTGAACACACATCCGTTTTAAACCAATCAAGAAAGTACTGTATGATATGTATCGGGGGAACAAAAACCATTAGGGGACAATAACATCCCAATAGGCCTGTATGTTATGTCATGATATTTTATAAATAAATAACAAACAGTTCCTGAAAATATTTTGGGGGTCGACCGTGTATATATTCGGAAAGTATCTATATGGACACCATGCGGACATAACAACCAACAAGAATACAGACAGAATTCTAGTCAATCCTCAAAATGACTCTTCTTTTGAAAGGGACACAGGTGAATTTACAACTCGTATAAAGGTTTTGATTTTGTCACACAACAGAAGTAAGTCGAAAAATATGTACAGAGTTGCTCATGACATGATCAATATTAAATAACTACAACGCTTTTCTTTCGTACGGTGCGCAATTTTTCAGGTCATAGCCAAATTAGCTTCTAGTTGTTGATGGCCTACGAAGAAAAACTTGGGGTTTCGTACCATCACACCCTATATTTGTGTAAACTAGGAACATATAAACTTGTAGTTTTGCCATGTGTATCTCACACTCACTTTTTCTAAGAAACTAACAAAGTTAAAAAACTGTGTCTTTTTATACATACCCATAGATATTTATACCGCGCACTAAGATGAATGATGAAATAAGGAAAAGGGTAAAATAGTTTTTTTACTTTGTGACATTGTGTCATATATTGTTGGTTAGCTATTAAAAAACCATTATGTTTACGTCATTATCAATTTTTAGATTTTTCTTGAGATAGGTACCGTTTAGGATATATTGAAAAATATGAGTGCCGTTTATGCTAGAGTTAAGTCACCCAGCCAAAACTTCAAATACTAAATCTGTAAACAGATTATAACAAATTTAAAAGAAATTTTATAACGACCAAGTAGATTGATCAGTTCTTTAGATACAGGCGACTAAAGTAACCAAGTAGATTGATCAGTTCTTTAGATACAGGCGACTAAAGTACTATACCTATCAAAAAACATGTAAAATCCGTTTCCCCATTTTTTGAATATGTATGTTGTAGTAATAAGTTTCCTTTATTTTTCTTTTCATTGTTTTTTCCGTACTTAAATATTTTCTTAAAAGAGGAACGCTCCATCACCATTTGACGCTTGTGTAAGTTACCATTAATATTATCTTAACTATGCATCTCGCGATGGCTGAACATGTGACACCTAATGATTTTATATTAAAGCCTGTACCGAAAAGTTTTTTTACATACCATATTCACGATAACAATAAAACTGTAACTAATAGTAAAGATATTTTATTTTAGTTATAATGAGTAATTGTGCCTTTTTACAATAAATATACACATTTTATGGTTTGAGGGTTTGGCGGCTGAAGCAGCGAATTTTTTTCTTCAAGCCCGCCATTAAGTTCTGCGCAGTTGTTTCGGAGACTTTGGTGGCAAGCTTTTTCTATTTATTTTTAAAATCTTCCTCTGATACTGCTGGAGCACAGTTTTTACGTAGTTCCGCTTTTACTAACGCCCAATACCGCTCAATGGGTCGTAGTTGAGGGCAGTTAGGGGGGTTCATTTATTTCTGCACATATTGCACATTATGCCAAAGCAAGACACTCCTGTGTTGCTTTGGCATAATGTGAAGTAGCCAGATCGGGCCAAAACAACACATTCCGTTCATGTTTCCGTATAAATTTTAATGGTAATATTTTTTATACATTTTTGAACATAAAGTTGTTGGTAATTCTTTAACTCTGCCTACCCCACTTTGGGAATTAAGGCGTGAGTTTATGTATGTATGTATGAACATAAATATCACCATTTATGGTCCCTTTCGTTATAAATGGCCCCGTGCGTTTCCCACATGAACATATTGCTTGCCAGATCAAATACTTATAACCTACTAAATAAATACTTATAATACTTAGACTTATAATAACCAGATTTATAGTCCAGTCATTATAGTAAGTTCACCTCGGAATTCGAGATACCCAGCTGTAAGTCTGTAAATACTTGTATATTGACACCCTAAAAGTTGTCTCAAAACCTACATATGGTAGGGTGTAAGCAACTATTAAATTTCAAGGTCAAAGGTCACAAAAATCGGTTTTCTGCGCTTTTTTTGGAAATATCTCATTTCCTATGGGTTTTTTGCTATTTGTATTTATTATCAATATTGTAGAATACAAAATTTTCTACAAATTTTGTTTAAAAAATTTTTTTATACGGTGAACCGTTTTCGAGATAGAGGGCGGAGAGCGCGCGGTCACAGCATCACTTCAGGTCAACCGGTGCCTCCGGTCGAAAACGCGCCATATATAGTTGATGAACTATCGATAAATCAATGATTATAAATATTTGTCAATTTTTATTAACTATTATATTATATTTTTCCTAACTTATCCACTTTTTTTCAGTATTAATTAATTTAACAACACTTACCTGCCCATGTAATTGCAGAATTGTTAATGAAAATATAGGAATTATTTCCGAATTTGGCTCATATGTACAATATGTGTCACCGAGTTCGAGGCTCAAATTTTTTTTGGAGAGAGATCTGATGATAAGGAACATCTTCACAAAGTTTCAAGTTGCGGAAACGCATAGTTACCGAGAAAAAAAATGTTAAAGTTTCGTCTAAATTAATACAAGTATGCAATCGGAATGACATTTGTCGGCAATAGAAACGGTGCGTTCCATTTTTCGCAGTATGATTATAACAAAAGTGTGGTTTTTATTTCAAGGTGTATTAAGATTCATCTGTTCTATACTCAAACTTGTTGCTTTTGAATCGACAAACGTCATCAAAAAATGTAAGTACTTATTTAATTTTCATCGATATTGTTTATGAAGTTAGGTTATATAAGGTTAGGTTTGAAAAAGTTAGGTTTGAAAGAGTTAGGTTTAAAATAGTTAGGTTTGAAATAGTTAGGTTTGAAAAAGTTAGGTTTGAAAAAGTTAGGTTCGAAAAGGTTAGGTTTAATATGGTTAGGCAAGGTTGTTGGCAAATGTTGATGTGTTGGGAATGCATATAAATAATATAGTAATTAGAAATTGCAGGCATTACCTTGATCTGCATGTCTATTTTGTGTATTTGCATATCGTGGGCAATATTTAAATTTGATAAGTTGTTATAGTCATATTAAAGTAACAGAACCGAATCTGTTAACCCCGATTTTTTGTGGTACTTGTCTGCCCTACCCCTAGAGTGTATATAAAAGCTCGGAGGCACGAAGGTAGAGCAGCCCCCGCCTGCTGTAACATATCAGGTACGTATGCGAGCCGAAGCGGCTGAGGCTGGTCGCCGAAGGCGACCAAAAAGCCGAAGCTGCGTAGGTGAGCATTAAGTGCCTGATGGGTTACGCAAGGGCGGAGGGGCTGGTCTTATCGAAGGGCCGGAGCAGTTGCAAACCACTTCCTGTCCCGGAGCCACTCTCTGTCCCGGAGTCACTTCCTGTTCCGGAGTCACTTTCTGTCCCGGAGTCCGACGCTGAGGTCGAAGGTTTGCGGAGTAGGTCCGTAGGCCAGCGATCGCAAAGAGGCCTGGAGCGACGCGAGTGGGGGGAGGTGGCGAGCGTAGCGAGCCGGCGACCTCCCGAGCTAACGTAGGGGCTCGTGCGTGAGCGGCCGGAGGGCCGAAGAAGCAAGCCTTCGGGCGAAGCCCGCGCCTCCCCCCCCCCTCCCTCCCCTCCCCCTACCCTGCACCTCACCCCCTTTCATCCCCTTAAAAAAGTAATTATTTCCTTCTTGTTTCAGTTAGCAGCCATCACAGAGTTTTATATTAACCTAACTTATTAGGTTTGTGTTGTATATTAGGTATATGTATGTAATAAAGTGTTAAAAAGTATATTCTGTTGTTTCATTTCTCTCTTTCTTTAGTGTATGTATAAACAATATCCACATGTATGTCATTTTAAATCAATAAAATGAGTATTTATATAATACAGCTTTTGTTTCATTAATGTATACCTTTAAATTTCCATTATTCGTGATTGGAAGATTAGTCTGTAATAGGCTATCGGCTAATAAATAAATAAAAGATGAATTAGGGCCAAAATATATTTTTATTTCGAAATAGCGTTTTTTTACTACATTTTAACTTTTCAAGAACCTTGACAAGCAATTATTATGACCTTGACCATTTTTTTTGACATTTTACGACCTTGACCACCAATTTATGACCTTGACCCCCACTTTTTGACTTTTTTATGACCTTGACTACCCTTTTCCGCGTTTATTTTCCCCCACCCTAATACTCCCACATCCCACCGGGTCCCGAATGTTTGTAATGGCGTAGCTTTTTTTGTATGATTTTCCGCATTTTCTCGTTTTCAAAATTACATTATAGACACTATTCTACATCCAAAAAAAAATTGTAGGTACTTATAATCAATGACATATATTGTACATTCCTTCCAAAATTGACAAATATTTATAATCATTGATTTATCGATAGTTCATCAACTATATATGGCGCGTTTTCGACCGGAGGCACCGGTTGACCTGAAGTGATGCTGTGACCGCGCGCTCTCCGCCCTCTATCTCGAAAACGGTTCACCGTATAAAAAAAAATTATACAAAATTTGTAGAGAATTTTGTATTCTACAATATTGATAACAAATACAAATAGCAAAAAACCCATAGGAAATGAGATATTTCCAAAAAAGCGCAAATAACTGATTTTTGTGACCTTTGACCTTGAAATTTAATAGTTGCTTACACCCTATCATATGTAGGTTTTGAGACAAATTTTAGGGTGTCAATATACAAGTATTTACAGACTTACGGCTGGGTATCTCGAATTCCGAGATTCTTACCTAATTTAAGCTTAAATGACTGGACTATTACTAGAACTTGTAACTTAATCTTAATGTATTCGACCTAATAATTGGCTATTTTAATATTTGCAATAAACGCTATGACTATGACTAATATTTTTCTCCGAATTTTTCCATATAAATGTACTTATTCTTATCGCTAATATTCTCTTTATTCTCGGTAGTGAAGAATTGGTCACCTGGTAAAGTCGAAAAATCCTTTTTCACATTATGTCTCATCGTCCAAAAGAACGCATGTTCCACTCAAATTGCACAGCAGTTTGTAAAGTTTTCGCGACCTTGTTACGGGGGTATTGTATTGTTTTACCGACTGTTTAGGGGCTTTTACTTTTTTGTAGGTTTTTAAATTCTGACGCACTTTGTCTCTTTGCACCATAGATGCACTTGTTTGAACTTTTTTTGCCACATCTCGCACAGACAGATTACAATTTTTTCTGTAAGTGGACACTATTTTCATTTCTAATTTTTTATTTGAAGGACCTGTCGGTCGTCCACGCCGAGCTTTTTCTTGGATTCTATAATCAAATAATATATAATAAATATGATGATGATGATGAGGTAAAGTCGCAGATTTTTTTCTCTTCGAATTATTTTATCGTCCTGCATTTTAAATAAAAGCGATATTTTTTCGGAGATAATTGTGTCGATTGACAGTTCAAAATGACAAAAACGAAGTCATAAAATAAAAAATAAAAAAAACGATTACTGACCTGTACCATATCATGTGCAGTTTGTAAAAAAACTTTTCGGTACAGGCCTTATGTCAAGATTATATTTTACTATGTTTAAGCAAGTAAATTATTTCTATTTATACCGTTTTTAAAACAGACCAAAGAACGAAACACTTCGCAAAAACACGTGTCATTGATGAGGAACTCCCATATTTTTAAACCCCTTTATTTTTATTTGTTAAGAGTTCCGACGTAAGAACATTTTCTGTAAAAAATTCAAGTGCCTACCTTTTACGGTTTAAAGCTAAGACAAATAGATAGAGACGTAACGTTAAAAACAAACTCATAAAATTAAAGTAGGTTATTTAATTTAACGTATTTAGTTTACCCATCAAACGGTTGATTAATTTTTTTATAAATAATTTCATTTTTACGGATATCCTACCTACTACGGACATTACTAAACATTTTTTTTATCGTTCCTTATTTTATTAAGATTCCTAACTGTGTTGTGTTGTTCAGTGATAATACTGAATAAAAAAATTCTATAATTTAAAATTAAAATACTGTTTTTAAAAAACAAAAAACCGCCCTCAAATACGTCAGTCCAACTGAAGTCGACTATTGGTTAAAAATATTGTGAGTCACCGACTTCAGTTTGACTGACCTATTCCTACCATAGGTATAGGAAGGTAGTATAGGTGGTAGGTACTTACTATTTAAATTTTGATGGAGGTATTTTGTTTTTTAAAACATTTATTATTTACTTTTTAGTGATCACAATAAGCTGTTATGTAGTCCCACTTCTTAGTTGATATGAAACTTTAAAAACATTTCGAGTTCACCGCAAGTAACGCCGCGGGAAAGTCATACTCATATTTAAACAATTAAATGTTCTACGTTATAGTCCTTCAACTACCTTAATCGAGATATCTTATCGCCACCCTTGAAATAGGTACGTTGAGGAGTTCCGTTGGCTATCAGTTGACGAAATTCCACTTCACCAAATGATACTTTCTAAGCGCAAATGCTGGACTTGTTACTAAAATCAAATACTTAATGAAAAAAAACTAACACACTAGTCGCTACTAAGATTTTCGAAGGTTCCCCTAGATTTCTCTGCGATGCCATCATCAGATCCTGGTTTACTTATCATGGTACCACCCTTGGGAAATCTCTTTTCTAACAGAAAACGAATTATCAAAATCGGTTCATAAACGACGAAGTTATCCTCCTTAACCTTAACCTCCTCCTTTTTTGAAGTCGGTTAAAAAAGGCAGTAGTTTCACAGACCTGGTCAACTTTATTACAACGAGAATACTAAACAAAAGACAATGTATTGTATGTACCTACCTACGTAGGTATCAGACACACATCCCTATGTTCATATAAAATAAATTGAAGCCATGCGATGCGATGTTTAAGCAAATAAACATTGGGAGGCAACTCATGCGGAAGCATTAACTAAAAGGCATTCCTATTATGAAAATATTTACCAGCAGGAGAGCATGTTCGGGAGCTCGCAGATATTAACGAATGGCGTGAGTGACGATGATTTATTATGTACATGTCCTTGGTAAATTGTAGTAAAAGTCAGGCACCCATTCAGTAAAAACTTCCAGGGATTGACTACATTATGCACATTTTTTTCGCACAATTTGCACTGAATTAATCATTAAAACGAAAATTTATGGCAGATACCCAATAGATGTAATTTAAACACTTTACAGCCATTGTTACAGATTATTAAACTGTTTCGAATTAATATCCATTTATGAACGCCGTATAAAAAAAATTAAGTGTTAAAATCGTTTTTTTTCCCAAGCGGACTCTTCCTAACTTGAGATGAAATTGCGAGCCATAAGTGACACTGACAAAATCTCGGTACTGAAAATTGTGAAACGAGCGAATGCCTGTCAATAGTAAAGTGACGTAAGGAAAATAATGGGAAAATATTTTTCACTGAGGGTTAGATGTCTATGGTCAAAACTGGCAACATTATAAGAGACTGTTTGAGAAGCGGTTTGAAACGCTTCTCAGCATCATCTGTTATACCGTTCCGTCAACGGTAACCTACGGTTACTGTCACTCGGGAGTCGGGTCAGTCGGGAATCACAGAATATAAGGTGATATCATTTGATCATGTCACAAGTCTCGACTTGCTTATCAAATAAAATCGTTTATTTAATTTATAAAACATAAATTACATGAAGTGACTGTCAGACTCCAAACTAGGCCGGGCATCTTGGACGTCTGCGAGTGCGATCAACTAATTAAGTATACATTATTATAATAAATTCTCGAAAGTACCGGACAGTGTTTTTAGTTGTTTATTTCGTTATAATTTCATATAATCTTATAATTCTGCAGATTACCAAATACAGACATGTCTGATGAGTGGCAAGCTTACGTGCAAGATGTTAGAAAAATATGTAAATTCGGTGCTAAGTGTTATCAAAAGAATCCGCAGCATCACGAAACCTACAAACATCCACCCGTAAATAAAAAACGTAGAGTCGAACCTCAACGAGGTAAGAGAGATCGCTTCAGTCCATACTTGAAAAAAAAGAATGGTAATTGTAATGAGGATGTTCCCACTGTTCCAAGTGCTACACAGCCAGCTGACACTCAGAAGCAGGATAGTGGTGAATCATCAGTTAGTTATAATCAGGATACCAATGACAAGGCGCCAGAGTCTAGTGTCCAGCAGAATGAATTTGATGAGAGCAATGCCAATATGATAATTCAGCTCCCAAATGACCCCACATATCATGACGGTACAACCCTCAATGAGAAATACAAAGAGCTGTTTCTAGTAGAGATGCCACCAGATTTCTTCAAATTCTATGAATGTTTAAAGGAGGAACCAGACATGGATAAATTGTTATCAAGTGTTAATTTGCAACTCATTGGACCATATGACTTGCTAAGGGGAAAACTGCCTGTTTTGGAAAACAAGGAGTCATACTTGATTCATTGGAGGTTTTTCTATGACCCTCCAGAACTACAGGTAATTTAAAATGCTTTTTGTTTAGATGTATTTTAGATCAGCCTGTATTTTACCTATTAGTAATCCTATTGCAACATTATAATAATGATGGTGACTTAAAAGGTAAATCTGTGAAACTCAACAGAAGATCTCCTAACACTATGTTTATGAGTAGATAGTAACTACTTTATCAATGTTTTAAGCCTTACAATAAAAATGTATCCTGTACCAATCTGTAATAAAATTTTGTCAAGGTACACCGCAGGGTTCTACAAATGAAGATCCAGCAGAAGGTCCTAGAAATAGATCTGTTTATAAAAAGTTCCTTTTTGCTACCAAGAAGTTAATCTATATTGTTAATCAAAGGCACAGTAACAAAATAATCTTTTAACTCAAGAAAAAATAAATTGCTTTGAAAATAAACTAAAACTATTTATGAACAGGGTTGAACTTTTGATGCAAATTACATAAACATGATGAAATTTAGCACACTGGGTGCTCTCATTTAGCATTATGTATTAACTGGTAAAAATAAATAATAAGGGATGGACATCAGCATGGGAGGAAATGGAGCCTTAGCCTAATTGTGCATAATGTGGTTACAGAATTATCAACAAGTTTTTAGAGTTGTAGGTAATTCTGTAGCCCCCCCGCCTACCTCTCTCAGGGAACAAAGGCGTGAGTTTATGTATGCAAATAAATAAAAATATACAACAAATGGTGAAGACTTAAAGCCAAATTTAAACAGCATATTTACATACAAAATACACATCACAGTAGCAGCATAATTTTTTTGACCATTTACTAAAAATGGCAAAAGTCAATTTTATTTTATAAATGTCAATTTGGAGATTCAAAATAATAATGCCAGAATACTATTTAATCATACAAATATAATATAATATAATAATATTACTCAATGATTTTTGCTACTGTCTATCTCAATGTCAGTATCGATGAACTCAGAAAGTTTGATAATAGTTCCAAAACCAGTTCTGCAAGACCCCACTCAAATATCAACCTTATGATAGCCATTAATTTTCTTACATTTTTAATAAAAATGATGTCATCTGCACGAGAAGTTTGACCCCTGCTCATGGTATTATTTTTATGTTACAGGCTGTTCTAAAATCAAAGGACAAAAGTGAATTTCACATTGGATACTACAGAGATGACCCTAAAGCACTGCCTGTGTTTATGGCTTATAATGACTCCTCAGAGGGATGTCACCTCAGTCCCTTTGCAAATAATATATTTGGAGCTGTTTAGTAAGTTCACTGTTGATCTAGGTTAAAAAGCCAAATACTAATAAATACTTACATTGTTATTTGTTGAGCTGCTTCCCACTGTCACTTCATATTTGCTTGCAACATTCATTCTTCATTGAATTTTCCTGTAAAAGAGATTTGCAAAAAAACAAATGTTCACACTTTTGATAATTTTGAAGTAGCTTGCTTGGATGTACGGCCGACTACAAACTCTTTGTATGACTACTGTACAATATGATAAGATCATGAAATTAATGTATCTCATTTTATACAGTTTGTACCTCGAAATGCAAAAGAAGTCTCCATTCACTGCAATAGCTTATAAAAAGATGACTGACAAGATTAAGAGCTGGGCAGAGACACATAATTATTCAATAGAAAAAATTAATCCTACAAGGAGAAATTGTACAACTAAAACGCTCCACGGTGCTGGCATCTTGGTGCCCTATGACAAGAGGACGCAAGTGGGTTACAGACGTTTGGTAGAAACTGATGGTAAGCAATGGATTTGTTTTTTCTAATAATATGGAAGAAGCTTGAAGAGGCATATGCCCAACCCAACAGAGGGTATTAAAATAAAAAGCTGCAAAAGAAGACCAACTATTTTACTAACTTATTATTGCTCTGTTACAGCAAATCTCAAAAAAATCTTTACCAAGTTAAGAGAAGCTAAGTCGCAGAAAGAAATGGATGTCATCCTGTCAGAATTGCAGCCAGTAATAACGTATGCCAATACGGCTGTGGACGAGTGTGATTTCGGAACCGGGCTCGAGGCTGGTATAGACATGTTCTGTTCGGGACTGAGACAGCTGCAGGCACCAGCTTTGAACTGCCTGTGCTCTGTGTACTCCCTTCTGAACAGGCCAGAGTTTGGAAAGATCATTCAGGTGTGTGCTTATGTTTAGCAAAATAATTTTAAATATTGACACTGCACCCATATTTCAAGAAAACTGGGCCCAGTAAAGGTGCCAACTCACCCTCGATGTTGGGTAGGACTTCTGTGAGACAGCTTATTATAAAGAAAATTCTGGTACAGGACTAGAGCAATGCGCCTTGTGTCAAAGACATTAATATTAATTATTAAAGCTTCCGATACACGTGTTGTATCACGCCCGTACCGTGTAGTTACCCCGGCGGTATTTATCGTCCGAGCTATACTCCATTCCATCTGACTTGTCTTATTTAGTAAACACTTTTATAACCTCGAAATGCTCCGTTTTCGCTTAAACTTACAATTTTGTCATACAAAACCATCCATTACGTAAAATCAGGAAAATAGTGTGCAAAATGTGATCTCTAGTTACTTTAGTTGATGGTTCCAACGGACCAGCGCTGGTTTTAACGCCACCATAACGCTGGGTTGGGAACATTCGTGGCAACAGGTATTTTTTTCTGTCAGTATTTTTGTTGAGTTTCTTTTTGTCTGTTTGTCACGAATAAATATTTATTCTTTCTTTATTCTTTATTCAACGGAAAACGGCCGTTTTCGCCAAAAACGATGCAATTCGAGTAGGGCTTCCAAAATTACAGAAATATCAATTACGTTATATAAAGCGTCAAAAGATTTATCAGCTAATGAGCTTCTCAGCTTATTGCAAAAATAGCCGGCGGAAGAAAAAGCTCGTTCAGCTTCAACACTCGTCGGCTGTATTGTTAATAAATAATTGTATGCAGCATTAAGGTAGACTTCGCGTTGGTAGTATAGTGTTCCGTTCCGGATGACTGCCGACTGACCACTAAACGCTTTCTGATTCAAATATCATCCTTCTAATGCAATAAGGTAAGGGACTTTCTTGAAACTTTGGGAAGTCCCTTATATACTCTGTAGGCAATATTGATCCTTATTCCGTTTGTGAAAGAACGTATTATTGTTCAATATTTATTTTTTGTGAGGTTATCAACTCGAGCCTAACGGGGAATTACCTAGTCCCCTACCAAACCAAACACGCCTAATTAAAGTAGGCTGAAGGCGGGGAAATCCCGTGCCCGCCAGTGTCGAATATGGTAAAAGTGTATAGTGTGGATGTGTCTTAGCAAAAACACTACTAATAATGTTAAAAAAATAATATTTTTTAATGTACAATCGGATGTGATACTGAAAGTAAACAATAACTTAATTACGGATTTTAACATTTGAATAACGTATTTATGAGAAGCCTAAAAATCATCCGTAATTACGTAATTCCGTAATTACGTAATTCCGTAATTACGGAATGGAAGCCCTAATTTCGAGGTTCTAAAAGTGTTTACTAAATAAGACAAATGGACACTGGACATGAATACCCGAGCGGGCGGGCCCTGATCGACGATTTGAGGCAGGCACGGGCTGTTATTAAGAGCCTCTATTGCAAATGTATTTGTACCTACCATTCAGTCGTAGCTCTTATAAACAACTTCCCGGTTGAGCGCTACCCGTTGATTGATCCATATTTTGTCATAAACACGGGTACCCGAGTACTAACTACACAGATACCCGGATATATGTTCGGAACGGGTAATAAACACGTGACCGTTTAACACGGAAACGGATGCCCGACCCGTTTACAAACACGAAATCCAAAAACAACTGCGAACCCTATTTAATATCTAAAAAAATATATAGAAATATAGATATTTAAATAACACTTCTTGGCAGTCGCGGTCGGATAATAAAGGCATTAAACAGGTAGTAAACGGAAGTATGAAGTATTACTAATACGTTTCATTTGTTTGCAGGCTCATCTCAAGTGTCGGCGGAAAGGACCCTCCATGTCTGCATTCAATTTTAGTAGATAATGTGATAGACTCAAACGTGCTAAAGATTTAGGGTTTCAAATGTTCAATATTTCCTTTTCTGTAAATGTATTTCGAAAGTATTTATTATAAATTGATCTATCTGAATCGTTATCTTTTCTAGTATCTATAGCAGCATGTTCTAGTCTGAGCTAGACCATTGAATTTTGTTTCGAAGATGTTTATATTTGTACACACAATGCTCACGTATTTATTACCTAAATTTGATCAGGACAGGACTTAGTGTATTTTTTTCAATGTTAATTTTACTGTATGAAAAATATAAGGATTAAGTGTTAATAATATAACTTGATAATAATGGAACATTTTTATTTCGTTCACAAATCCTCTACATAACAAAAAAATCTAATACAAAACCGAACATGTCAAAAACAAAGTCTCCATTCATCTTGTAAACACCACGGACTACGTCTGTGGATTATCCTTAGTTTAAACTTCTGCTACAGCTGACAACCTAGGGTAGGGCAGTAGAATTATCGGCTGGGGCAGTCAGGGGGATTTATCGTGGACTGAGTCTATTCTTTAGGTTTGTCTGCACTGGTCACGTGCAAGAAGAGAGTAATGGGACAGTGGTCGCTGCCGTAGACCTCGCTCCTGATGGCGCTGTCGCACAGCGCAGGCATCAGCCGCTCGGACATCAGGAAGTAGTCCAGTCGCCTGAAGCAAACGGTGTCCATGGTCAGTACATAATGGACATACAAAATCATACCTAGACTTTAATGCAAGTAAAATGTGGTGATAATTCTACAATCACTAATTGGAGTTCTTAGGCATTTTGAATAGAAGAGTAGACAACATACATACATAAACTCACGCCTTCATTCCCAAAGTGGGGTAGGCAGACCTAAAGAATTACCAACAACTTTTAAAACTTGTTGATAATTCTATAACCACACTTTGCACAATTAGGCTAAGATGTTTACCAGCGTATTAGTGACAAATCGCCTAAAAGTACTACAAGCCTTTATTCCCTTAGTCAACCTCTTGCCTCTTACGACATCCACGGGAAGTATTGGAGTGGTACTATTCTAACCGGCAACCACACGGGGAAGAGTAGACAAAACATCAATAAAAGAGCCGCATATATTAATTGTTGATCGTTGACTTTACTCGCTAAAATGTATAGTCGTGAACAAGTGTCTTGTAAATTTTATTGGTTATAAAATCTACACTCCGCCGCCTGACCTGCTCGTGATTCTCAGTCCTGACTTGACATCGAATATAACTCACCAGCCAACATTCTTCGCCCGGCTGTTATTCATGTACGTCCAGAAGGTGTAGGCGGCGTCCTCCGGCTTGAGGTGGCGGTAGGTGTCCACGAACCCGTCGCTCAACAAATCGGCCATGCCCGCCCGCTCCTCCTCCGTAAACCCGGCGTTCCTTTTGTTAGACTTGGGATTCGAGAGATCTGGAATAAGGAATTGTGCGCTCACATTAGGTACTTGTCGCTGCAGCTGCGGCGTAGCAAATAAAACAATTCTAGTAAAAAGCAAGCTTTAAAAACTAGACTGCATTTTTTCAAGGGTTTGTAATGTTTAGCATAAAAACAAATGGTCTTATGATCGTTTTATATAACACGAAATGCATAATTTTGATCTGTATAATAATAAACCATCGATATAATAGTCATGGTAATGCATAATTTCAAAAACTATAATGTTTATAAATTAAAAAATAAATATTTCTAAAGGCTTTCATTACTATTAATGTGGTCACAGTTCTAACCTAACCTAGTTAGAAGAGATTGACTTAAAATGCAGAATAACAAGAAAATGATAGTTATACTAAATGAATGTTATGTTATTCTATCGCATGCCAGATAAAATTATACAATTAGTTTTTATGCTAAACGTTAAATATGCTTTTCGTGATTAGTTGAATGAAATTATACAATATGTTTTTATACTGATTGAAGCGCACATTTTTTTCAAGGTATATATTGGCTTCGATATGAAGGGTGTTAAGTCGCTTTGGTACAAAGCTTTAAGAGGGTGATAGAAGAGTTATTTTTGAACATTTTAGCTGTATTTATTAATTTTAGCAATAAACAGGCATATTTAAGTGTTTGAAATTTTCAAAGTATTTTTTAAGCCACATGACTGATCAACTTGAGACATTTTTAATATTTTGGAATGCCTCCATTTTGTTTTTGTTAGAACTACGCTTAAACCTAATTTGGTCCAATAGACATTAAACTATCCAAAATAAATGATTTTGTTTACAAGGTTAACACCGCATTAAGGCATTATTAACACGTAACTATCGAATTCTGATTAATTTCTGTATAATTCTTAAATTTCCATTAAAAAAATACTACCAATTTTCGTCTAAGACGACATATACAGCTAAAAATGTTTCAAAGTGCCTCGTCTATCAACCCCTAGAAGCTTTGCACCTAGCGACCTAACACCCAGTATGTTAAAAAAAAAACACTTCTTTCTCTCATCACTTTGATTAAAATATTATGGTGTATCTCTCTCCCGCAACCGAGACGAATCTAACGACACCTCGTATGTTGAAATCCATCAAGCTGCAGAGCGTGTCATAGAAAACATACATACACTCGAAAGACGTAACCCTCCTGACGCAGTCAGGTAAATAGATATAATATAATCAACCATGCTCGAATATTAGTTCCTCACCAATTTCATTATGCGCAACATTCATGTCGCCGCAAATTATCACAGGTTTCTTCTCATTAAGCGCCTTAACATATTTGCGGAACTCTTCGTTCCACTGCAGTCTCCTCGGTAACGTGACTAGTTTCCGCCCGGCATTGGGCACGTAGGTGCAGATTAAGTAGAATTGCTCATATTCCGCCGTGATGATGCGACCTTCGTTATCCAAGTCTTCGTTCTGTAGCCCATACTGTACGTTCATGGCCAGCTTTGTGGTGTAAATGCCGACCCCCGCGTAGCCGTCTTTGTCGCTGCCTTGCCAGTAAGCATGGTACCCTGGCAAGTTTGCTATCACTTCCGGAAGCTTATCTTTGGCACATTTTGTTTCTTGAAGACATAATATATCAGGTTTCTCATATTTTATATAATCGAGAAACCCTTTGTTCGTACAAGCCCTAATGCCGTCGACGTTCCAGCTAGCTATTTTCAAATTCCATTCTTTACCTTGCACGTTCTTTGACGAGTTTGAGAAATCTATCTCCTCGTAGTCTGTCGTGGCTTTATTTTTAGGGGGTGCTTTCTTTTTTGTATCCTCTGATGATGCTGTAAAATTAATGTTAGACCTATATGAGAGAAGTGTCGTGTGTAATGTTTGCTTTTACTTAGTTCGATTTAATTCTGTCTTTATTTACTCAACGTCACATAGTTTAAATTACCTATCTCACGCAGCAACTTTAAATAGTAGTTAAAATAACCCCCTTCTCCGGTATATTTTTAAAAGAGCTGTATTATTTGAAGAAAAACCAAGGTAATATGTCGTAAAATTTATGAGTTTTCCTATACTTACATCTTAATTGTCTCAGATGTGTGATCGTTAGATGGGTCATAAACAGATTAAGGTTTCCTGTGGACATACCCGAAATCAACGTTTTTAAGGCCTAATTTTCTGCCTGAAGCCATATCCGCACGAACGGCCTCAGGGCTACTTTAGTCCTATCGGATAAAAACATAACTTGGGTGTATGCACACAAGCTATTAACTTTTGACCACAGGAAAGACAACTGACCAAGATATTGAAAATTGTTTTATATAAATGTGAGTGCAATGGAATACCTGGAACTAACCCGTGATCGTAAGGTATCGAGTTAATGCCCCAGCGATTGCCTTATGCCAATGTGATTTTCTAACCTAAGAACGCTAAGTAAGCTTTTACGGTGAAACATGCACGTTCAAACAGCTTGGTGTGTAAGGGGTGATTCCACGGATTATACAGGGTCAAAGTGTATACGAAGAATGCATTCGTACAAGATAAATACTAAGAATAAATCTTAATTTTCAATCCACACAGGGTTGTTTTACATAATTTGCATGTTTTTATTTTCAAATTAGATCTAAAACATAATTGACTAATATTTTGACCAACTGAGAAACCAGTCCCTAAGTTTAATAACTTACATACATACATTAAATCACGCCTGTTTCCCAGAGGGGTAGGCAGAGACCACTTCTTTCCACTTGCTACGATCTTGACCTTTATACAGGTGGTCCTGTAGAGGTCCAAACCAATCTAAACAACCTGCTTTTACTACGGGTCAAGTAAAATCTAGTTTTTTTTTTTTAAATCCCGCTTCCATAACTTGAGGATTTAACTTATCTTTTTGTATAGGAACCTCGTGGCCCTGCTGCGGAATTAAATACAGAAACATGCAATTTAATTAATTGATAAATAATCATTATATTATTTGGTCAATTTGTGCTGTCTTTGTTGGGATGTACAAAGTTGATATCTCTTCACATTTAGGAAAAATGAGGGTGCTCTTCATTGTGAAATTAGCCAATTGACCCAAAACCTGCTGTGTGTTGGCTGCCAATTGAGAATAATGTAGTTCCATTCCAGCTGACACCACATGCTAGGTAACTCTTTAGAGCTATAAATTCATTTAGGCATAAAAATGTGCACATCTGAATGAAACTAGATTTTGATGTATAATTTCATCAATAAATACCTTTTTTTTTTTTGTCAAGTACTATAAAATACTCACACCCCTTTTGGTTAGTTATAACTACGAGTCCTAAAATAAACTAGCATAGTTTACTATATTAGTCAGTTTTTGCAGCTAGTCTTTAACTCATGATGAGCATTTGACCTCCCCATTGTGTTACAAAAAATTTAATATATAAGGTAAAACATTTCCTCCAAGGAACCTTTGCTTAACAATTATCCAATGAATAATTCTCTAAAACTTTTATTTTGTAGCGTGGGATGGGCAGATCAAATGCTCCAGAGCCTTAGCATGTAAATTTTTCAGGTCAGCATTACATGATGCTATTGACAGGGTCTAGTAATAGATAAATAAAAGCATTCTGCACATAAATATTTAAAAACCATTTATTAATAAACATAGTCCACGAAATAATTAATAACACAATGATTTAGGGCCTATTAAACAAATAACAGTATTAGTTACCCTTTTCATCTGCGGCTTTACGCCGGCGTTTGTTGGTGGCGTCACCGCTGTCTTCGGGCTCCTCAGTATCTGGCAGGACATCGACAATTTTCTTCTGTCCTCGCTTACCTTTAGCTGGCTTTGGTTCAGAGACTACCTCAATAGACTCTTCATCTTTAACCTCATCTGAAATCAAAATTCAAATTTAATACAAAAAGTATAAAACACAAGTAAAGCAGTGAAGTGATTTGAAATTTTAAAATATTACCTTTTACATCTTTTTTAGCAACTTTCCGTTTTTTAGTTGCAGGTTCTTGTTTCTCTGCTTCCTCTTCTTCCTCTACTTGTGTATTCTTGGCTGCAGCTTTCTTGCCTTGTGGCTTCCTGCTCTTAGCTTCCTTTTTCTTAGGTTCCTCAGCAGGCAGCTCTGGTTCTGCCTCTTGCTCCTCTTGTTCACTTTCAGGTGATTTTTCTTTTACAGTTTTAGGCTGTGCTCGCTTTCTCCCCTTGGCAGATGCAGGTTTAACCTCATCTTCACCAGAATCATTTTTATCCTCTAGTTCTGCGTCCTTGTCCAGTTTCTGCGGAGCTTTACGAGTTCTACCCTTGCCTGCTGATTTAGGTTTCTCGTCAGAAACCTCATCTTTATCAGTTACAACACTTTCTACTTCTTGTTTTGAGTTTTTTTTACCTCTGCTTGAAGTCTTCGAGGCTTTGGAAATATTTGCTTCCTTCTTGCCCTTCTTCCCTTTTCCATTTGCACTAGCTGGTAAATCTTCAGAATTACCATTGCTTTCAACCTCTTCCCCTTCATTAGGGTTCGAAATTTCATCATCTGCAGCATTATCTCCATTTAATGTTTCTTTTTTTTCTACTGGTTTGTTCTTTCTACCTTTTTTTTGTGGTGGTGCTTCAGAATCACCATTTGTTTCTTCCTGCCCATTACTATCACCTTCTGCCTTTTTGCCACGTTTGGATTTCTTTTCGATCACTGGAGCCTCATCACCCACCTCAGTTTCAGCTGCATCAATTTCTGGTTCCTCAACAGTTTTTGCTTTACCCCGACCCTTTTTTGGTGCTTCATTCTCAACTACTTTTGTGCTTGAAGTCTTCTGGAATTCATAATATATTTTATCAAATTATATGTAACAAAATGAAATGAAATGAAATGAGTTCATTTTGAATGATCCCTGTTACAGCCGTATTACGAAATTTCAAACAAATACTATACTTGAGAAAGGCACACTAAAGAGATAAGAGATAATCATTTAAATCAGTGAATTTGGTCAAAAATTTAAATGAATGATTGTTGTTATTGAAAAGTCAAAGAAGCAAGTCTAATTTGTGCTTATATGAGCGGTCAAGGGACCAGGATTACTATAGACTGACCCAACTCTAGCTTCCTGCTCAGTAGACGTAGATCCACTATGCTATGGTTAAAAGTCATCAATTATTAAATACTAAAACGGCGGGAAAATGCCGCGAAAATAACAAATCAGACCTTTAGGTACACATTGAACCATATAATGATTGACAATATGAATTAACATATTTTAAGATTCCTGGAATAGTTCTACAGGAATATTATAATATGTTAACATTCGAAAAAAGTAATGTTTCCAGAGCCAGAATAACCCTTATCAGATACACAATATTGCGATCTCACAATGTGAGAAAAAGGTAATGCAGCGTTCAGAATGACTCAGACTCAGTGCATCAATTGACAGTTGAGATCAAATTTAAATACGCATACATAAAGATAAAAAGAGGCGCCAAGGGTGTTTACACCACTAACACGCGGCATCGTTGTATCAAATAATTTTCACATACTTATTATTTCGTTGACTGCGTAGCACTTGACGACTAATATAGTGTAACCCAGCTGCAAAGCTTATACCTACATATACAAACTAATAACCACTGTAGAAAACAAGCATTTTAACAATAAGTAACAAAGCAAACCAGTTTGCAAAAATGGAATCCAACAAAATTTTCAGCTAAATATTTGTGATATTACGATACCTTAGCTTTAGCTGTCCGGGGTGCCATTATGCTGTTTAATTTAGGATCCAAAAACACGAATTTAGCCCGTTTTTGGGTGTTCAAAAGGCAAACGACGGGACTTGCGCGTCTTTTGTAATGAATAGCAGGCGGGCAGTGGCGGGTGGCGGGCAAAAGTATCCGGTAAAAATGACAGAAGGGTGATGGTGATTGTAACAAGACAAGTGTTGTGCGATGTACGTTTAGGATTATCGGTTAATATTTTTCTGCGATATCAATAATAGAATAGAATAGAATAGACTCATTTATTCGGCTATTAAATAAACACAAAAAAAACACACATTTGACAAAATAAAAATAAAATTACAAAATCTATTTAACTAATTAAAAATAAAATAGCCGAAACGAAAAAGCGTGCTGTGGCACGGAGCCGCAGCGCTGATTTTCAGCTGGACCCGCATGAGAAAGATGGCAAAAACAAGAAAAGAAATAGAACATTTAAAAGAAACACAGCATAAAAGTTAGTCTACAAATAATAAAAATACTACAATTTAAATAAACAATTATAAAATATTAAACATAACAACAAAGTGAGATCTAGCGTCCTAAGCGCATTAATTATACATATTATAATCTAAGTTAAAACTACACATTAACAAAAAAAACAACCAGAATATTACAAAAAGTGATCTGTGCAACTGTCCATTAGCTTCAAAGCTAGCTCTTTCAATTTGATCTTGAAACTACTTATGTTTGTGATGTTAGTTACGAATAGGCGAAGGCAGGTCGTTCCAGATCTTGGTCCCGGAACGCTTTGGTATAGTGGCGTTGAACAATTGTATTTTCGTCAGTTTTTCTTGTTCTCCCTTTTTACGCATATTTTATTTTGTAATAACTCCTTGTTGCATAATTACTTTAAGCATAAGTGACACAGAAAACTGCAATGTCATAATTGAGTTTCGCATACTATCACTAGGCAGAAAGTCCGTCCGATAGTCGAATAACCTATGTCATTTCCTGCTAAACATACGATTATTATGCCAATCATTCTAATCAACATTATTAATCATTACGAAATTCGGCCTTGTTACTAAATACGCTTTCTGCAATGTTCGTTGAAAAACGATTATACCAAATACTTTTCGGACAAACGGAATCATGTCAAACAAACGGCACCTATTTTGTAATGTAAACTTGTATGAAATTTTCATAACTGTGTTATCATCGATTAACGCTTTGGTAACATGTGCGAGTCTTTTTAACCGACTTAAAAAAAAGGGAGGAGGTTCTCAATTAGTTTTTTAATGTATGTTATCCGATTACACAAAAACTGCTGGACCAATTTGAAAAAAAATATGTTTGAAAGGGTATACTTACTTTATCGTCCCGTTGTCGTATGTTGTTGTCATCGTTTCGGGATCTTGGAGAAATCGAGGGAACTCAACAAATAGCACACCTATAGAGATTTGGGTATTTTTCACGGTAACTCGTGCATTTGTTCTTGGAAAGCCCTATTTCGTGAAGTGGGACTGATGATTAAGACTATAGATGGCCACCGGAACTCCTTTTGGTACGCCCACACCAATGGTAAAAAAAACGGTGACGGTACGGAATCGCAGTGACGTATCGTATGCGTACCGTTTTTATCGCATGTCCTCCACACCGCTGCTTAACGGTGCGTATATTACGGTGCGTCAAAAACGGCGCCATGTTGTTACTATGACCCCGCCTTTTGTTTACGCATCGACAACGTATTTTGAGCAGCGGTGTGGAGGCCATGCGATAAAAACAGTACGGATACGATGCTTCGCTGCGATTCCGTACCGTCTCCGTATTTTAAGCAGCGGTGGGGTTGCACCTTAATGGTACCTATTTAAAGGGTGGCGATAAGACATTCGATTAAGGTTTCATTATATTTGATACATTTAGGCACATTTAGGTTTAATCATATGACTATGGCTCCCGCCGCATTGCTTGCGGTGAGCTTGAAATGTTTTATAGTTTCTAATTAATTGATAAGTGGTAGGTACTACATAACAGCATAAATATGATTCTAAAAAGAATAAAATAAAATAAAAGTTGACTTGCTTTAAAATGGTAGGTGGGTGTCAGTCCAACTGAAGTAGGCGTCCCACAATATTTTTAAGCAAAGGTCGACTTCAGATAGACTGACCTACATACTATTTTAAAGGCAGTTAATTTTGCGTTTTTGAAGTAAAAGTAAAAAATGCAACTCTGCACCGAAGCCTGTACATGTACGCCGCAGCGTAAGACGTATGAAGACCCGTTGTATGAGCAGTTTATGTAATGTCTCAAACCTAACATAATGACAGTTCTCTGCTGTATGACGTTAGTGATGTGACGTTGACTTGACTGACACATTCGAAAAGTACAACGTGTTTTCATTTAGTTTGAAATACATAATTTCGAATTTTACATGGTTGTAGAAAGTCAAAATGGTAAGATTGTTTTGTACAGCTATGTGTTTCCTATCCTCTTACATTTTTAATTAATTATAAGTATTTTTTCCGGAGGTTATGTCGAATAATACAAGACTTTTCGCTTCTTCTAAGAATTTCTCTAAAATTACAGCATTTTCGTTGAATAGTAACTCTATAAATACATATTAAGTATTGAGTTTAGTGTATAAATGTTTACCGGTTGCATTTAAACCCGATCTTCTGAGATTTGATATATCTACATCAATATGGAATTGGACGTGTCTAATGTAAGACGAAACTTGACACAGTATGACCAAAAATCCTAGTTAAACTACTACGTACCGGGCGTACCTTCATGTATGAATTGGATGCTATGTATGTGCTACCGAGTTAAATATAAAAAATACATTATAATAATGTTGTTCTTAGGTATGAAAATGTTCTGATTTACCCTTTTTTCATTTGCTACTACAGCTGTTTGAATGTTTCATCATGAGCAGAGTTGTGACAAATATTTTATTTTATTTTTTGTTTATGTTCTCACAATGTCTATTGAAATCAGGGTTGATAAAATTTATGAATAAAAATATATGATGTCATCAATCACTGATTTATATCAAGTGTTATTATATCGTATCAACCTTGAATTCATAGGAATAAGAGCCTGCTCAAGGATTAAGTAACATTTTATTCAGTTCTTATTAGGTGGCAGTCCATCTAAGTATTATTTTAAAGCTTTCTTATTTAATACTTCTGTTCCCTATTCAGTTGATCAGTGCCCAAGTTGTATGAGTCTAATCATACTATTAAACAAGCAATTTTTGTATATACATACGTGTTACAAAATACCCCGTAAAAAATATAATAAATTATCAAAGCCAAAAATATTGTCAACCCTAGTAAGCTGTCATGTCAGGGAATCGGGGTTAGCATAGATTATTTAACAGAGAGTGGCCTGGCGGCCTACCTACCAATTTTAATAATTGTCAACTTTAATGGTTTTCTGTTTTTCATCCACAAAGGTTCAATACTATGATGTCATTATGCTTAACCCTTTAGCTGTCAACGGGCATATATTTGACCACCATATTAAAATTAACATGAGTCTTATGAATAAACAGGTGCCAACGACCGTTAAAGGGTTAAAGTACTGGCTTCAAAAAACGTCAAGACGGAAAAAAAAATGTTGTCAATTTCAAATCTTCTTATCGATATTCTACAATTGCTTCCATATTTTTTTTCCAAAATGACGATGTTTTCTAACTCAGAGTATTACGATATGATGTTATGCGTAGGCCATGAAGATAGCAATTTAAATCGTGCTCGCGAACTGTATCGGAGGTTGTGCATTGAGCAAGGCGGAGCTCACTTTGAGCCGTTCCTGTAAATTTGACGTTCATTACAAAAAAGTAAGTGTTAGTTTAGGTTTCTTCGTTTAAAATCTTCCAAAACTCGACTTGTAATATGTATCTTATCGAATTCTGTTCATTTTGTTTATATCTCTGTACCGTTTCGCGAATTAGGTAAAAATGTACATAATCATTCTGCATAGTTTACTCTTTAATTTTACTGAAATAGGGTTAGCACATCAATGAAAAAAAAATGATTTTTTTTTTTTTGCGGTAAGTCATGCAGTCATAGTACAGTTCTCAAATATTGTAAATGGACTTGTTATAAGGCACCATTTAACCCCCTTTCGGCTTTACGGGTATTTTTGTAACACCCTGTATATTTGTGTACATTCTCAAAAATGGCTCTAACCATTTTAATAAAATTTCCAATATTTATGGTTTATAGAAGTGAAAAAGTGAAAAAAATAATAATAATTTTAATGCATACGGTAAAATGTTTCATGTTAGCTGACAATTTTCTTAATTTTTATAACAATACACTATTTTTAGGCAACACTAGACCGCAAAGGAACTTTCAAGGTAGAATACTTACAAGAAATTGAGAAGAAGGTACAATTAAAATGGGATGCAGAAAAGATTTTCGAGATGGAGGCGCCCACGGATGGCAAGACCCATGAGAAGTTCATGTGTACCTTCCCCTTCCCATATATGAATGGCCGCCTCCATCTAGGGCACACATTTTCATTGTCTAAGTGTGAGGTAAGTGACCATTGCCTTAAAAAAAAGTTAAGATATATATAAGAGGATGTCAAATGTTTTAATAACAAATTACAGGGACAATACCCCTTAATCATTATTGGCCTATAATGCCTATGTCAGATGATGATTTCTGCCGTCCTTCCAAAGAAGGTGGCTAACTGCAACCTTTGGTAGGACAGCATTTGTACACATTTACCTATTCATAGGATTTTATGACATTTGTACAGTTTGCAACAAGATACCAGAGACTAAAGGGAAAGATGGTTCTATTCCCGTTTGGCTTCCATTGCACCGGAATGCCCATTAAAGCTTGTGCTGACAAGTTGAAGCGAGAAATGGAGCAGTTTGGATGCCCTCCTGTCTTCCCCGAGGAAGATGAAGTGACTGTGAAAGATGAAGGTGAGCTGATCCCTAAAGACAAGAGCAAAGGGAAGAAAAGTAAAGCTGTAGCTAAGACTGGTGCCGCTAAATACCAGTGGCAGATTATGCAGAGCTTAGGAGTGCCAGAGGAAGAGATAAAGGCGTTTGCTGATGAACATTACTGGCTGGATTATTTCCCGCCGCGAGCTGTCAGTGATCTGCAAAGGATGGGTATCCATGTAAGCATTACAATGTTTGGGGTCTGTTTTAATATTTAAAATGTTTGTGCAATATGTGGTTACAGAATTATCAACAAGGTTTTAGAGTTGCTGTTAATTCTGTAGCTCTGCCTACCCCACTTTGGGAATGAAGGCGTGAGTTTATGTATGTATGTATGTATGTATGTATGTATGTATGTATGTATGTTTGTGCTTAACTTTTACAATTAAAAAATTCGCATCTTTGAAAGGTTTTACGATATCCAATTAGTGACCAGAGGGGAACTATCAAATGTCTGGGGATAAAAAGTGTACATCACGTTTCTTTAATTCAGTATAAGTGTGCTAAATTTAATCAAAATTAATTCTGCTGTTAAAAGACAAACAGATAAATATGGTTACAAACTCACATTTTATATTAAAAAAGTAATAGCATCTTTTTGCAGGATCTATTAAAAGATAACAAGAGAACAAAATTAAAATTTATACATTGATAAAATTAGTCCAGTTGATCATTATAAGAACCCTGTTATCTTGAGGCACTGTCGCTTATCCCGTAGGGATTGAATGTTTATTTTATTGACTATCTAAATGTCAATGGTATTGTCAATGAGTCAAAGACAATCACTACTAAAAATGTGATGAATGAATGGGAAATAAAGTTGCTGGAGTTTGTTAGTCTGTGTATCATAGTTTTTCCACAATAATTGCATCAGGTTATCGCATCTCGTAACAATAATGAGGTTATCTACTTATTTTAAATCAAGATGTTTTAGTACCTACACTATATTGAAATTGAGCAGAGATTTAACAAGCAAAGTATAAATCGCATTGTTGCATAATATAAACTACAAACATCGATATAAAGAGGGTCAATACAATAAACATTAAATCCCTACAAAAAACGGATAGAAACGGGGTCTAATCATTATTTAAATTGGGATCATTGAACGAACTTGGCTCAGAATTATCACCCGTTTGATAACAGAGAAATATGTGAACTAAAACATCTTATCAAATAAGTTTATTATGTGTTAGGTGGACTGGCGTCGCAAATTTATTACAACGGACGCGAATCCCTTCTTCGACTCATTTGTGCAATGGCAGTTCTATCTCTTGCGGGCTCGGAATAAGATCAAGTATGGCAAGCGACACACGATATTCTCCCCGCTGGACAAACAGCCGTGCATGGACCACGACCGCAGCAGCGGCGAGGGAGCCGGGCCGCAGGAGTATACGCTCGTCAAGATGGAGGTGCTGGACCCGCTGCCGGACATTCTTAAGTAAGCCTGATTGAACTGTTTAACGAGCCGATAATTGAGGCAACAAATATTTATGAACTACCTATGTTAAGTTAAAATTAATTATATATATACTACGCAAATGCAATCCAACCGTGAAAAGAGGTCTGCTTATCTTGTCTGCAAGATGCAAATAGGCGATAAACGACGATGGCGTGTGTACAAAGCGCCACTACGTGAACAGTATGCCTATTGGGCGCCCAGAGTAACAGTCGGACCGGCAATCCAAAATCAGGCATGGCGGTCTGTTAGTCTGTGGCGCCCATAAAAGCCAGTATCAAAACGCTCTCTACGTTATTTATTATTTGTATGAAATTATTATTATTTCTCCATTTATCAATATTTACAAAACCTTTTTTAAAACATAGTTGAATAAAAATAACTGATCATATTACATTTCAATTGTAGATCTTTCAAAGGAAAGAAAGTAAGCTTAGTAGCTGCAACTTTGAGACCAGAGACAATGTACGGCCAGACGAACTGCTGGGTGCACCCGGACATCAGATACATAGCGTTTGAAACCATCAACGACGGCGTATTTGTGTGCACCAGACGCGCAGCAAGGAACATGTCCTACCAAGGCTTCACGCAGAAGGATGGAGAGTTCAAAATTCTCCTTGAATTGGTAGGGCAGGATTTGTTCGGTGCAGCTCTTAAATCGCCTCTGACGTGTTATCCGAAGATATACGCACTGCCCATGCTGACGATAAAAGAAGACAAAGGCACCGGCATCGTCACCAGCGTCCCCTCGGACTCGCCGGACGACTACGCCGCCCTCGTTGACTTGCAAAAGAAGCCGGCTTTCCGCGAGAAATACGGCATCAAAGACGAAATGGTTCTTCCCTTTAAACCAGTCCCCATTCTCGAAATCCCGGAGATCGGTAACCTTTCGGCGGTGACCTTATATGATAAGCTCAAGATACAGAGTCAAAATGATAAAGACAAGCTCACGGAAGCGAAGGAGCTGGTCTATCTCAAAGGCTTCTATGACGGAGTGCTGCTGGTTGGCGAGTACAAAGGGCAGAAAATTCAGGATGTGAAGAAGCTTCTTCAGACCAAGCTTATCAATGAGAAAGGTGCTGTAATATATTACGAGCCAGAGAAGACCATCATTTCGAGGTCTGGGGACGAGTGTGTGGTGGCCCTGTGCAACCAATGGTACTTGGATTATGGGACTGTAGAGTGGAAGGCTCAGGCGGAGAAGTCGCTGGCAGCCATTAACACCTATCATGATGAGGTCCGGAAGAACTTCCAAGCCACTCTGAACTGGCTTCACGAGTACGCGTGCTCAAGAACTTACGGTCTTGGTAAGTGGATTGATTACTAAATTTTTTAGAAATAATTTGCATTTGTAACCAATATTAATTTTTATGTACTAATTATTTCTTAGGCACTAAATTACCTTGGGATCAGCAATGGCTCATTGAGTCCCTATCCGACTCCACGATATACAACGCTTACTACACCATAGCCCATTACATTCAGGGTGGCACCTTCAAGGGTGACAAGAATAACGCCCTCAACATAGAGCCGGAACAGATGACGCTCGAAGTTTGGGACTACATCTTTTTCAAAGACGCACCATACCCCAAACATTCGAAAATACCAAAGAAATCTTTGGACCTGATGAAGAATTCATTTGAATTTTGGTAAGTAAATAATTAGGCTCTTTTTATTCTTCAACTAGTTTCTGCCTGTGACTTCGTTCACGTAGAATTAGTTATTCGGTCAGTTAATTTTTATCAGACAGTTTATTGTTATTCCCTCGGAAACTTAAAATTTTTCCGGGATGAAAAGTAGCCCATGTGTTAATCCAAGGTATAAGTGGTTTGAAGTGGAGGTACCATTTCAAACTTCATTCAAATCCGTCCAGCGCTAGCCGTTAGAGCGTGAAGGAGTAACAAACTAACACACAAACTTTCGCATTTATAATAGGTACTAGCAGGATTAGTTCTTCAATAAAGGTTTCCCTTGCTAAGATATTACTGGTCATTTTAGGTATCCAGTTGACGTAAGGGTATCAGGCAAGGATCTGATTCAAAATCATTTAACATATTATATTTACAACCACTGCGCGATATGGCCAGACGAGGAGAACAAGTGGCCAAAGGGTATCCGCGCGAACGGCCACCTCATGCTGAACTCTGCCAAGATGTCCAAGAGTGACGGGAACTTTCTGACCCTATCGGAGAGTATTGAAAAATTCAGTGCAGATGGCATGAGACTGACGCTGGCGGATTCTGGGGACTCGGTCGAAGACGCCAACTTCGTGGAGAGCACGGCGGACGCCGCCATCCTGAGGCTGTATACGTTTATTGAATGGGTCAAGGAAATGATAGCTACGAAATCGACGCTGAGAACAGGCAAGTATTCATGCTTCAAAGGTTGTTACTTCCCGACACATAGCGAAAAAAAACAAAATAGTTTTTAGTGTTTAAAAATCAAGTTTATTTTTGACACTCTCACTCGGGTACCAAAAGCTTTTAAAATGACATGTTTTTCCTTAGTCTGGTTTGGCCAATTTGGTCGAGATTGTGGACTGTACTCTGAGTAGAGATATTGGACTCGCTTTTGTAATTAAAATCTACATTTATGTAATAAAAACAAAAATATTATGATGCCACAAAACATATTATACAAGATTTGTCAACAATAATCCGGATTATAGCAACTTATTTTTGTTAATAGCTGCTGATTTACTCTACCGTGTTACCAGCTAACATCGAATGTTCCATGACAGGACCGTACAACTTCCACGACAAAGTGTTCATAAGCGAGATGAACACGAAGATCAACCAGACGGACGAGAGCTACAGCAAGATGCTGTTCAAGGAGGCGCTCAAGTCGGGCGTGTTCGAGCTGCAGGCGGCGCGGGACAAGTACCGCGAGCTGTGCTCGGAGGGCGGCATGCACGCCGAGCTGGTGCCGCGGTACATCGACACGCAGGCGCGCCTGCTCGCGCCCATCTGCCCGCACGTGGCCGAGCACGTGTGGGAGCTGCTGGGACACGTGAGTACACGAGGGTCATCACGTAACACGTCGTATAAACATTAGTACAAACCTTGCTAGCTAGGTGTGCATTCACCTCTTTTAATACGCCTTGCTCGCTTGTATTGTATTTGAAATAACGAAATACGGCTGTCACTGGGTTCACCCTACATTGACCGAATTATAGTGATGTCTTTCTTGTATGTCAGTCTATGTAGCCTTTAGCTGCGACTTTGTCAACGTAGAACTCGTTTTTTGTTTTTTCCCCGGGAACTATTCAAAATCCCATTTTAGATCAATACTACGAAAAACTCTAAACAAGTCGGTAATTTAACAGGAAAATACACATTCATAAAGCCATTTACCTTAGAGTACATTTTGATGAAGTGTTTTCCAAGTTTCAGAGTTATCAGAGTATGTCCAAATGTGTTATCGATAGCTTAATTAAATTTTGGAACGGCTTTAGCGAATTGAATGTTAGTATTATAATTGCGTGCATTTTTAATACCATACAGGAGTAGTTATTTTTAAGTACGTACAGTCCATTTTTCTTGGCTTTAGTAAGCAAATATAATTTCTATATAAAACTTTTATACAAGTTAAGCTTTTTGAAAAATAAAAGGAATTTTTCACGTAGCAAAACAAATGAATGACATTTTATGCGACACAGTAAAATAATTATTAACTTATGTTGCATTCGACCAAACTGGAATAAGGTTTCATAACTAGATCAAACGCCAAATTAGTAGAGACTAATCTCAGAGCAAGTCTTATTCCAGTTTGATGAAATGCGGTATTATTCATAATATTATATGAATAATACATATAATATTTTGTGCAAAATGTGGTGACAGAATTAACAACAAGTTCTTAGAGTTTTTGGTAATTCTGTAGCTCTGCCTCCGCATTCTGGGAGTGAAGGCGTGAGTGTATGTATACGTATGTATTATTTTATAGCTTAAAATCCCACTTCCATACACCATACTTTAAGTACTCTAGAAAACCTACCCATTTTCTTTGCAGAGGTTTATATTTTTTAATTTGAACAGAAAACCAGCATCTTACACGCAAGGTGGCCCCTGGCGGGGGAGGTGGACGAGGTGGCCGTCAAGGCCAGCAACTACTTCATGGACGCCACTCACTCCTTCCGCATCTACCTGAAGAACCACTGCGCCGTCAAGAAACCGAAGAAGGGGGAGACGCCCAAGCCGGAGAGGAAACCAAACAAGGCGATCATCTGGGTGGCTAAGGAGTACCCTAGGTGGCAGCACATTATACTCACCACGCTTAAGGAACTCAATGGCGTAAGTTGGCACCAGTGCTAGAGGTCTTTAAAATGTCTTCGACCTGTTTCACCTGATGGTTCCAACGGAAGACCACTTTGATGTTAGTGCCAGCATTACGCTGAGTTGGGACCATTTCGTGACTATATAACTTTTGTGTGGATTTCCGTATTTCTCTGTCCTTTGTTGTTAGTCCGAATAAATGGTTGTTTGCGGGTTACTTGGAGACTTATTGGTCTAACAGATAGCTACGGAAATAGGTTTGCAATTTATAGAGCAACGAAATCCCTAGTAAGTGTGCCACAATATCATTATTAATTAATGCGGGAGTCTGGCAGCTGTTCAGCGGTGGGTGTGAGAGCTGTTGGGCAACAAAGGGGTTGTAAAATTAATGAAGGTGTGAATGACTTATAGAGCTCTGTGTTTGGTGTGATAACTGATATTATACCTAATCTAATTATGTATTTATAACAAATATAACACTGCCAGGCGGTTTATTTGGGGGAAAAGAAGTAAAAAAATACCAACCTATGAATATTGGTAACACAAAAGGAACTTCCATGCAAATATTTTGGGACACATTAGAGTATTATTTAATTATTGCATATCTTGATGTTTCTACCTACCTATTTTATTTTAAATTTGGAGATGTAACTCAGTGACAAAATTTTTGAGAAATGCTCAAACCCGCGACTACTTTATCTTTATCTTATCTTTACGAGTACGTCTGCGCCGAAGTTGTACCGTGCGGTCTTCTCCGGGCTATAAACTATTCTCTGTACCAAATTTTACAACGATCGGCGTTAAGACTTGAAGTTGAAACTTTTCCTCGGGAATATCCTACATTCGTATGTAGGATATTTTTTAATCGTACCTTAGGAAAAGTTTCATCATCGTCCGCTCGTAAGACTAAGGGTGCGGCTCCACTGAGGCGGAGACGAGAGGAGCGGAGCGGAGCTGTGCCAATATTAACCAATGGAATCTGCGCAAGGCGCGCTCGACGTGACCGCATGCGCCTTTTATTGGTTAATATTGGCACAGCTCCGCTCCGCTCCTCTCGTCTCCGCCTCAGTGGAGCCGCACCCTTACATCTGAGCAATACTAACTTTAACACTAATAATATGAATATAATAATTGTTTGTTTGTTGACAGCCCTCAGGCCTCCCCGACAACAAGGTGATCTCGACCAAGCTGGGCGGCGTCCCCGAGCTGAAGAAGTACATGAAGCGAGTGATGCCGTTCGTGCAGGCCGCGCGCGAGCACGCGGAGCGCGTCGGGCCCGAGGCGCTGTCCGTGGGGCTGCCCGTCGACGAGCGCGCCGTGCTCAGCGACAACAGGCAGTACCTGCTCAATACCTTGGATGTGAGTTCAAAACATGCTTTTCCTACCCGCTAATATTGATAAGAATACCACCTTTAGCACAACCGAAGCGTGAAAACAGTTCTATAATGAACGTTGCCATGGTAATAACAGTTCTATTGTAGTTATTATACAGATGTTATTACCATGGTTACGCGCATGAAGAATGACAGTGATGGTGTTTGGTGATTAACTGACATGTCAATTGTACTACAATTTAAATTTGAATATACTAAAAATATTTAATTAATTAGTTTAATTACTATAACCACCATTACCATTTGCTTTAAAAGAAATAATAATTGAGAAAAGATCAATAAAACTGTTTCGTCTGTTTTGCAATAAGTTGACTTTAACAAAATGTACATTTCAATTCTTAAACTTAAAATTTATCATTACATTAATAAACTTAACAAACAGTATTATATTTGATAATCACACTTGCACGTAAACAGTATCTAAACATACAGGTTAACTTGGCCGCAATGCCCCATATAAAACCCTCGACCTTTTTATTTACCATGAAACCCAAGGTCGGTAAGTAATTTTTTTTAATTTATAGCACAGCACACAGGTCATGCAAGTTCAAGCAAAGAGTTTACACGCAATTGAAAAATTGTCTTAAAATGTTATTTAAACAGGAATTTCATTGCAATCTCGCTACATGTTACTTAAATACTCAATTAATGTTCTTAATAATCGATTTTAATAGTTTTCTGTATCAAAACGTCGTTTTTTTTACACTCCTTCAGGGCTGTATGTATACCTACGTAAGTATTTGCCCTTAACGTTTCTGAACGAAACATTTGTATAATCTGTGGAGTCCGCCCGTCATCCGCTTAAAAAAAGTTCAAGTAATTCGTAATAATAGTTGTGCTGACTTGTGTAAGTATTATAAGTGTTTTCTGTCCTATAATTTTATTTATTTACTCGCAAATGTGATGAAAAACATTGTATGTTTCACGGTCGGTACAGGAATTACGAACCTCGACTCAGAAAGCCCTCAGTCTTCGACTTCGGGCTTCTACTAGAGCCTCGATCGTAATTCCTTACTTACCGACCTTAATACACAATGTACTGTGATAATCACAAAGAAACGATACATAATATAAACAAAATAGGCTATAATTTATTTTTCTACGCGGCCGGAGTCGCGAGCAACAGCTCGTTATAAAAGAGTTTACAAAAAGGATGTTGAACAATTTCTATAAAAACTACATAAATGCACCATTTATGAAAGTGTTGTTCTCCTGTATGACCCAAAAGTCCTCTAATATCATGAACGTTTTGTTTCCAGCTGGATTCCCTAGAAATAAACTACACTGACAGCCCCGACGCGCCCGAGAAGACGCGCGAGGACTGCGCGCCAGGGCTGCCACACATCTCGTTCTTCTCCGTGCCCGGCGTGCCCGTGGCCGTCGTCAACCCTACCGCCATGAACGGCCTGTTCACGGTGCACGTGGAACTGGCCGATGGAGACACGGTGGAGAAAGTCAAGGCCAAGATTGTGAAGGAAGTCAAATCGATTAAAGGTTAGCCTGAAGTTTCATGTTGGTGTTGGACTTAAATTATGCTATACGTATACGGTTTTTACGAATCATCTTTCGTCGCGACTGTTCATTATTAACGACAACGACATCACTGAACGATACCTTTATCATACCTATTTACTATAGCAGGGGTGTCGTTGCTGATCGGGCAGATATAGAAGCCTTCGTTTGAATATCAATTATCAACTAATGACTCCCTAAACTCATCATGAGGCGCTTATTCTATTCAGTAAAATCATATCGTTTTTGACATCACTCATCTTTAAAAAAGTACGACACAAACAAAAAATACGGAGCAGAACAGAGAGTCCTTTCGTGCTTACAACACTTATAGTTATTACAGATTAACAAGGTGATAATTAAAAGAGACTTTGTTTCTTATGAATAAAGTTGTAATTTGCGTAGCACGGCAATCATGTTTGGCATTTTGTATTCGATATTAATGCCTGAATGTATCTATTGTAAATATGAGTATTAGGATTATTCGCGGTAGTTCAGTTGGATGTTCCTTCGAAGGAACTATTGTTTTTTTTTCGCACTAGTTCCTTTACAAGAGATGGATGTACAGCGACTTTTTTCGCCTTTGTTTGCAAAAACTGAAGGTACTATTGCAAATTTTACTTCGCTTTTGTTCATTTGCAAAAAATGCAAACAAAACAACTAAAGGAACCGAGCGACAAAAGGTCTCGGTCGTTCCTTCAGCTCTTGTAAAGGAACAGAGCGAAGGACAAGTCGCAGGAAGCCCTTCATCTCTCGGGAAGGAAAGTCCGAAAAATAAACCGCAATAGTTCCTTCGAAGAAACATTCAGAGGAACTTCTGCGAATAATCCGAGTATTATTCGTCTGTATCCCCAGAGGCGAGCTCCCTGCAACTGTGGCGGTACCTGGACCCGGTGCTGGGCCCGCGCCGCGTCCCCGCGCCGGGCGAGCTGCGCATGCGCTGCGCCGAGCTGCCCGCCGCCGCCGCGCTGCGCGTGGACGCGGCCGCCGGCGCCGCGCAGCTGCTCACCGCCGCCGGCTGCCTGCCGCTCGGCCGCCAGCTGCTCTACACTCTCGACAAATAGTATTAAGACCAGTTCTAGTATTATTCAATACATTATTTATTACTACGTGCTGTTATTTAACTAATTTGAGATTTAACCCTGGATATTCAATTCATAACATTTTATTCAATTTTGAACTCGAGTTCAATAGAGCCCTTTTTCAACACGACCAGGGATAAGTACGAGTGACGGATCATTTATCCACATTGACACGGGGTATAGACGCAGTCATACTAATGTCGGGTTCCTATATTCAATCCGAGGATAGATAAGGCTTACCTCGGGTTAAAATTTGACATTTGCCCATACAAAATGTGTCAAATTTTAATCCGAAGTAAGCCTATCTGTCCGCGGATTGAATATAGGAACCGGACATAAGCCCGCAGAATTAAACAAATTAGGACAAAACATATCCAAATTTTAAGACACTATCTGTGACAAGACTGACGAGGGGTCAAAAGATAATAACACTAAATAAAAATAAAACAGATTTCTTCATAACATAATTTAATTAATAACATATAAATGGTTATTCACATTAGAATGTTTAACATTGCGAGTACGATTACGAGTAGGAGCAGAGTACGCCCTCTTATGGCTAGCTTACCGCGGGGCGGCCGCGCGCCCGGTGTCAACACTACAGAGTTTTCTCACACTACACGGGCTCTTTTCCAATTTTATAACCACTTTGCTCTTATAATATGACAATCATATAATCATAAAAGCAAGGGCTAGAAAGTAGTGGAATAGAGGCCAATGCTCGAAATATTCAGACCACCGGGTATTGAGAAAGCATTCTAGTTCAGCCATGTGGCCATTCAAGCCCCACCATCTGTATTTGTACGACAGCTCTACTACTTGTCGCATAAAAAAGAAATAACAGTTGATATGTTTAGTATTGCGTCACAAAGTATATCAAAGTATCTTCTATGATGGATGATATAAAAATATAAAACAAATTTTATTTCAATTGATACAACACAATACATGAAAACTAAAACAATAAGTTCGCTTATCGCATCCCTATATCTAATAGGACGTGAGTCACACTCACAGTTTACCCGGCTTTAAGAAATCCCAACTATGAGTACACCGAAGTGCCAATTACAGTATATACATACATACCTTCACGCCTGTAATCCCAGAGTGGGGTAGGCAGAGCTACAGAATTACCTACAACTTTAAAACCTTGGTGATAATTCTGTAACCAATTACAGTATATCTTTATTAAAAACATTATGACTTCTAAGCTTCTAGAAATATAAATAAACAGTTATAAACCCTACCTACTGCGTTGGCGGTCAAATCCTGCCAAGGCAAATTGTTTAAATAGTTTAGGATCACAATTATTTAATTCATAAGTTAATAATTTTTTCTACATATTCGTATCGTTGTCTTGCACCCACGGCTCGGGGAATCTTGGTTAAGATCTACATTAAATGCGTAGTGAGCGACGATATTTCATATTATATCAATATTATTACAGATAACCATATACGGTACCACCTCTAATGTATTTACAAATTAAAATGGTCTCTTCATATTTATGATTTAGGCAGTGTTTCGTACAATTCATTCTCTAATTACTAGCCCGAATAAGTATGCACGGAAATACAATCTCATGTCAAAAGTTGCCTATCGGACGAATATTTTATTTCCACACACTACGCCACAAATATCACACATCTCGCTCTTTCCGCACAACCGCCCGTAATTTTGACACCGGTGTACTTACGCCCCTCTATCAAAGTTTCTTTTGCGCGGCTGGCGGGCTCGGTTTACCAAAATATATGCATGTCAACGTTCGCTCGGCGAAATACAACCAATCTAAGGTAAAACGTGATAGCTTTCATTATTTTAAAGATACCTGACTAGTAGTACAGTTGTGAATCCTCAAACTCTACAAAGCATATTTTTTCTGGTAAACAGAACCCCTTATTTACTAAGCTATTATAACCCTTCAATAATAATTCTAAAGAGGCAACATCAGTCAGGACAGTATGGCATTTGAGCACTGTTGCTATACTTGTAGAATCGTAACGTCAGGAGCTGTGAAGTTTATATTATTAGCCCTTATACACCCGAACGTTTTTCCAACGCGCGTCAAAAAATCGGATATAGAAATAAATAAGCAATTTTACACTGTGCGCAAAGGAACCCATAAGTTTTAAGCCGACGTGTTTATCACGTGTTGAAAAAACCTTCGTGCGAATGAGGACTTACTGCCAAACAAGGTAAACAGCAATCTAACAACAAAAACATACAAAAACGCACACTCACTACGATATCACGTGCGTAGTCATAAAACGTTATTGTAAGAACCGATCCATTTTCGTAGTAAATACGAGAATCATAAGTATTATCTTACAACCTTAGCTCCACAGCGTCTATTACATTTAGATTATAGCAGATAAGAACGTCTTGGTTCTATATTTACTTCGATAGTAATTTACCCTGTTGGACAGTATCCCGTATAATGAAGTGGCTTGTGCAGTGTTGTTACACAATATTACACAATTCTAATCGACAGCCCGCTAACTAAATAGAAGCACATTGCGTCGTTGCTGTAGACTAAAACCACTTTAAATCAAACTTGTCAATGTACCGCTATTGGTTTACCAGCTATCGAATTTAGGTCTTCAGCACAAAGCGGGCTCGACCCAGTGCGGAATGATGTATGTGAGCGTTCTTTACAGGTTTTTAAAGAGCAAACGAATGTCATGAGTAGTCGTTTGACTTCGTCTCTTTCTACATTAAGACTTTCAATAAATAAATGACGAGAAAAAAGGCTCCTGTTGCTTCATTCACAAGAGTTAAATTACTGTTTTTTTTTTTTTTTTTTAAAGAAATGGAAGATTTATATAATTCAAATTCCAACACATCCATATTTATAGGACATGCTTTCATTTGTCTATGGCACAGACTATGCGATCCAGTCATGCCATAGACCTATATTTCGCTGTAGACGGAGCGAGACTTAACGTCACGGTCGCGCCGAGCTCGCTACGTGCTGAAGGCCCAAGGGCCGTATTAATAGACTGATCCCGAGAGACATCCATTTTAAGGCGCGTCATAAAGACAGTTTCCGTTCGATGCGTCATCTTATTCAACATCAGAGGCCCTACTTTGAAAATCGAAGTTCGAATTTACGTCCTTTTCTCTCGAATGAAGAGTATCAGAAATGGAGGTGACGTAACGTTCGAAGTTCAATTATCAAAGTAGGACCTCTGCCCGTTAAGGCGAGTGGGGTTGACAGGCGTGACCGGCGGGGGCGCGGGGAGGGGGAGGGGCGCTAGGTGGGCGCGGCGGGCGGCGCGAACAGGCCGGGCAGCCCGGCGCCCGCGGGGTCGTCGAGCGCGCCGCGCTGCGGCTTGGGCGGCGCCGGCATCGTCGGCAGGTCCAGGATGTACACCTCCTTCTTGAACAGCTGGCCCACGTTGCGCCCGATCAACTGAATACGGAAATTAAAATTACATGCGGACACTGTATCATACGTATCCAAAATACCAGTGATAGTGGTTATTAACATTAAAAAAAAACAACCTTGAAATTTAGTTCAGAGCTCATACTGAGAGTTTTCAGTATAAAATTAAAATGAACAGTACCAAACAAGTAAATATATTGTATCTGAACGGTAATAGTATTTTCTCAAAAATGACCGGAAATGTTGACATTACTAACTCCATACTGAGACGCGAAGTACATAGTTTACAGACAGCCCCCAAATTAAAAAAAAATACATTGCGTGCTCGCTACACAAGCCCGCAATGTTGCATACAAATTTCATTGTTATCTGGTTTGTAACTTTTTTAAAAGTGAAAACGGCCATAGTAAAATGAGGGCACAAGTCTTATACATCCATATTTTATTCGAAACGTAACTTTTTAATCTGTGTCTTGAATAGCTTGAGTTTTTTTTTCTAAAAAAAGCTTGCGTTTTTCCTTGTCATAAACATAAAGGCGGTAAAGAGTGAGGTTATTTCACGTGAAGTTTCTGTTTATATGCGATTTGTATCTTGCGATTTTTGAGAAAAGCACTCGCAAGCTCGTCCGTTTAAAATAATTCTCGGCCCGCAATTGCCTGCTTCACTGCCTAGGCAATAATGTACTATTTCTCAAAAATGACCGGAAAAGTTGACATTACTAACTCCGTACTGAGACGCGAAGTACATAGTTTACAGACAATTCCCAAATAAAAATAAAAAACTACATTGCGTGCTCGCTACACAAGCCCGCAATGTTGCATACAAATTTCATTGTTATCTAGTTTGTAACTTTTAAAAAAATGAAAACGGCCATAATAAAATAAGGGCACAAGTCTTATACATGCATATTTTATTCGAAACGTAACTTTTTTATCTGTGTCGGGAATAGCTTGAGTTTTTTTCTTCTAAAAAAGCTTGCGTTTCTCCTTGTCATAACCATAAAGGCGGTAAAGAGCGATGCTATTTCACGTGAAGTTTCTGTTTATATGCGATTTGTATCTTACGAGTTTTGAGAAAAGCACTATATATATGGGTCATTGTCAAATCTTGTGCAGGTAAATGTAACTTAAAATGATTTAAAAAAAAAAAAAAAAAAAAACTTCTGTTAATGTCCGTGTCTGTTAAAACAACTGAATTATCATCTATCATAGTTAGCCACGATGTTTAACCAATAATTTAAGATTTATTCCAGATTTAGTGGATCTTGGTGTAAAAAAAATACAACTTTGTTACCAATCCGTTTTACCTTTACTTAAGAAATTAAAGAACAGAGTGGTAAATTTTACATTCCATTATACATAAGTCATAAAATAAATGGTAAAGTAAATATATTTCGTGCACATTTAACACATTACCCCTTAGATAACATACTGAACGTAAACTAAAGAAAAAACATTAATTTACTCATGTGAATATGTAGGTAACAAAGTGGATGCGCAATTAAAACACGCGGCACGTTCAACACCTCGCGGCCGACTGTCAAGCGACGTACCCGTCCCCCCGACCGAACCAACTACCGCGACGAATGCAGACTTCCCGACCAAGATAAAACAGTGTCAAAAGTAGCGAAATCTCTATTTTGAGTTGTGAATTAGTTAGTAACATAGTGGTTCAGACGTTCCAGAACAATACGTGGGACAATGTTTAAAAAAAAATTAAAAAACTTCATTTTAATACTGACGAACTTTAAAATATATTTTATGAATATTCATAATACTCCGTGTATGATAATAATTTATTTAAAGAAGGTTACTATACTAGAAAATGCAGTTATTTGATCTTTATTAAAACGGAGTGCTACATGGGACAGGTACAATTTGTAAGGAAAACCATTCTGTTACCACCAATGACCACAATGTTACTTAAAAAAAAATTGATAACTCTCGAAACTGAGTCTTTATTCCAATAAGGGATGTTTGCTAATGCGATGTATTTTGTATTTAATATACAAAATACATCGCATTAGCAAACTCGCAAGCTCGTCCGTTTAAACCGATACTCGGCCCGCAATTGCCTGCTTCACTGCCTAGGCAATAATGTACTATTTATATAACTGGTACATAAAGAGGGTCCTTAAAACACGATTGTGGTTCATAATAACATCACACGAGTTTTTTATGGCCTAATAGGGAATATGCATGGATTTTAAAAATCGCATTTCTCATCAAAATATGAAAATACCGTAAAAGAGATCACCAAAGCGGAAATTAAAATTAAAATCGGCCAAGAAATACGGAAGTTACAAGCATTTCAAACTTCTAATTAGACAGAGAGATCCGATGTGCACCGTGACGTCATTGTGCACTGCGGCCATATAAACTCCATGTAAAATTCCGTTTTTCTAGAAAGAGATAGGTACAAATCTTTGTTGGCTTATATCTTGGTTATTTTTATAGTTATTCAAAAAATGATTTTTGTGATCTGTTTGTTACATGAATCAGCTTCAATTGAAGCTGTAAAAAAAAAACATGCATATTCCCTATTATGTACAGTTGCATACATTACTTTATCTACACAATATTATAAGTACTCTAAGATGTGTTCAGTAGCCGAAGGCAACTTTATCAAAAATTGTATCGTAATTTTAACTTTTCATTACAGCTACAGATAAGAAAAAATATCAAAGTAAAATTGTATCTTGTAATGATGGTCATTGTCTACGAATTTAGAACGCATTATAGAGGACTTATGATATGTGTGTAGATAAACATTTTAAATTATCGACCCGCACCAGTCCTACTTAAGAACGCGTCAATAGAAATTGCAAAAGGTTTGACCGACTTTATGTCATATGTATTGTACTGACCCTGGCGGTGATCTTCTTGAAGAGGTCCCGCTTAGTTTTGTCGATCTTGTTCTGCTTGGCGGCGGCGGGCGCGATCTTCTCGTCGAGGCGGCGCAGGTCGTGCGCGTCCACGTCGGGGATGGCGCGCAGCACGCTCGCCACGTGCGGGAACTGCGGTCGGAGCGTCTCGTACGCCTGCGCATACAACGTTATACGGCTTATATGGTTTGATAGAGGAAAACGAAAGGTTATATATAGACAACTAGCGAGCGAGTTGTGCGATGGTTAACGATTACCACTGTCCACAAAATGAATTACAGGTTCGATAGCGATGATAAGAAAAATGGAAGAAGCCAACTGAGCCGACTTGCAAATGGTTGTCCATTTACGGGCTGCACGACGTAATTCCGAGGCCCACACCGAAAGGTTTTCGTAGTCACGATCAAGTGCTAGCGCAAGCTGTTTTTTCCTGCCGTGATGGAGTGATGGACCGTGAATGTCCACGTTAGCCTGTCTCGTTATACATTACCTGTACGGCGAGCGCGAGCAGCGCGGCCTGGTTGGCGTCGTGCTGGCCGTGCGTGCGCAGCGCCTGCAGCACGGCGGCCAGCGCGCCGCTCGCCTCGGCGTCGCCCACGAGCCCCGCGCTCAGCTGTCTCGTTATACATTACCTGTACGGCGAGCGCGAGCAGCGCGGCCTGGTTGGCGTCGTGCTGGCCGTGCGTGCGCAGCGCCTGCAGCACGGCGGCCAGCGCGCCGCTCGCCTCGGCGTCGCCCACGAGCCCCGCGCTCAGCTGTCTCGTTATACATTACCTGTACGGCGAGCGCGAGCAGCGCGGCCTGGTTGGCGTCGTGCTGGCCGTGCGTGCGCAGCGCCTGCAGCACGGCGGCCAGCGCGCCGCTCGCCTCGGCGTCGCCCACGAGCCCCGCGCTCAGCTGTCTCGTTATACATTACCTGTACGGCGAGCGCGAGCAGCGCGGCCTGGTTGGCGTCGTGCTGGCCGTGCGTGCGCAGCGCCTGCAGCACGGCGGCCAGCGCGCCGCTCGCCTCGGCGTCGCCCACGAGCCCCGCGCTCAGCTGTCTCGTTATACATTACCTGTACGGCGAGCGCGAGCAGCGCGGCCTGGTTGGCGTCGTGCTGGCCGTGCGTGCGCAGCGCCTGCAGCACGGCGGCCAGCGCGCCGCTCGCCTCGGCGTCGCCCACGAGCCCCGCGCTCAGCTGTCTCGTTATACATTACCTGTACGGCGAGCGCGAGCAGCGCGGCCTGGTTGGCGTCGTGCTGGCCGTGCGTGCGCAGCGCCTGCAGCACGGCGGCCAGCGCGCCGCTCGCCTCGGCGTCGCCCACGAGCCCCGCGCTCAGCTGTCTCGTTATACATTACCTGTACGGCGAGCGCGAGCAGCGCGGCCTGGTTGGCGTCGTGCTGGCCGTGCGTGCGCAGCGCCTGCAGCACGGCGGCCAGCGCGCCGCTCGCCTCGGCGTCGCCCACGAGCCCCGCGCTCAGCTGTCTCGTTATACATTACCTGTACGGCGAGCGCGAGCAGCGCGGCCTGGTTGGCGTCGTGCTGGCCGTGCGTGCGCAGCGCCTGCAGCACGGCGGCCAGCGCGCCGCTCGCCTCGGCGTCGCCCACGAGCCCCGCGCTCAGCTGTCTCGTTATACATTACCTGTACGGCGAGCGCGAGCAGCGCGGCCTGGTTGGCGTCGTGCTGGCCGTGCGTGCGCAGCGCCTGCAGCACGGCGGCCAGCGCGCCGCTCGCCTCGGCGTCGCCCACGAGCCCCGCGCTCAGCTGTCTCGTTATACATTACCTGTACGGCGAGCGCGAGCAGCGCGGCCTGGTTGGCGTCGTGCTGGCCGTGCGTGCGCAGCGCCTGCAGCACGGCGGCCAGCGCGCCGCTCGCCTCGGCGTCGCCCACGAGCCCCGCGCTCAGCTGTCTCGTTATACATTACCTGTACGGCGAGCGCGAGCAGCGCGGCCTGGTTGGCGTCGTGCTGGCCGTGCGTGCGCAGCGCCTGCAGCACGGCGGCCAGCGCGCCGCTCGCCTCGGCGTCGCCCACGAGCCCCGCGCTCAGCTGTCTCGTTATACATTACCTGTACGGCGAGCGCGAGCAGCGCGGCCTGGTTGGCGTCGTGCTGGCCGTGCGTGCGCAGCGCCTGCAGCACGGCGGCCAGCGCGCCGCTCGCCTCGGCGTCGCCCACGAGCCCCGCGCTCAGCTGTCTCGTTATACATTACCTGTACGGCGAGCGCGAGCAGCGCGGCCTGGTTGGCGTCGTGCTGGCCGTGCGTGCGCAGCGCCTGCAGCACGGCGGCCAGCGCGCCGCTCGCCTCGGCGTCGCCCACGAGCCCCGCGCTCAGCTGTCTCGTTATACATTACCTGTACGGCGAGCGCGAGCAGCGCGGCCTGGTTGGCGTCGTGCTGGCCGTGCGTGCGCAGCGCCTGCAGCACGGCGGCCAGCGCGCCGCTCGCCTCGGCGTCGCCCACGAGGCCCGCGCTCAGCGCCGCGCGCAAGGCCGGCAGCGCCAGGGCCGTCGCGCGCAGTGACGACGTCGAGTCCGGCCATGTCAGCGCGCGCAGCACCTGATAAATATCAGTACATTACTGCAGAGACCGGGAAAAAGGCTGCTGCGGGACGAGTATGAGCTAACGTAACCAACACGCAGACGACAACGCGCTATATAAGAGTCTAGCAACCGTCCTTGCCGGCTGAGGCTTGTGCACTATACAACTTACGAAAATATATATGTTAATAAAAATTACAGTCCCAAAATTTCCTTGAAAAAAAAAAGAACATTGAGTCGCTATTATCATTAACACTATTCATCAAAATTCAATTCAAATTCAAAATATTTATTCAGTAAATTGGCCACATGAGGGCTCTTTTACACGTCGGTAACATGGAGTGAATCTACTAGCGCTTCGGACAAGACCATCATTGCGGAGAAGAAGCGCCGCAAGAAACTCCAGCAGAAGGTCATTTTTTTCAATTATTAAATACAATAATACTTAAAAGTATCTAAATTAGATTACAAGGTAATAAAGTAATAAATAATTATTTTTAAAACTAACACAAATAAAATCATTACAAATGTAAGGTCAATAAAATATCTAATGTCTAGGAGAACAACATTAGGAGGTCTCTACGTCAGGAACGATAATTAAGATAGTTAACTGAATAACAGGTCCAAGGCAAGCGTGAACAGACCGGACCCCACAGACAGCACCCGTTCACGAGTATGACGCGTATCTCAGCCATCGCCTCCCTCAACCATGTGTTCGGGAAGGTGGCGACCCGATCAACGACGCCGCCGTAAGCAAAGACCTTAGAGTGAGCATTACATGCTCATGCTGCCGGACAAAATGTATCAATAATAAAGGGAACTGTCCGGCTAGAAACATCACAATGTGTTCTCATTTCTTAAGTGTCTTGTGCACAAGAACCAATAAAAAATACTAACAAAAAAGGATACATTAGGTAAACTTAAATTTAAATGTCTACATCATTGGCTTCTAGGTCCGTTTTTATTTTTGATCTATATTAACGATCTCCCGTATGTAGTGCGCGATAAACATGAAATAGTCTTGTTTGCTGACGATACCTCACTAATATTCAAAGCGGATAGGAAACAGGATAATTTTAATGGCATCAATGTTGCGTTGTCTACAATTGTTGACTGGTTTACAGCCAACAACTTACTTTTAAATGCCAAAAAAACCAAGTGCATTAAATTTTCTTTGTCCAACGTTAGGAGTATGAATGCGGATAGAATAAGACTGAAGGATGAGACACTGGAATTTGAAGATAGAACAGTATTTTTAGGTGTAACTCTAGACTCGAAACTGCAGTGGAGTGCGCATATATCCACACTTGCAAGTAAACTAAGTTCAGCGGCTTATGCGGTAAAGCGAATCCGACAACTTACTGACGTCGAGACGGCGAGACTTGTCTACTATAGTTATTTCCATAGTGTTATGAGTTACGGAATTTTACTGTGGGGAAGAGCGGCTGACATCCAAACCATATTTGTATTACAGAAGCGGGCTGTACGTGCTATTTACCAATTGGGGTCTCGTGTTTCGCTGAGGGATAAATTTAAAGATATTAATATTCTTACAGTCGCGTCTCAATATATCTTTGAGAATATCATGTATGTACGCAAAAACATACATGAGTTTAGGCATAACCGCGACGTTCATAATTTAAATACTAGAAATAGGGATAAGCTCGCACTTCCAGGTCACCGTCTCCGTAAGGTGAGCACTTCGTTTGCGGGGAACTGTATACGTTTTTACAACAAGATACCATCTGATATCGTCAATATGCCGTTCAGTAAATTTAAGTCTCACATCAAGCGCTGCTTGTTGGGTAGGGCATATTACACTGTAAATGACTTCATTGGTGACCAAGATGTATTTTAGTAGTGTCAATGTGACATAGCCTTCAAGCCAATTGTGCATTCAAGCACTGACTCAGTCAGTCGACTGTGATTTACTATTTGTATTTTGTATCTTTTCTAGTCTTGTGTGTACAAGAAGTTTTTAAATGAGGACACACTGTGATGTTTCTCGCCGGACAGCTGTTTCCCACAATATTACTCTTACTTATTGTCCGGCAGCTTGAGCATGTCATGCTCGCTCAAAGGTCTTTGCTTACGGCGGCGTCGTTGATCGGGTCGCCACTTTCCCGATCACATGGTTGAGAGAGGCGATGGCTGAGATACGCGTCATACTCGTGAACGGGTGCTGTTTGTGGGGTCCGGTCTGTTCACGTTTGCAAGGACTTTTTGTTCAATTTATTATCCTAGTTATATGGCTTTTGACGTAGAGACCTCGTCGTGTTGTTCTCATAGTAATTATTTTATTTTATGTTAATGTTTATTGACCTTACATTTAGTAATAATTTTATTTTTGCTAGTTTTAAGAATTTATTGTTTATTACCTTATTACCTTATTATTACTTAATGTAACTTACTTTTAAGTATAATTATGTTTTTATGATTGAAAAAATGACCTTCTGCTGGAGTTTCTTGCGGCGCTTCTTCTCCGCAATGATGGTCTTGTCCGAAGCGCTGGTAGATTCACTCACTGTACATTGCCGACGTGTAAAAGAGCCCGCATGTGGCCAATTTACTGAATAAATTATTTGAATTTTGAATTTTGAATTTTGAATTTGCTTAAAGGCATTTAACAATAAGCGCTGCTCAGTGCTCACATATTAAAATTAACCACAATTTCAGTAATAGCTCATACTAGTTACTTAAAAACGTCTTTATCATCTACGAAGTCATTTATAGTATAATATGCCTTACCCAGCAAGCAGCGCTTAATGCGAGACTTAAATTTAGTGAATGGCATATTGACAATATCGGTAGGTATCTTATTGTAGAAGCGTATACAGATCCCCACGAATGATGTGCTTACTTTACGAAGACGGTGACCTGGGACTACGAGTTTATCCTTATTTCGCGTGTTGAGCTTGTGAACGTCACGGTTATGCCTAAATTCATGTATGTGTTTGCGAACATATATGATATTTTCAAAGATGTACTGCGACGCGACAGTAAGAATATTAATTTCTTTAAATTTATCTCTGAGTGAGACCCGTGAACCCAGCTGATAAATAAAACGTATAGCCCGCTTTTGTAATATAAATATGGCCTGGATGTCAGCCGCTTTTCCCCACAACAAAATCCCATAACTCATAACACTATGAAAATAACTATAATACACCAGTCTCGCTGTCTCGACGTCTGTAAGTTGGCGGATGCGCATTACTGCATATGCTGCAGAACTAAGTTTACCCGCAAGGGTGGATATATGCGAATTCCATTGCAGTTTTGAGTCCAAAGTAATACCTAAAAATACTGTTTTATCTTCGAATCCCATTGTCTCATCCTTTAGTCTTATAATATTCCCATTCACTCCTATCACATTTGATAAAGAAAATTTCATACACTTGGTTTTCTTGGCATTTAAAAGTAAGTTGTTGGCTGTAAACCAGTCAACAGTTGTTGACAACGTGTCATTTATGTCATTAAAATTTGCCTGTTTTCTATCTACTTTGAATAAAAGTGTCGTCGGCAAATAGAACTATTTCATGTTTGTCGCGCACGACATTATTTCTATTTACATTCGAAATAGGCACAGAAGAGTTTAGATTGTAAGAGTGTTTAGCTGTGTTTAGTTAGTTATCCTAGTCCTATCTTAGTTTTTATTTTTATTTTGCCTGACCCTGTAATTCACAACTTCGCGGGCTGTTTTTACAACACAACAGTAAGGTTAACATTACCGAGCATGTGGAAGAATAGTACATTATTGCCTAGGCAGTGAAGCAGGCAATTGCGGGCCGAGAATTGGTTTAAACGGACGAGCTTGCGAGTCCGTTTAAAAATACGAGGCCCGCAATTGCCGTTCCTGCCGAGGCATATATAGTGCTTTTCTCAAAAATCGCAAGAAAAAGATCGCATATAAACACAAACTTCACGTGAAATAACCTCACTCTTTACCGCCATTATTTTTATGACAAGGAGAAACGCAAGCTTTTTTTAGAAAAAAACACTCAAGCTATTCCAGACACAGATAAAAAAAGTTACGTTTCGAATAAAATATGGATGAATAACACTTGCGCCCTCATTTTATTATGGCCGTTTTCACTTTTTAAAAAGTTACAAACTAGATAACAATGAAATTTGTATGCAACATTGCGGGCTTGTGTAGCGAGCACGCAATGTAATTTTTTTTAAATTTGGGAACTGTCTGTAAACTATGTACTTCGCGTCTCAGTATGGAGTTAGTAATGTCAACTTTTCCGGTCATTTTTGAGAAATAGTACATTATTGCCTAGGCAGTGAAGCAGGCAATTGCGGGCCGAGAATTGGTTTAAACGGACGAGCTTGCGAGTCCGTTTAAAAATACGAGGCCCGCAATTGCGATTCCTGTCGAGGCATATATAGTGCTTTTCTCAAAAATCGCAAGAAAAAAATTGCATATAAACACAAACTTCACGTGAAATAACCTCACTCTTTACCGCCATTATTTTTATGACAAGGAGAAACGCAAGCTTTTTTTAGAAAAAAAAACTCAAGCTATTCCAGACACAGATAAAAAAGTTACGTTTCGAATAAAATATGGATGAATAACACTTGCGCCCTCATTTTATTATGGCCGTTTTCACATTTTAAAAAGTTACAAACTAGATAACAATGAAATTTGTATGCAACATTGCGGGCTTGTGTAGCGAGCACGCAATGTAATTTTTTTTAAATTTGGGAACTGTCTGTAAACTATGTACTTCGCGTCTCAGTATGGAGTTAGTAATGTCAACTTTTCCGGTCATTTTTGAGAAAAATAAGTATGTATTATCTATGTAATTGTGTTGTGCTCCTACCGTGTGCAGCACGGCGGGCCCGGCGGCGGCGCGCGCCAGCACGAGCGCGCCGAGCTCGGACACGTGCTCGGGCGCGCGCTGCGCGGCGCTCGGCGGCGGCGGGTCCTCCTCCATGTCGCCGGGGCTCGCCTCCGCACTCACGCCGCCTTCCACTAGGGATACCTAACAACCAAACAAAAACATGTTACAAATGTTACAATACATTTCTACCTACGGATTTGTGGGTACAAATGCGTACCGAAGATCTACTGTACCCGAAAACCAGTTGCAAATTGACTTACTTTGAGTACTTCCAAGTGTTCTCTCGTGAGATGCCTAACAAGTATGTCTTCTAAAACCTCCTGCGACTCGTTGCTTCCTTCCTCTTCGAGCTTTCCAGATTCGTATAGAGACACAACGTAGTCCCATCGTTGTGATAAGTGAACTAACACTGTGAAGATAAATAAAAACATGTTAAATATAGTTGACTAATAAGTTTCAGTCATACATTTTATTTTTGGGAGAAGGTTTTCTGGCCAACTGTATATATTAACTTGCAAGATTGTCCAGTACATACGTTCATTGCAAAAATAAATAAATAAAAGCTTGTAAAAACCCTTCCGTCGTTGGATATCATATTCGCAAAACATGATAATCCGAAAAATATCATAAAAGCAAAATATCATATTCGCAAATCATCATAGTAGCAAAACATAACTATTATTAAGACATGAATTAGACAGTGTCGACGGAGCTCCGCTACTGCGGAGCTCCTATTTCTGGGTGGTTTGGCCCTCCGGGCCAGCTGCAAAACTAACATAACCTAAACCTACCTACGATTTTATAATTAGACCCCGGTATCGGAGGTGCAAAATGGTAGCTGTCAAGTTCTTAGGGATGGGTAATCATATTTTTGATGTTGATATCGATACACGATTTTTCTATACATTAGGTTGTACACAGTTATTTTTTTTTGATCTATGATAATCATTGATCGTAAAAATATAAAGTGTACACATATTTATGAACTCGACTGTACAACAAAATATATATCTATGGTTGCTATTACTTTTCTTATGTTTCGAGTTGCAGAGCAGTGCATAAACACTCTTGTGATAAACCTTTTCAATAGAGATTAATACTGGCCACTTATACTGATAATAAATTATTTACGTCAATAGATAATCATTGTCACTTTACAACAATTTCTTCGATTAAATAGCTGTTTACGAGTTTATTCGTCTAAAATCATTTATACCATAGAAAATGGAGTCACTTCTTGCAGAACACCCTGAACTCCAAAAAACGAATGAAAAAATTTACTGCACAGTGTGCAGTGTACACATCATTTCCAGATCTTGGAATATTAAAAAGCACATGGAGTCGAAATGCCATCAAGAGAAAATCATCAACGCGTGTCCTAGTCACATTGATTATTTAATAAAGGACATTCCAATACTTGTAAACCAGGACGATAAAGTATATTGTATATCTTGCAACTCCGTTTTGACTCCAACAAAATTTTGTATTGAGAGGCATTTGAAAACCTTTACTCACAGAAAAACAAATGAAGATCAATTTAACTTTAACCGAGATCTGGTAAAGTTTTTCATCAGTTACAACATACCTTGGACCAAATTGGAAAACCCAAACTTCAGAAGTTTCATGGACAATTGTCTCAATAAAAAATATGGCGATGTTACATTACCGAGAGAATCAACTTTACGCAAAAATTACTTGCCTATAGTATTTAATGAGAAAAAAGATGCTATAAAAGAAGAACTGTCCAACGAATATATATATTTGAGCATTGATGAGACTACAGATTCAATGGGTAAAAAAGTGGCTAATGTGATAGTTGGAGCTTTAACAAATTATTTATCTAAGCCCCACATCTTTGCTTCACGAAAATTAGACTCAACTAACAATATCACGATTAGTAATCTAGTAAATGAGGTGCTTCGCGAGTTATGGGGCCATAATTACGAACAAAACTGTGATAAATTGTTATTTTTCGTGACTGATGCGGGGTCATACATGGTAACATCGGGTAAAAATTTAAAGAAAAGCTACCCAAATATGACTCATTTGACATGTGTAGCTCATGGCCTAAACAGGGTAGCTGAAGCCGTGAGACAAGCTTATCCGAAGGTAAATAGTTTAATAAATTTTGTTAAAAAAGTTTTTAAAAAAGCCCCTAAAAGAATAGACATGTTTAAACTAGAATATCCTAATACTCCTCTTCCTCCTGAACCTATCATCACGAGATGGGGCACGTGGATAGAAGCTGTCAGCTATTATAAAGATCATTTCCATAAGGTTAAGAATATTATTTCTAAATTGAAATCCTCTGAAGCTGCTGCTATAGCCAAAGCACAAAGATTGTTCTCTGATGCAAATCTGATAAACGAAATCAATTTCATCGATAAAAAATTTAGAATTTTATCGATCTCAATAACAAAGCTAGAAGATCCAAACCTTTGTTTAAAAGAATCCTTAGATGTAATACTCGAGGTAACAAAAAAACTTTCCTTATTACGTTTGCATCCAATCGGAAAACTTATTTATTTAAAAATGCGGAATGTATTGCTAAAAAATCCTGGGTTCACAACTATACAAATTTTACAAAGTTTGTTGGATGGCAAAAGTGTTGAAATTACTGATGATGTAAATAAGAATACAGTACAGAATTACGCCAAATGTAATTTCTTGCCCATTACTTCTGTCGAAGTAGAAAAGTCATTTTCTTTCTTAAAGTGGATTTTCAACTACAGAAGAAGAAGTCTAACACCCGTTAACTTAGAACAAATTTTAGTAATATATTACGAGACATATATCTCTAATGATAAATATGACTAATTGTAAGATATTATAATTGTTGTGTATATTTATTGTAACTACACTAGTTTACTGCAAAGAATCTGATCATTCATCAAGAACATGGTATGACCTTTGGTGAATATAAAAGAGTTTATATTTTGTTTTAAATTTATTTATGAATGCTTTATGCTAAGAAGATAACTAAAACTTCTTAATGATGAAAGATTTTTTTTTGTAAATAATAAAAATGTTCAATACATGTTGGTTTTGTAATTATATAGTCCTACTTTATAGAATAAACGCTATCATTATGATATAATAAAATATCGACATATAACTATGTTTATCGACATGAAGTTAATATTTCAAAACAATGTTTACCCTTCCCTAGTAATGGCTCGAAATTGACAGCTACCATTTTGCACCTCCGATACCGGGGTCTATTTATAATAAATCCCGACTATTTGTACATATCATGTTTTGCGAATATCGTGTTTTGCGAGTATGATGTTATGCGTATATGATGTTTTGAGTGTGAAAATGAATGACATTTTATTTACACGATTGAGTGAGTGCGTGCGTGAGTGTGTGCGTGCGTGCGTGCGTGTGTGTGTGTGTGTGTGTGTGTGTGTGTGTGTGTGTGTGTGTGTGTGTGTGTGTGTGCGTGTGTGTGCGTGTGTGTGTGTGTGTGTGTGTGTGTGTGTGTGTGTGTGTGCGTGCGTGTGTGTGTGCGTGCGTGTGTGTGTGCGTGCGTGTGGTGTGTGTACTGACTGAACGGCGCGAGCACGTCGAGCAGCGGCAGCGCGACGTCGGCGTAGTGCGCGGGCGGGCAGTGCAGCAGCAGCGGCTTGAGCGCGTGGCGCGCCACGGGCCGCAACCAGTGCTCGGGCAGCGCGGGCAGCGCGTGCAGCAGCGAGCCGCTCAGCGCGCGCGCCAGGCCGGGCGCCGCGTACAGCTCGCGGCCCAGCGTCGTCGCCGCCGCGCCCACCAGGTGGCACACCTGATTAAAAACATCTAATGTTGCTCATTTTGTGTGCGACTGTTCCAGCAATAAAGTCAATGTGCTGTAAAAACTTCGAAAATTCTTTAAAAAAAACGTGTGGCGACTCCTAAAGCTTGCGATACACGGCGAGCTCGATGCTAGCGAGACACGCGCGGAGCGAAGCGTATCGCCATTATGATGTTAGGGTTGCGCATTGGAGAGCCACACCAGCAAATATGTATGACCACTCTTATTAATTGCCACAAAATGGCACACACTCAAGTTTACATCTACTTTAAAACTAGTATACAAACATAAGAGGGTCAGTGGTGTAGGCTTATGGGATCGAACCGTGATCGTAAGGTACCGAGTTCAAACCCCCGCCATCAAGTATCAATCAATGAGAACTTAACCTTAAAATGCATTCTACGTAACAAAAACTAGAAAATGTTTACCTATAATCAGCACACTATCACGTGTAATAGAACTTAAAAGCGACAAAATAATGCATTTAAGTGTTAAATACATTACCCGATGCTTTTATGATGAAATTGATGAACGAAAAACATCGTGAGGAAACCTGCTCATTCGAACAGCTGAGTGTGTCGGAAGATAATTTCACAAAAGATCTTAAAGTTTATCCGAAAGTGTCATGATAAACATTATCTTATTGTGCCAAATATGGTTAAAGAATTATCAACAAATTTAGAGTTGGAGGTAATTCTGTCACTGTGTCTACTCCACTCTGGGAATGAAGGCGTGAGTGAGTTCATGTATGTATACGAACATTATCGTGGAGCGTGTGCAGGAAGGTCTGCATCCTGTCCTGCGGCTGCGGCGGCGGCGCGTCGGCCTCGCACAGCCCGAGCAGGTTGCGGCGCTCGGCGGCGGGCGGGGCCAGCGCGCGCGCGTGCGCCGCGTGCAGCAGCGCGCGCGACGAGGGCAGGTGCAGCTCGTGCAGCGCGCGCGCGAGCGAGAGCGCGTGCGGGAACAGCGGCAGCACGTGCGCGCTGCACGGGTTGCGCCAGGTGGGGTTGCCGGCCGGCGTGAGGCCCGCGCTGAACCCGCCGCGGGAAGCCCTGACACCGATATACCATGTTATTGATGAATTCTTGGATTTAGTAGTGATTGCCAAAATAAACATTGAAATATAAATTTAGTAAGATTTATTTCATTTGTTGGTAATGCCCATGGACCATTTAATTAAAAGTTATTACAGTAACAGTATTACAATTTTTTATCTAAAAGAATGTCACCATTACATTAAATCATTAAGAGTAGTATTTTCAGAATTCCAAATTTACTAGAAGTATGGAAGGTTATTTTTCAAGAGTAATTTCAGAGGCGATTTTTTTGTTCAATTAGTAGATCGACCTCAATGCGACTTATTCGTTTAAATTACTTAATTTTCTAGTGTTTTGGTAGCTGCTTTATTAAGATGAAAATTTTGACACTTGCTATTTTTTGATGGGGAGGAGAAGACACGCGAGCACTTAGGGGATCGATTTTTTACTTTCGAGCGCTCGAAAGTGTCATTCTAGAGTGAGATAAATCTGTGAAATTGTTTTTTGAAATACGAGCGGTAGAATTGAAAACGAATGGTGTGGACCACTTGTCTTTAAATTTTCTATCGCTCGTAATTTCACAAATACGGTTTACAGATTTTGCTCACTTCAGAGTGAAACTTCCGAGCGCTCGAAAGGCAAAGATCGGCCCCCCAGGTCACCTGATGGGAAGTGGAATCTGAGACTTATAGATATCTCAAGTTTGAGACTATAATTTCAAGAATGTAATCCTAAGATTTCAAATGCATCGCCAACCCTGAGGACCGAGATGGAATGCATCTATCCTAGTAATTTCACCGGCTCTTATCCCCAATTCCCCATACTTGAATACAAAATATGCTAATTTAAGTTTATAATTCCCCAGTTATTGCCATGAGTGAGTTCATCGATGCCTAATACCCTCCGTTCAAGCCTAGAGCTCAGTTCGGGGCTGGGTCGATCGGGGGAGATCGTCCCCCGATATCAGCATCGTTCCTAGGTTTGACAGTCGGTAATCGCTAAGCGAGCGTGTCAGCCCCGGTGGAGGAGAGGAAAGTGTATGCGGGGGGCGCACTTGTCGGGGTCGGCGGGCACGGTGGTGCGCTTGACGACGCCGAGCAGCAGCGCGAGCGCGTGCAGCAGCGCGCGCCGCGCCTCGCCGCACGCGTCGGGCGCCGGCGCCGCGTCCAGCCCCACCAGCCGCGCCAGCGCCGCCGCCGCCGCCACGTGCGGGGCCAGCGCCGCCCAGCGCGCGCCCGCGTCGCCCAGCACCTGCGGGGGAGGCGAGACATCACAAACCCGAGACATGCCCAAAATGTTATTCTCGTTTGAATAGCTTATTTTCACTTGGGCTGACAATTACTCTATCGATTAAAAATATAGTTTATTCCAGCCTGCGGTTCGACTGTGTTGTATGATAAGAAATACTAAAACATACAAAGAAAAGTTGATCGACCCATATATTCAATATTACCTCCCTGATGCTCGACTGGATAGACTAGACATACGGATAATGTCAAATCTAAATGAGATTCATCAAAACGTGAATCGACAATAATTATGATACGTGCGAGCCGACACACTATAGATACAGCAATTTAATTGTTTTGTGTTAATTTAAACATTGTTTTAATTTATAAAATGTTAAAACCACTTCTCGACAGTACAAGAGAAAGAATTCCAAGTTACATATCAACGTCTCATCCCCTGCTTTAAAGCAAGGCAAATAGATATTTTTCAGCAGGTGTGAAGTGCTCGTAAGTTCCCCTCTCGAAACCCATGAAAGCAACGGTTGGTATAATGACCTGCGCCACCAACGCGCTCTGGCGCTCGTAGCAGCAGAAGTGGTTGGACACGAGCAGCAGCGCCTCCTGGATGGTGACGCTCTCCAGCGCGCTCAGCCCGGGCCGCGCCAGCGCCGCCTGGCACATCTCGTGCAGCCGCCCGAACACCGGCAGGAGCAGCAGCGGGTACTGGGAAGCCAAGCGAACACATTCACATCACAGCCGCAATCGGCAGGGTGCACAACTAGTGAATAATCAAACGACATGGTATTCTGTCGCTTTCTTTGTATTTGTCTTACTTTCTCAGTTAGTACATCTACTACGTACTAAAGTAAACAGGAAAAGTAAGATAGTATACATATTCTTGTAAATTCAATGAACAGCAAGGCCACATTTTCGAGTAACTCTACGCAATTTATTTCGGTTTATTTTTTGGGTGAGACCTGACAGAGGAGTTTCGAAAGCCGAAATCTCAACGAAGTAACAGTTTGTATAGTTTGTCAGTGCACGCGGAGGACGGGACACAACGCGACCAATGTCGGCGGGTGTAGGGTCACTGACCCTACCTACCTTGGAGGCCAGCTTGACGAGCAGGCTGGCGGCGTGGCGGCGCACATTCTTGACGGCGCGCTTGCGGCGCTCGCCGGGCTCGGCGTCGGAGTGCAGGAGCGCCGCGAAGATCTTGTCCAGCACGCGCGGGAGCAGCTCCGCGCCCGCCACGCCCACGCCCGGACCTAAGGGACTTTTCATTTTAATCCATCTATAAAACAACTCGCTTTCCGCGTCTATGTATAAAACAATTCACTTTCCGCGTATATCTATGAAACAACTCGCTTTCCGCGTCTATGTTTCTGGATATCCGCTAATAATTCTGGCTCGCCCCAATTGCGAAAACTCGCCCGCTCGTTGGAACCAACGCTATTTTATCTATCCACTAGCTTCTGCTAGTGACATCTGCATACTGCATACAATTAGTTTTAGATCATCCCACGAGAACCGTTAAATTTTCCGGGAAAAAAGGAGCCTATGTTACTCAAGGATAATGTAGCATTCTAATGGTGGAAGAATTTTTGAAATCTTTCCAGAGTAGTTTTTACCAACACTGCTACTACCAATGTTTAAACCCAGCCAGCACCATTATAGAGACAAACTCACCGGCGAGTTGGCTGTAAGAGCAGCTGAGGAACACGAAGAGCGCGGAGATGAGTGAGAGCAACAAGGACAGGATGAGAGGGGCGGGCGGCGTACTCGCCACACAACGCTGCAGTAACGCCAGGCCCTCCGCGACGCTTGGCCGCGGCTCGGCGTTTAGTAACCGCGATAGTACTACATCCAACACCTGGAAATTAAAACCTTTATCAAAAAGTGCTCAGGCCTGGTTTCACTATTCAGTTTTTGCACGGAAATATACCCACGCCTGACGCAGCGACTTAAATCCAACCCAGTTGGATTGCTAGGGTTGCAACGCACACAGTATAACAAGGCATTTAATAACACCTGTTACAAAGTTTTAGTAAATATATATCTAAATTGTTATTAATATCAATAAGAGAACTTATGTACGGATTAGGTATCTATCTCAGCTCCGCCGGCTAGACCTCCACCTCGTCGAGTGCGGCGCGCGTCCACTGCTCAACGTAGAACCATTCCCTCCTCATTACCTGCGCCAGCGCCTCCCACTCGACGTAGAGCGGGTGCGTCACGTCCAGCTCCGCCGGGCACGCGTCCACCTCGTCGAGTGCGGCACGCGTCCACTGCTCCACGTACGCCCACGTCACGAGTGGTGCCGCAGTCATACAGTGCCTGGAAACGACAACATTTTCAATGTGCCTGTCTACTGGCAAAGTCTATCATACATATAACCCTTCTTTATCTACACACATATCATAAGTCCTCTATTATGTGTTCGCTTCCTAAATCGATACCTGGGGATCTGTGTGGTCGCCGACAACGGATTCGATGACAGAATGAGAAAAAGTTTCATTTGAAGGATTCCGGATTTGCTGCCGGCGATCATCTCATCTATCTATCATGAATAAAAATTGATTGTAGGCAAGTAGAATTACTAAAAAAAGAACTACTTATAACAAACTAAAATGAGTTTATTTCTATTTTTAAAGAAATATTAGCTTGATACCTGTGTGGTCACCGGGTTAGAATGGTGCCACTCCATGTCTTATCGTGGATGTCGTAAGGGGCGACTAAGGGAACGATAAGGGCTTCTAGTACTCTTGGGCGATGGGCTTGCAACCTGTCACTAATACACTGGTAAACATCTTGGCCTGATTGTGCAAGGCGTGGCTGCAGAATTGTCAGCAACTTTTTTAAGAGTGCTTGGTTATTCTGTGGCTCTGCCTACCCCGCTCTGGGAATTAAGGCGTGAGTTTATGAATTAATTTATTATTAGCTTGATTCGGACGGTATTATTAGATGTTACCCCAAGCCGATTTCACGCCGATCAAAAAATCGGCGGCCTTGGCGCCGCGCCGGCGCGGCGCACACCTCTACTTCAGAGTTGACAAGTCAGTCGGTCCTTTACCTTCTTGATGCAATTAACGATTTATGGTTGTAACTCACCTGAAGCAGTCCAGCATCTCGGTACGGCACCGGCTGAAGAAGACCGCGAACTCCTGCTCGCTGTCGTAGTCCATGCAGGCGTACGTCGCCGCCGTGTGCGCGCCCGTCGCGCGCGCCGCCGGGTACGACACCTGAGGGAGATAACTGTATACTACACTTTCTTTGTATAATTATTAACCTAAGGCCGCGTTTACACTTGCAAGCTATTGCTGGAAGTTAATGAAACAAGCTATACATCGTGTTTTTTATTTATTTAAGATAACTGTAAGCGAATGTTATTTAGGTCAAATAAAGTTAATTTCCCGAAGATAATAACTCGTACGGTTTTTTTTTTTTAATTTAATCATTTAATTACTTTGAACTGGTGTAAAAGGCCCTTAATTGTGTGTGTATGTCACTCCAACATTGACGTATTTAACACTGACTATTAGTTAACTCTAAAGGCCCTTTTAAAATGACCAAAGATACAATGATTTGATTATTTTCACAAAAGCATTTTTTCATAGTAGCGAATTTTCATATAAATAATAAATAATAAATAAATATCAGGGGACAATCTCACACCAATTGACCTAGTCCCAAACTAAGCTCTAGGCTTGTACTATGGGTACTAGACAACGATATAGATACTTATATAGAGAAATAAATACTTAAATACATAGAAAACATCCATGACTCAGGAACAAATATTCGCGCTCATCACACAAATATCTGCCCTTACCGGGATTTGAACCCAGGACCGCTAGCTTCGTAGGCAGGGTCACTACCAACTAGGCCAGCGCGTCGTCAAAATCGCGTTCTTTCATGATCGCAAATTTAATTATTCGCCTTTCTTCATGTAGTCAGTTCATAAAAATATTTTTTGTCTTTGGTGTCAAAATGCTCCAGCACCGCTGCCTTCAACGCTTCATCATTAGAAAATCGATGTCCACGAAGATCCTTTTTAAGGTTGGGAAACAAAAAGTAGTCGCTGGGGGCCAAGTCTGGACTGTACGGCGCGTGAGTAAGTGTTTCGAACCCAGATTCAAGAACAGCAGCCTTGGCAACATGAGCAGTATGCACAGGGGCGTTGTTATGAAGAAGCAGCACTCCTCTGGTCAATTTTCCCCTCCTCTTCTCTTTGATTGCTTCCCGTAATTGGCGTAAAATGTTAGCGTAGTACTCTCCTGTAATATTTAAACCCTTTTCTTTATAATCTATTAATAATATCCCTTCACAATCCCAGAATATTGTCGCCATGATCTTGCCAGCTGAGGGGACGACTTTTTCTTGGGATGAGGTGTTCCTTTAACGTGCCACTGCTGCGACTCTTGTTTGCTCTCAGGGTCATAATGATGAACCCAAGTTTCATCTCCGGTAACAATTTTTTGGAGCCAACCATCAGGGTTTTCACCACACAGCTCAATGAAGTCGGAACAACAAGCAACACGCGTATGCTTCTGAAACGGTGTCAACATTCGTGGTACCCATCTCGCACTAACTTTGGACATGTTAAGATGATCGTGGATAATATCATGTATTGTACCAATAGAAATATTGTTTTTTTGTGCTATAGACCTAACCTTCACTCGACCATCTTCCAGTATAATTTTCTCCACTTTTTGAATGTTTTCTGGTGAAGTAGCTTCAACAGGCCAACCAGGTCTAGGGTCATCTTCTATGCTCTCCCTCCCACGCTTAAATTCATTTGACCACTTTTGGACAGTAGATAATGAAGGAGCGGACTCACGGTAAACTAAATCCATTTCTTCTTTATACTTTTGATTTTATCCCTGTTTAGTCAAGAATTTTATCACGGCTCGATGCTCCAATTTAATTATCATTGTAAAATCGCTCATGGTGATCACGTTTGTTCAGCAGTAGCAGAAAAACAAAAGAACGTGTAGGCTTCAAATTTACTTTTTTTTACTGTCAATGAATGACTCTTCGCGGCCAGTATTAAGAAGTTTACTAAAAAGGTTTGTAAGATACCAATACCGAGAATTTATTGAACGCCCCTCGTATATTTAACACTATAATCGAGGCAGTGATAGCGAAAGTGGACTTAGTTAGTCCACTCATGATCATTGTAATCAAATAATCAATATTACACTGACAGATTATAAATGACTACATATTTAATATGTTATTAGCAGGGATCGGAAATTCGGATCGATATTTACCTAAAGTTGGCAAAATCCCGTAAAAAGATAGGCGAACAAGGCGTCGGCTTCTTAAAAATATTATTTTAATAATATTAGTTCCGGGATTCGGGGATTCTACAAAATGTTATTATAATAATTACTTTACATGTAGGATAAAACATTCATTTTTGCTCCTATAAATTCGTTAGGTTAATGAGTTACAGGTAAATTAAATAACATTTGGTAAATCTATACATGAAAAATAACTTCAAACAGTTAATATAAATAATTGATTATGAATTAATGCCGGTGCAATTTATTTATTTGGAAATCCTAGAAATTTTAGTAATGTATTCTATGATTGAGTCCGCCTCCATACAACTGAACAACAAAGCCGGTGCGAAAGTATAGGTAAATATCGATCCGAATTTCCGATCCCTGGTTATTAGTCTGGACATCACTTGCAGTCAGCTGAGTTTGGTTTTGTCATAAATATTGACAATCATTAATCTGCTTTGGGTTACTCCACTTTTGCTTCAACATTAACGTAGATTCAGTTAGTTTGCTAAAAGCACAAGACCGGTCTGAGTGGAGAGCCTTGGGGGAGGCCTATGTCCAGCAGTGGACGTCTTTCGGCTGACATGATAATGATGATGATGATGATTAATTAGTATGCCTGGTGTAACACCAGGAAAAATAGAACAGTTATTAGAGGAAGATGGCTCTGGATGGCAGGGCATGGGAACATGCGACTTTACCTGGAAAATCCTAATACCACTTTTGCGTCGGTCGGAAAGAGAGTAAATATGAATCGTGCCACAGTTCGAAATATTGTTAACCGATACTTAAACGAGTATAGAATCCAAGATAAAGCTCGGAGTGGACGACCGACAGGTCCTTCAAATAAAAAAATAGAAAAGAAAATAGTGTCCACTTACAAAAATTATTGTTATCTGTCTGTGCGAGATGTGGCAAAAAAAGTTAAAACAAGTGCATCTATGGTGCAAAGAGCAAAAGTGCGTCAGAATTTAAAAACCTACAAAAAAGTAAAAACCCCTAAACAATCGGTAAAACAATACAATACCTCCGTAACAAGGTCGCGAAAACTTTACAAACTGCTGTGCAATTTGAGTGGAACATGCGTTCTTTTGGACGATGAGACATATTTATGTGAAAAAGGATATTTCGACTTTACCAGGTGACCAATTCTTCACTACCGAGAATAAAGAGAATATTAGCGATAAGAATAATTTATATGGAAAAATTCGGAGAAAAATATTTGATCTGGCAAGCAATATGTTCCTGTGGGAAACGCACGGGGTCATTCATAACGAAAGGGACCATAAATGGTGATATTTATGTTCAAAAATGTATAAAAGGGTTTTTATTACCATTTATAAGGAAACATGAACGGAATGTGTTGTTTTGGCCCGATCTGGCTACTTCACATTATGCCAAAGCAACACAGGAGTGTCTTGCTTTGAATAATGTGCAATATGTGCAGAAAGAACTGAACCCCCCTAACTGCCCCCAACTACGACCCATTGAGCGGTATTGGGCGTTAGTAAAAGCGGAACTACGTAAAAACTGTGCTCCAGCAGTATCAGAGGAAGATTTTAAAAAGAAATGGAAAAAGCTTGCCACCAAAGTCTCCGAAACAACTGCGCAGAACTTAATGGCGGGCTTGAAGAAAAAAATTCGCTGCTTCAGCTTCCGCCAAACCCTCAAACCATAAAATGTGTATATTTATTGTAAAAAGGCACAATTACTCATTATAACTAAAATAAAATATCTTTACTATTAGTTACAGTTTTATTGTTATCGTGAATATGGTGTGTAAAAAAACTTTTCGGTACAGGCTTTAATTGCATCCGTAATACCTACTTATAATCTTACACTTATTTTGCACGGAATGCCGTAACACAGCAAGATTTCCAAAGAAAACCACTAAATAATAGTCAAAAACCAGACAAAAGCTTCTTTCCCGCCACAGTTTTTTTTTTCATTTTCAGCATAGATTTTTGGCTTATGTATATTAAAATAACAAATTTATTTAATTCAGTCACCTCGTCTGTCTGGCTGTAGGGCTTAATGTCTTAGTCTAGATGACGACAATAATATCTTATGCTGTCTACACCAAGCATAAATACGTAATTTACACGCATTAGAAGTGAAAAATATATTCATAACTTTTACGCGCGGGTCACATCACACGAGCGATGCGGTAGCGTTAACGAAAAATTGAATGACGATGTAGTGTCAATACCACACGGCACCGCGGCGCCGCTCCTCCGCGTAGGCGTGTTGCCGCGTGAGCCTCTCGGCTGATTACCCACACCGTCATACAAATGTAATGTTTGAAGTATACAAGCCCTGACCTTGAGCAGCTTGGGCGCGGCGGCGTGCAGCCAGCGCGGCACCACGTGCAGCACGGGCGGCAGCTTGGACACGTGGTCGTGGCGGAACAGCGCGAGCCAGACGCCGGCGGCCGCGTGCGCCAGCGTCAGCGAGGGGTGCGCCGTCAGCGCCAGCAGCGTCTCCAGCAGCACCGGCATCCAAAACTCCACGCCGTGCGCGAAGTTCCACAGGGTGGTTAGCTGCTGCCCGAGACCCACTAGCACCTGCAAATTTGGAAACTAAAGTTACGATTTTGACACAAAGTTTAAAGCTTGGTTTGGGACTAAAATAATTTTACGAATCACGGTTCCATTTTTTGCATGTTTATAAACACATCACAAATGTCTAGGGATCCCCATGTTATTTTGCAGTACATCGCCGATGGTACTGACCTTGATTTTGTTAATTGATTACATGTACGGTTTGTCTTTTTGTTTTGTTTCGTTTAGTTTAGTGTGTGTGCCATGTGTGTGTAATCAAATCACTTTATGGTTCCAACGGAAGACCAGCGCGGGGTTTAACGCGCGCGCGTTTCGTGAGAACAGGCCTTTTATCTATTTTTCCTACTCCTGTACTTTTATCTGTCATTTATATAGTCACGAACACTAATATAACAATATAGATAATATGTCCGCAGAACATTCCGTAGAAAAGTCTATCTAGTCTATTCCCCTTAACAGCACTTGTGCTTTTTTGAACCAAAACGATATGCCTAGCTGCCAAAGCTTACACCTAGGTTAATTTGACCAATCAAAATACTTCACCAAATTAAACCACCAATCACAATACACATTTACTGTCAATCGGAACGTTAGGTTCTTTTTGGTATGTAAACTCTTTTACTAATTTAACTCTTTAAAAAAAAACATTTTATTTGGTATCAACCAACCAGAACGCAGCTATATTAAAATCGACCAATCAGGTAAAAGAATTCATTTCTCAAATCATTAGGTGTTTTTTAGTCCCTATTTCACAAGTTAAATAGATTGTGCAACTTTAAAAAAAAAAATTAAACCTGGCAAGTGCACATCAATTTTAAAACAAAGTTAACCATAGACACATATTTTGTTGTTTTCGAATGTTTCTCGCTCGTTTGTTGTTCTGTGCTTCGTTCGTTCGTATCCTAACCTAGGTATATTAATTTAATTTTGCATTTTATTTGAAACCTAGTCGTAGAAAAAGTATTGTATGCAACGGTGTATAACTAAGTCAAAAAATACTCGTGGCGTCTTGCTTTACGATGTTCGCCTGCGGCTCACATCGTAACCACACCACTCGTCTTTTTTGACCTCTCTTATACAACTGTTGCATAAACTACTATTAATGCTTTGTTGCGTTTTGATTGTCTGTTTGTCAAGAAAATTGTTTTTTTCTTTCTTTCATTGGAAATTTTCAAAATAATGTTGGCATATTTTGATCCTTGGACATTTTTAATATGCATTTTTATTTGTTTTGTTTGTATATCTGAATCTTTGCGATGCACTGATAGTACCATGGCAATGCAATTTTAAGACTGAATTCACATCCCTTAAATTAGTCTCGAAGAGTTGTGGAGAGAAATTAAATACAAGCCGCAAGATAAGTGTTTTCTTTTAAACCCAGATTGCAATGCGAAGTTTATGATAGTTTCATTGGTATTACCTGGGAGAGCTTCTTTAGGAACAAGTAATTTTTCTCATCGACCGTGTTGATGCTAGCGACGGCCGCACGGTGGATGCACGAGATGGCGTCTTCACTGAACAGGATCATCAACGGTTTCCGCTCCTTCGCCTATAATCGCAAAAAACAAAACTATTACGACTTCTCAGTCAATTCTCATCGGTGTGCAGCAACACAAACAGATGAGAAGATAAAGAGAAGAAAGAAGAATTGATTCGCTTTTGATACAAATGTGTTGCTGTTTCGAATTTTAGAATCAAGGCCTAAATCCATATGTCTCTTCTTCTTTCCTTTCCACCCTCCATCCCGATTTCGTCACGGTCAACGCGCAAGTGCCACTTCTGGTGATTTACTGGTGCCGTTTATTACAAGACTGTTCATATTGCTGTGAAAAACCTTTTATTGGATAATCCAATAATCTCCGTGGGTGACTATATGGAACGGGAAATGTAAATTTATTATTGTGTTGCTATTTATTAATCATTGTTCATATATACACATCGGACGAGTGAGTGACCATTATTAGATATTTAATTGTTGTTTTAATTATTAGTTATTTAGACGTTCACAAGTTAAGAAACCTTTCCGATACTTTCTTTCTTTTCCACTCTCAATTTCTATTTCAACGTACAAGTGGCGCTTTTGGTATTCCACAGCTGCAGTAACCCGTACATCAGGTTACTGTCAGGTCTGCCATTACGATCAGGGGCCTGTTACTCAAAAGTTTGTAACTTGTATTACGAGCGGAAATCTCTTTCCAACACTGTATTAACAATTTGAACGCGTTGCAACGTAATATAACGGGTCTCAGACGCCAGTCTTGTAGCTTAATAAGTTTAACGGCAATTGCCGACGTTTGGCCTCAGTGCCACGAATTTCCGTTGCCAAATTTCACGTGATTTGCCTATACAAGTTACAAGCTTTTGATAAACCGGCCCCAGGTTAATCTAAAGTTTATTTTCACACGTAGCAAGAACCTTACAGATCCCTTCCTGTTGACGACCTGGAGCAGGCACTCGGCGGCGGGCAGCTGGAAGGCCTCGTCCTGCAGCAGCACGCAGAGGATCTGCAGCAGGCGCCCGTTGTTCATCACCACGTGGTTCGTCGACACCCACTCCACGAACCCCGTCAGCGTTAGCAGCACCACCTGGGCACACATATCTTTAAAACTAAGGCCAAACCAACGCGGTCAGCCCGCGTCCGCGCGATGGCGCTGATCTGATGGCCACCAGACGCGGGTTGGTCGCGTTGGTTTGGCCATGGCCTAAGTTCTCTGCATAGGTCTTTTATGTTTTAGAGGAATAGGGCTGCTAGATGATCCGTTATATAAAGGGTATTTTTATTAGGTAGAACTATATCCAAACGAACAGAATACAATGCCATGTTGTAAAAACCAATTTTACGTATTGTACACTCGTGTTTTGAAAACGTGTCGAATAAATGAGTTTTTCAAGTATGGCACCACTTCTTCCCCCTATTACAAGTATGGCAATTATAATGAAACTGACACAATATCATATACTTTCCAAAAATCCAAATACCATACTGGTACAAATCGGAAAAGCATGGCATGGTGATTTTCGTGAATAGCTACTCGACGGTGGTACATAAATTAGCCTGATACAAAAAGATGAATCGTTTTTTTTAAATTAATGTTAGGTATGGCAGGCTGTAAGCCACACTAGAGGAGTATGGCATTACGCTACCGAATACTTTATTTTTCATCGACTATCGGAACATACAAGATTTTTGGTTTAACAAATCGTTCGACCCTCGTAATTTATAGAAATAAAATAGAAAAAGATTTATTGCCCTCTCAGCACAGTAATTTTACATATTAAGTAAGATAGATACAAAAACTACAAAAACGACAACAATTCTTAACAATCTCTACCAAAGTTATGGCAAAAGGTGCAAGACTCAGCATATGCTGTGGGACAGGTGTTTCAGCCTGTACCTGTCATTCGATGTATGAATAAGCCTTAAGGGCTCACTGCATACATCACGACCACAGAGCACTGAATCGTCACCGCGCGCCTCTACTAGAGACGGAAGCGAAGACAATATTCGTGCTTCGCAGTTGCGCTGAGCGCAATTGATGGAGGTAAAGGCCGTCAGTGTCTATTTGGACGTTGTAGAGTGCACATGATCTAAAAAGCGATATTATGCCTCATTGTGCTGTGATATGGTGTAATACCCAAAGTAAAAACGTGTATAAACAAAATTCTGGCGTATCATATCACAATTAAGTATTTAAAATCAATTTTTGGTTATTTGAAAATTGCGATTTGAGGTTATCTTGGAACACAAAACCTTCTATTTTTCTTCTTCTTAACACAAAACCTCCACCGCGCCGTAAGCAGTCTCACCAGCCAGTGACGCCAGTAAATGCGTTAGTGAAGTGTAGCGGTGTATGGCGTCATATCGATAGAGTGCATCGATGTCCATAAAGTATCAATGCATTTTTATTCCATTTAAAATTGTTAATTTAATATTAATTTTCCTTTACTAAGTGTTCCTTTTAGGTTTTCTAATGATGCTTACATTAAAGATAAATGGATATTAGCAACGGGAAAGTTAAACTGGTTTCCTCAGAAACATTGTACGATTTGCTCAGACCATTTCGACGCTGGAAGTACCACGAAAAGGAGTACCAGAACATAGCTATCTTCTGATGCTATTCCAACAATGAAACTCCATCCTGTTTTTAACGAGGTAAAACTTTCACAAACTGATTTATTTCATAAACATATAATTTGGTAAACTGCTTTTTCCGGAACTGAAAATATTTCAGGATTTTTTTCAGGACTATCGTGTCAAAACGCTTTAGGTTGGTTAGTTTCATAGAAATCCTGAAATATGTACAGTTTCGGAAAGAAAAGCGGTTTCCTAAATGATGTTTGTGAAATCAATCAGTTTAAAAATATGTGGAAAAATATGTGGACATCAGACTGAACTACCTTACAAAAAAACGCAACTCCAATTTATTAATACGAAGTTATTGTAAAAAGTTTCAAGTTCAAGTTTTCAATTAATTTTGATTTTAATAAACAACCCCAATAAAATGATTTCTATTATTTTGGCACATAGTTGGTAATGCATGCCTAAAGGTATTATGAATAATTTTGAATATTGCCGAAATATTGTTTTTAAAATAGTCATGTGTCCGATTTTGGCTCATTAAAATATCGATAAAAATATCGACCTCACACCGCAGCACTCTTAGGCACTTGTGACTTTCTTGTGGCGCACAGATGGTTGACATCTAAGACAATACGGATACATCATTTAAGTAGTAGTGCGTGTACTAGTGTGAGGAAACGGTGACGCTCACTGACACGCTTGATTTGTATGTAAATTTTGGAGCATACCGTCTCTAGTAGGGGCACGGTTCTGTGCTCTGTGATCACGACGGAAAACATAAAACAATACTTAACTCAGATCAAAGATATACTTATTTAGCATAACCTAATATCTATAATATAATAATTCAGACAGAGCATTCCTAAAACCAGAATTTAATTTTAATTTTACATTTCGACGGTTAACCACCAATCCCTCCTATCTCAATATGTTAAAACTTTACAGTAGACACAAAAAGCTTTGTATTTTGGGCAAAAATCGCGCGTTTTTTATGTAACAGGTATTGCCAGGATAACAAAAACACTAGAAATATGCTTTATTTGAAATCTATATAGATCTTTCTAATGTGTGCGTTAGAGGGTATTTATCATGAATTGCGAAAAAAAGTTGTTTGACTAAAAATGTCAGTTAGGAGGTATTGGTGGTTAACCGTCGATTTGCTAGGTTTTTTTTTAATGAATATGTTATATATAAATAGTAAAGCCTTTGTTTGAGTAAAGCCTACGCTACCAGCGCTATGACCATAATTTTCCTTTTCGTCATTTCGTTATTAGACCCCTGAAAGGTAGCCATACTTAGTACAAATGACTGGAAATTTTCACTATCTCCTGCTCTATGACCGGGGACCGAACCCGGGATCGCTAGCTCCATAGGGTCACTACGAACTCGGCTAACTAACTACATAGTCACACTTATTTCTTTGCCGATGTCTATAATAGTAGCAAAGTTTTAATGCCTTTTGGAGTTGGTAACATGACGGAGTTCCATAAAGTTTTATAACCGTTTCCAACGAATTACCACGCAGCTCGTAAATCGCAAGAAACGGGGTCACGACTTTTACAATGCAAAAAACAATAGATTTATTCACTTGTTAATATGTTTTTAATTTTGATAAGTATATTTAGTTCATTAGCGTAACGAAAATTAAATTTAGTCGGTAAAAAAAATATTTTCATTACCGAAGTTGCTGTAATAGTACATTATACACAAATAATGCCTCAGATCGCAGGTATTTGACTCCCGAGCCGAAGGAGAATGAGATTGATATGCGCTCTGAGGGTTTCCTTATTACCACCCGTGGTGTGTACTGTGAAGGTCGTAATACCTTCACGTTTCCTCTGTTGAATAATAATACAAATAGGAATGTTTCTCGAGATTTAACAGGTGATTAAAATACAGACCGCCAGCAGACTTTTACGTAATAAATAAGAAACCGCGATCCTTGCGTATTATATTATTTTTGATAAAGTGACCAATATAATCGTCCTATTTCATTGTTCATTGATAACTACCTTGCACCTCCACAGAGTCCAGGTTGGCATAAACGTTAGCAAAAAAAAAAACTAGTGCAAAGTGATTTTATGACTAATGAGTAATCATCAAATTAGAAAATTCACTTTATATCATTCACAATGAAAGCCAACGATATCCAACACTAGAGGATGAGCCACTTTCAGTATAATGTCGCCGTCAGTACAGATCCCGTCACGTAAAAAGACCGCTGAGCGACAGTGGAGGGGATGTGTTTGCACATGGGTACCAACAGCGTGCGCGTATAAGCAAACCGGCGGATTGTTCCCCCGTCTCATCCCGTTCACACCACCAATTTCGTCGATATGGTACATCGCCAGCGGCCTTTTACGTGGTGGGAAATATAGTCGGGAGTGACCTGCACGACGCGGCCGTGGCTGCCGGCGGCGGCGGCGTCGCCGGCCGCGGTGTGCTCGCGGAACTGCTGCACGTGCAGCTCGATGAGCCGCATGAAGAACGCGAAGATCTCCGCCATGTTGCTCGTCAGCGCTTGGTAGATGTCCTTGCGCCGCTGGTGCTGCTCCAGGGTCTAAGGTGAAAAAAAAAGATGTTTATTTTGTAAGTAGGCCGCTCGGGCACTATTTTTTACACGTCAAAAACCACTGCTGAGAAAAAACGCCACAAGAAACTCAACAGTATATGGCAAAGATGAACGAGAAATAAACAATAACCACTTGACTGTTAAGTAATGCGATTGTATAAAACAACGATATCTTATTGACGGTAACCAAAAGATTCAAAGTTAAACAATTTATATTCTCTCTCCTTCCAATTTCATCACCCTGACAACGAGCACAAGTCACTCGTCAACTATGCAATCAAATTGGTAGCTGTCTCGTGTCAGCTTTCGCATCAAGCTTATAAAATAGAGGCCAGCATATCATTGTTACGAGCGTGGGGCAGGTAACTGGCAGAAATTCATCTATTTTAAACCTATTTCTCCCAAACTGCACACAAAACCCGAGTGGGAAGAGTACGCCCTATTTCCTTCAAAGAAGTGGGAAATTTGTACAGAACAAAGTCAAAAAGTACGCGGAATAAAAAATGTGCAGGAGCCCCATTTTGAAAGTTCGACTTAAATAAATCATTTTTACTTTTTTTTATTTATAAAAATAAATTGCCTATGTCCAGCAGTGAACGTCTTTCGGCTGATATGATGATGATGATGATGATAAAAATAGTACAATAAATCTGTATAAATTAAGGACTTCCAAAAGGTCAATAGTCCGTCATTTTTGGATTTTTATGAATGGTTCTACAGCCATCCAAAAATGGTGGATGCTCGACCTATTGCAAGGTAAAATGTATGTTTATTGTAATAAAAAGTAGGGGTAAGCAAAGCAATACAGAAAACATTCCATTTTACTTTTTGATACGGCATCCTAAAAAGATAAACTACGACAGAAAGAGAAGTAACTCTTCTCTAAGCAGGATTCTCGAGTTCGTATTTATTTACTGTGTTATCATCATTTTACTTTGTAAATATATTTTAGTGTCAACGTACAAATCTATAATGGGAAGAGAATTTGCCACCACATATTCAATCATATCAATTCTGATTAGGAAAAATGAATTAATAAGTAAACAGATAAATAAAATGTTGGGAAAGAAAACTAAATATAACATTACACATTTTGGTATCACATTTCAAGACCGTTTCACAACAAATTGGCAACGCAAACGTGCGATTGGAAATTGTGAAATGCAAATTAACAACATAGCTCTTATCTATCAATCAACGCTAACTCTAAACACAATCCTTAACCTCTAAATGTGGCCTGACCTTCATACAGCAAAATGCATTGAAATGACTCTGAGCAGTGTTCCTACAAAAGCTATATAAAAACATAACATTTTATTTCAATTTTAACTTATCGCCATCATATGACACGTATTTGAGACATCAAATATATTTTTTTTAAATAGTATTTGGCTTGTGATAATTTTGAAACATTACCAAATATCATGGGCCCGTATTTTGGTCGCCTTTATCGCGGTGGATAAAGAATCTGTCACGCTCGCACTTACGTACTAGTCAGCAAGTGACAGGCTTTTCGACTTTTATCGACATCGATAAACACGACCATAATCAGCCCGCAGGGCGGTCGCCATTGCAGACTATTGCTGGTATACCAACTCGTAATAGTAATCCTTTACGAAACTTTCTATTTAGAATCCATCAACAAAATCATATTGAACATTTGTAAACGGCAGTGATTGCGCTTTCTTATTTTAGTGTCAGCGTAAGGTAGGTAATCTTAGTGCTTAGAGATGGCAACGAATTTTCAATCTTGAGATTACATGTCCTTGGGTGTCATCCAGCTGCCGTAATACTAAATTTGACCTCGGAAGGCCCATCATACTACAAACAGAGTTTATTGTGAGTGGAACTATGAATCTACCCTCAAGGCAATAAAGTTCAATGACGTTTGTTCGATAATGCTATTTTCAATTTAAGAAGGTAGGAAATGAACTTTATTCCCATTACAAACGGTTCAAGTCAAATTGCCTCGATTATGTACATCCTATTGCACACTGGGCCTTACGGGGTTAATTGCACTTAGCTGCCTTCTTTGGTATTACGGCAGTCACAGTGTACTTGCCACTCGCCATAACCACTTGACAGTCCAGCTCACAAAGGAGTGAGGAATGTAATTACTAATTAGATCACAAACTTACCGTCAATAAAACAATGTCGTTATTTTACCAGCGTGGACCCTTGTCTAATAGTTATTTATGTGGTACAGAATTATTACACATATACGATAATTTCAAACTACATACTCCATTAAAAGTTCGGACCGGCGTAGTAATGCCTGCCTTCCACTGCGAGAGGACCGAGCCCCGTACAGACTCAGCAATTAGTTTAGGTTACAACGATGACATCAAGTGTTTCCACCGCGAGCTAACCTCTTGAAGAGACATCGTTGTAAGCCAAACGGAGTCAGTACGCGCGGCGCCCGCTACTCTCGCAGTGGAAGGCGGGCATATAAGGACCCTGTTGGCAGAATTTGTGTACAATGCCTTACTTGTAAAGTAGCCACATCTTCGACAAGCCGGAGGAACACGTGCAGCACGATCTGCGTGTGCATGTGTCCGCGTGCGCACGCGTCGCTGAGCTCCCCCAGCAGCGCGGGCCACTGCTGCGGCCACTCGCGCTTGATCATCTCCACGATCACCCGCGCCAGCGCATCGTTCAGGTGACCCGTCTCCCACCCGCCCATGTATAGGAGCTTCATGGCATTCTCCTACAGGATAAGTTTGATGATTAGTCCAAAAAATACTGTCATTTTTACACGCTGTTTGAGAAAGGGAAAACGAGTTTATTAGTACGGCCCTTATAACTTATTTCTATACAGGGTGTAAGGGACGGCTCACCGAAAACTGAAACCAGTGGCGGTACTGCCATATAAGCCCAAAAGCCGGGCTTGCCTTGCCTTACAAAAATAACTATTCATTAAATGCACGTAATGTATTAGATAGGTATTTCACCTTCGCGCGCCGCGCGCTCTCACTAAATTCTTCAAATCAAATTACATGCAACAGTAGTACCTACTAAATTTTACCGCGCACAGCCGGCCGCCACCTACGCAGCACAGCGCTCAGCGCTGTGCGGCAACCAGTCGAACTATTCATGACGCGGCTAGCTCGTATCTCGCTCGCACGTATTGGCTTGCAATCGGGCTTTCATATTCTCTGTCTTACCCACCGAAACGGCATATGCCCAAACACGACTGGTCGTGTATTAATATGGCAAATAGTATGAGAGTAAAAAGCCCTGATTGCGTATGAAGTTGTACACGAGTCCATAGTAAATGCGAAATTCGCTTCGCGCAGGCGCGGAGCGCGCGTAGAGCCGCGTTAGCGGCCAACTTCACTTCATTTCTATTTGTTGACAAATGCTTTTATTCACGTGTTGAATAGTTTGTTTAGGCGTTGAGGCGGCGCGGCGCGGTCAGTGCAATAATAAGTTTTTTTTTGTGGTGTTGTGAGTTGTGATTCAATTAGATTGACAATGGAGGAAGTCCTGTGTGACTGTGATATTTTAAAGTGTGCACAAACTTTGCTTGTCGACGGAAAGGTAAAATGTTTGGACTTTGCAGAGAAAAAGGTACTTATTTCTTCGGCAAAACCTACGCCTGACTTGTGTATTTCTCAGAGTAGTAAATCGCACAAAAGACAGTTTAACAGGTCAGTGTACAAAACTCATTGGATTGTTGGTTGTTCGCACTCTAATAAGTTACATTGCTGGTGTTGTATTTTCTTTTCTAACGACAAAAACGTGTGGAATACATCTGGTCTGGTTATGACGATTTAAATAATTTAGCTGGCGCCATTAAAAGACACATGAATTCTCGAAAACACATGAACGCGGTAATTTCTTTTAGTGATTTTGGTAAACAGCGAATTGAGACATCTTTATCGCGCCAATTATCAAAGGAAATTACAAAACAACATGCGTGTTGATAACAATAGTAGCTTTTTTCAAAGATTAGTCGATGTTGTTTGTCATTTAGCACAACAAGAACTTCAGAGGTCACGATGAGTCTAAAACTTCATTGAATAAGGGTATTTTTTTAGAGCTTGTGTCGCTACTTTCAAAATAGGTACGATGGCGTTTTAGAAAAACACATTCGATGTATACAAATAATAATTTAATTTAACTATGTTGTGTAATATGTATGTAATTTTTAGATAGGTAATTGAAATAAAAGTAAGTACTTATTGCTTTCTCCCTAGGCAAGCAAAGTTAAAATAAGAAGTTGAACCTTTATTTTATTCTCTCATACAAACCAAGCGGCTTTTTTCAAGGCCACCGAAAGTATGCAATTGCTGATATGTCTGTAAAATTATATCTAGTGGTAACATGCCTTCAGGGTGCTTTGGTGAGCTCATCCACGTAAGCAAATGCCTATACCTACAACTGCAGAGTGAAGTGAAGATTGATCAGTAATGTGGTAACAAGATAAATTTATCCATAATAACCGTAAAAACTACAAAACATATCTCTCGGCTTGCCCTATTCTGAAACCCTAGGCACGCCACTGACTGAAACCATAGCTTCAGACCATTGTACTGGTAAACCAACGAGAAAATTTTCGTTTTCCCGGGAAAAATTCCACTGGATTTCAGTTCAGTACAATGGTCTGAAGCTATGGTTTCTGTTTTCGGTGAGCCGTCCCTTACACCCTGTATACAGGATGGAAAGTGGATATGGGTCAAAGTAAGGGCAGCCGCTGCAACTCATGCTGTGACGCGGAAAAGACCCTAGGAGACATTTTAAGTTACATCTGTTGACAATTAGATATTGTGAAAATGTACCATAAGCGAAAAATAATCCATTAGGCACAAACTTAATTCATGCAAAGCGATTCTATTTCTATCAAGGATTAAGACATTTTGAGACCAACCTAGGATAAGCTTCGTCCACATTTGTATCATTTTGCCGTATCGTATCTCAGCCGCGTATCATGATCGTTAGTGTGGACTCAAATCATGCTACACGTCATATCTGATCGCTTGTGATCTATTTTGCTACGCGTTTATAAAATCCTCCACACGTTCGCGATCGAATACGCGTATCGAGATCGGTAATACGCCGCGATCCACCTCGAGTAGGTTTTTCCCTGATTATCAAAGGGGATATGGCGTTATACGAAACACTGCTACGCTACCCACGGCTAGTACGGGCGCATTATTTGACGCCATGGTGGTAGTGATGCAGTATGCCGAATCTATCAGCACCGATTCGCATTTTGTCTATATAAAATGGCTGTTTTGTATGAAAATGCGTACGCATGCGAAAGGAGAATTGATGCATCTTGATACAAAGTAAAAAAAAAACTAGACAAAATGCGAATCGGTGCTGATAGATGTATCTGCACCCGTAGGATACACATGCTAGATATGACACCAATGATCGTGATCGCCAAAATTATACAAGTGTAGACCCAGCTTTAGGTTAGCAAACTGGGGTATTATTATTAGTTATAAGCAGAATAAAAAACATTTATTATTTACGCCAATTTTATCTTTAGGCATACTAAGGATCATAATTTTCATTCTGTTATTTTCAAGTGATGTTAATTTTTTTTTTTTTTGGGTATCCAGCAAAAGGTAATGTCACAGGAATATCTTTTGGTCACTGTTCTCACTGTTGGTCAAGCCCAATTATTGCCAGGGACTGTATGTATAGTAAGCCAAAGCCATTTTATTGTAACAATAGGGATCAATAGCAAAATTATTGTTTAAGCAGCTGGCTCATTAAACAAGGCCATTGACCTTAATTATTACTTTAAAGATATATAATTTATTTGTAAAATTAAAATTAATGTATACCTTAATAAAAATCTTCTCAGCCTGTGAGATTTGTGTCCACCTGTATTTGACTGTGTGCTCCATCAGTTGCAAGCCAAAGTGTTTGACAACAGCAGAATACTGCCCACTGGCCAACAGCAAGCCTGCTTGAGCGCACCATGGGGAGCTCTCTTTGAAGCTAAAAAAACAGTTATCTTTTGTTTTCAAAATCATCAAATGAGTAAAGGTTTTTTGTTACTCAAAGATTATGTTTGGGTGTATAAAGCTTGTGCGAATAAGGGATTAGTTAAGTTTCCTCTGATTGCCTCAAGCATACTCATTAAGGACCTTTCTCAACTGCTGCAGATAAACCCAGGTAATTCTGAGGATACAGATGATGCTCGCACAAAAGATCTTGCAGGTTTTATGTGTATTTACAGGACTCTACCTAGATAAGATGAAATACCAATTTTATCCAGTAACAACATAAATCAATATCAGATGTCAATGTCACTGAAATTGACTATGTCCTAAACTACGCTCTAGGCTTGTACTATTATTACAAGACAATGATAAACTAAGACAGGAAAAAATGCTCACACTCATAGTCATAACACAAATATCTGCCTATGCTGGGATTTGAACCCAGGCTCACTAACTTTGTAGGCAGAGTCACTAGCAACAAGACCAATGTGTAATTGATTAAGAAACATTTTAGCTGTTTCAAATTATGCAACTCAAACAACAAAGCCTTGGTAATTTAGTTAATTTTATAAAATAATTAATTGAATCTGAATCCAAATTTAATATGAAATATCATATGTAGCCGAGTTTATTTACTAAACTAAAGCATTAACACCTGCATTGGCAACCTTTACTGATACAAAATATGCAGGAGCAAAGTTCTTGGCAATGATACTTATATGGAATCTTCCTTCAACATTCTACATTTTGCTACTATTTCATTATTATACTATGAAAAAATTTTTGGTAACATTTCTAGGGTTGCATGATTGTACACAAAAGCAGCAATTGCATCATTGTCTCAATTTCATGCCTGATGCACTTCTCATATACCTTTCACAAGCATTGTAGGCTTGATTGCGAGCATCATGAGCCACAGCCGGGTTCAGGGTGAGCTCCACTGCATGGCTCAGTTCGTCCGCGATCAGAGCCACCTCGCCGCCCATTTCGGCCATGCCTCCGACGTTCATTGCAGCCTGATCCTATACACGAAACTTTATCACAACTATCTAATTCAAAACATTGACCAGTAGTAAGGTTAAAAATAAATTAATCGAGTTACGACATTTCGATTCCTCATTCCAACAATGAAAACATGACGATTTTTTAAGTATATGCATCGTGAATAACATGCGAAATAAATAATAGAATGGTGTAATATAACTTTATTAATTTACTTACGAGCTATCCAAAACTCTATCGCCATAGAACACTGTTTCCTTTACTCCATATTTTGTTTTTCACGACACTGAAAATATAAAAATTAAATTGCTACTAGAATTTAATGTAAAATAAAATAATGACACCTGCCCGGTGTGATCGTAAACCAATACAATGAATGCATTCTTTATTTTCTATCGAGACTTACACATTATGGGTGTGAAAAGCGGGGCTCAGTTTCTTTTCTGTAAATAAACCGAGTCGTTGGACAAGATTCGCAAGAACAAGGCGCAAATTAAATTCAAAACACAAGAAACACCTCGTGTGAGGAATACACAGAATTTTCCATAAACAAAACTGTTATGTTTTTAATTCATAAGTTACTGGCTGGCTGGTTGCATTGATAGGTACTTTCTGAAGTGAAAAACCGTCAAAATCATAGTACAGCACTACGAATACGAATAACCTTTTGTCGATGGTTTTTGTTGTGATTCCGTCCTGTCAGTTCAATTTGAAATTTAATGGGAATATTATACGATTACTGGAAATCTGGCTTTAAATAAATTTACTATTTAATTTGGAAGTGGTCGAAACTCAACTCACGTAAAATCTAAGTAAGACCTAAGGGAAATAGCATGGAAGAAGAAAATACACTATTAGAGCCGTCGCTGGAGAAACAATTAAAAGGTCACAAAAATGCGATCACTTCGCTCTTTTACAGTCCAAACGAGCACCAAATAGCGACAAGTTCCCTGGATAACAGTATTCTAGTAAGTGGTAATGGGTTTTATGTACCTACTTTGCAAGGTCCAAACGCGTTATATGTATTATTTTCATTTATATAAAACAAATGCTTCGGTTGCAGTTATGGGAACTACGAGGCTCCATGAAGAGTTACAGGTTCCAAGGTCACGACGAGGCGGTGATGGACGTGACGTTCTCGCCGTCGGGCCGGCACATGGCGTCGGCATCCCGCGACCGGAGCGTGCGGCTGTGGGTGCCTACGGTCACGGGCAGTACGGGCGTGTTCAGAGCACATTCACAGACGGTGCGCTCTGTGCAGTTCACCCCCGATGAGTCCAAGGTTGTTATGCTCTGTACCTAATTATGTGACAATTAAAGAATTTGGTTTCGAGTATTCTTTCACCTTGGCATGCCTCAGGTTCTTTACACATGGCCGTGATGCCAATCTAAATGTTTTAATCAAAATTAAGGGATGTTTGACGTGTTGGAATAGTTGGTAGTGACCCTGCCTACAAACTTCATATGTAAATAACTGGTTATTAACTGTTTTCATATGAAAATAACTGGTTATAACTGGGTATTTTCATACAAAAACAGTTAATAACCGGTTAAATTGTATCCCCTACTAAGCTAGCGGTCCTGGGTTCAAATTCTGGTAAGGGCAGATATTTGTGTGATGAGCGCGAATATTTGTTCCTGAGTCATGTTTTCCATGTATTTAAGTACATATTTCTCTACATAAGTATTTATATTGTTGTCTAGTACAGTCAAGTTTAAAAATAAATATCTGCACATAGTTGCCTAAATATTTACACAGACCTTATTGCTATAGTAATAAGGTCTATGTACATATATTTGAGACTTTTTGGTGTTTACATATTGGTGACCTTGACTGTACCCATAGTACAAGCCTAAAGCTTAGTTTGGGATTAGGTCAATTGCTGTGACATTGTCCCCTGATATTTAACTTCCAACTTTCATGATGTTCTTTCAGTGTGATTAGCGCGAATATTTGTTCCTGAGTCATGTTTTCCATGTATTTAAGTATATATTTCTCTACATAAGTATTTATATTGTTGTCTAGTACAGTCAAGTTTAAAAATAAATATCTGCACATAGTTGCCAAAATACACTCGCTAGCAAAAGTATCGAATCACTTTTCATTTTTTCATGTGCACCCAATCTCTTTGTAAATCGGTTTATTTTTATAAATTACTTAAATGTAATTACGTTTCTTGAAATATTAGCTTTATAAAAAGCTAGGAAACATAAAAATTGGCTCAGAATTTTTCAGATTATGGGCAATTTCCCAGTTTGTGAGCCTTTACTCGTTACGACGTACACGAGTTGCACTACCCTTGACCTATATAACGGGGGTAGAGGGGGGGTTCCTTATCCCTCGGTCGCCGGGGACCACTTCTCGCAGCCCGCGCCCCGGCCAACGGCAGCCCCCCTCGCAACTCCCGACCCGGTCCCGCTCACACGGATGCCCCGGGATAGGGATTGCGAGGTCCGGCAACACGCCGAAGGCCATGCGTCGCGCCGAGGTCCGTCCCCGACCGATCGCCACTCGCCGACCACCGCTGCCGAATGTGAGGGTAGTTGTGAGTCACCCGATTCTCAACTACCCCCCGCCGCAAAAAGCACGCCGAAGCCGGTAGGTAGCCGGATGGACCCCAGTTCCGGGCTACCCACCCCTCACCTCACCACGCTGCCAGGGTCTCCGCGACGTCGGATTCCGACACGCCTACGGTGCCTGGAGCCGCGATACGCCGAGCCTGTCTCAGCGGGCTGAGCGTGGTGCCGGATCTGTCGTGGGAGCCAGATAATCAGATCCTGATTATGGTGTCCTACTTTACCGGCACCCGGCACTGCTCGCCCGGCCTAGTGGAGTGGATGAGGCTGTATCTCCGGTACCAGGCCTTCCACCTAGGCGACAAGGAGGCCCTATCCGCCGAAGAATCTGAGCTGCTCGAGGAACTTGGCCTTACACCGAGCAGCTCCCCCTTGCGCAAGAGGCCGCGCACGGGGGTACGCCGCTAGCCCGCCCTCCCCCCATCCCCGCGCCGCAACCGCGGACAACACCAGCGACTACGCGCAGGCCGCTGCCCTCACTGCTCCCGCCAGCACGTCCCACCGCTGCGGCCCCCTCCACCGAACCCACACCAATCGCCGCCGCGAGACCCCACAAGAGGGGCCGCTACCCGCCGCTCATAGCGAGCGACCTCCCCGGCTGGCCGAAGCACTTGGCCGCAATCACCGAGCGCCTCGGCCGCACCCCGACCGCACACGCCTTTGGGGACGGCGTGCGCTTCCTCCCGACCACCGAGGAGGAGCATCAGTGCGTGCAGCGGTATTTCACCGAGCTGCACGCCCACGAAGACACCCGGGGAGTCCGCTGGTTCTCCTACTCCCAGCAGGAGAACGGGAGGCCGATGAAGATCGCCATCCGCGGACTCCCCGCCTCCACGGACACGGCGGACATCTGCTCCGCCCTGGCGGCCAAGGGATACCCGGTGGACTACGCGAAGTGCATCCGAGGGCGCAGGGGGCGCCCTGGTGCGTTTTCTACGTCCAGTTCACCGGGCCTGTCCACCAAAACTCCGGGGTGTACGCAGTGCGCGAGCTGCTGTGCATGCCCGGAGTCTCCATTGAGCCCTGGCGGGGCAAACGAGGCCCCGCCCAATGCCACCGCTGTCAACAGTTCCGGCACTCCAGCACGCAGTGCCACCTACAGCTCGCGTGCGTGCGATGTGGAGAGGCGCACGCTGCCCAGGACTGCCCACGCCCGAGGGAACTACCCGCCACTTGCGCCAACTGCAAGCCCCCCCCCCACCCCGCCAACTTTGCCGCCTGCCTTGTCCACCGCCGAGAGGCGAGGAACAGGCACAGTGGCGCGCACCGCCACCGCCCGGAAGGGCCCTACGCCGGCGAGCGACCCGACCCCCAGGGGAGCGCGCCCCAAGAAGAAGCCCCGAAACATCCTAGCAGCCACAACATGAACAACACCCCCCTACTCCGCTCCCGGTGGGAGAGAGAAGGAAGAGGAGACGGCGAATACCCCCGCCACCGGAGGCACCCGCCCCTCCACCGAGCCCGCCAAGCTAGCCGTCATAGCGCCCGAGACCGAGCCGGCAGTCATGCCCACGCCGGCCTCGAGCGCGGACGCGCCCGCTCAACGCGCAGCGGAACCGACGCCGACTACCGAAGTCGGCCGCGATACCGCTCAGGCACAAGTGCCCGCGCCGCCCGCCGCGGAGGTCGCTCCCACGCGGCGCGCTGCGCTAGAAGCATTTACCAAGACCGCTCCCGTTCCAAAAGCCGTGCCGGTGTTGCAACCTCTGCCGGACGGTATAGAGGAACTTTTTATGGAAGAAACGGACGAGATTCTCCGAGAAGCCGGGCCCGAGGCGGAAGCCATGAGGGCCAACATGATCGCCGTTATAAAATCTCGCTCAATGTCTGAACCCTTCGCGGAAAACATGCTGAGATACGTCCAGGAATGGACATTAGAAGAGCCCAAGACCAAGAACGATGACAGCGAGCGCCCTCCCGCCCTGTCAGATGTTCCCCCAGCTTCCCCAAAAGGGAAGAAGAAGAAAACCAAGAAAAGGAGTTAGAAGCCACACACCTCCCACAAAGCCGCAGATAGGCCCACACGAGCCCAGATGGCACTGACCCCAACTTAGCCAGCTACGAGAGCCCCGAAAGGCCGCTAAGGGTCCTGTTCCATTAACACGACACGACGACACCACACAAAAAACCCAAGACAGGTACGTTGCTACGGGCCTCGAAAGCAACCGCCTTAGAGGGTAAACGACCCTGGAAAGGCCTCCCCACACCCCTTCGCGAGGCGGTGTGTGAGACGACCCCCCCGCCCGCCGGTTCCTTATCAGTCACTTATCAGAAGTCGACCGGTACACATCTCCGTATATTATTCTGTAAAGAACACATGGAAAAATGGAAGCCACTGAAGCTCAAGTCGCCGTAGTCGTCCAGCTTCTGCAACAAGGGCGTAGTCAACGTTCAGTAGCTGCCGAGGTGAATCTGAGCCAATCTACAGTTTGTAAACTTTACCAGAGGTTCCACCAAACTAGAGCTTTTACTTCAAGACCAAGAAGCGGCCGCAGAAGGTGCACATCAGAGAGGGACGACCTCTTCATTGTCTCAATATCCCTCCGAGATCGTCACCAGACTGGAGATACCATCCAGCAGCGTCTGCGTGAGGTGCGAGGAGTGGCTGCCAGCGAGTGGACAGTGAGAAGAAGACTCAAGGCAGCGAATTTGACACCCAGGAGGCCTGCGACGGGGCCCAGGTTGCAGGCGCGGCACCGTACAGCCCGAAGAGAATTTGCAGATTTTTTTAAGACTTGGACCCTTGAGCAATGGACCCCAATTCTCTTCTCAGACGAGTGCAGAATATGTCTGAATGGCTGCGACAGAAGGGGAAGAGTCTACAGGAGATCAGAAGAACGATATGCTCAGTGCTGCTTCTCCGAAAGAGTCGCCTACGGAGGTTATGCCTGTTATGTTTTGGGGCGGCATCTCGTACGACGCGTTGACTGAGCTGGTTTTCGTGCCTAGCGGTGGTCGTGGCGGTGGATTGACTGCTGCCAGGTACATAACGGAAATTCTGGAAGAGCATGTCGTCCCTTATGCTGGTATTTTTGATGAGGGGTTCATGCTAATGCAGGATAATGCCCCTTGTCATACCATGAACTGGCCAGCGATGAGTCCGGACCTTAACCCCATTGAACACATGTGGGCCTATCTGAAGAGAAAGGTTCGGGTTCGGGATCCTGCTCCTGCCACTGTTGACGTGTTGAAGATAGCTTTGCTAGAGGAATGGGACGCTATTCTTCAAGACTACGTTAGAAAATTAATTAGATCGATGAAAAATCGCTTAAACTGTGTCAGCAGGGCTAGGGGTGGCAATACCCGATACTAATTTAATAATAATAAATCGTATTGTATGTTAAATGAGCCTTTTATTCCAAGTTTGCCTGTTTTATTTTTAGCGTATTTTCAGGCTACTTCCGTTATTCGGGGTTTTTTTTCAGCTTTTGGGCCTTGAATATTAAATTAGCACATTTTCCAATGCGTTACATTAGTATCTTTTATTTGGTACCATAATTTTCAGATTTGGGTGGGAAATTACAAACATATTGGATGCAAATGAAAAAATGCAAAGTGATTCGATACTTTTGCTCGCGAGTGTATTTACACAAACCTTATTGCTATAGTAATAAGGTCTATGTACATATATTTGAGACTTTGTGGTGTTTACATATTGGTGACCTTGACTGTACCCATAGTGCAAGCCTAAAGCTTAGTTTGGGATTAGGTCAATTGTTGTGACATTGTCCCCTGATATTTAACTTCCAACTTTCATGATAGTATTCTAATAATAACTGAAATAGATCCCTTAATTAAAGGGACTGTAAGTTAATATTTTGTACATTATCTTTCTGTTTCCGTCCAACTTACATACATACATACATCTGGTACATCTTTATGACAGTATCTCTAATAAATCACCTTTGTTTACAGATACTAACAGCATCAGATGACAAAATCATAAAGCTGTGGTCAAGTGATAAATTCAAGTTCATATCATCCTTTGTGGGCCACACCAACTGGGTGAGGTGTGCCCGTATCTCCAATGATGGCTCTGTCATAGCTTCTTGCTCTGATGATAAGACCGCGAGGCTCTGGAACCCTGATTCTGGAGAGTGTGTTCACACATACAAGGATCAGAAAGGCCACGGGGTGTGCTTAGCATGGCACCCATCTGGCTGCTACATAGCTGTGGGCACATCCCATGGAAACGTCAAGCTTTATGATATTAGGACTCATAGTCTCGTTCAGTATTATAGGTAAAGTACAGCCGAAACCGTTTTTACTTTTATATGATAGTCTGGCTTCTTAGAGTACTTCATGATATGTTAATGTTACTTTTTACAGCATACACAGTGATGCAGTAACCCAATTAGCATTTCACCCTAGTGGAAGTTACGTAGTCACAGCCAGTAAAGATGGAAGAATGAAGGTATGAAACAATAAAGAAATCTGAAGTAGCAATAGAGTATAATTTTGCAGTTTTATATGCAGCATAGTAACTGTTTTGCAGATACTTGACTTGTTAGAGGGTCACCCCATATTTACAATGACGGGGCACACTGGGGCTGTCAATGCTGTTAATTTCTCCCCCAGTGGAGACTCCTTTGCTTCAGGCGGAGAGGACAAACAGGTTTGATTTGTTGTAACCTGCTATCTGTATAGCATACTTTTATATTGGTTTTATTGAACACAATTTTATTTACTTTTTGCAGGTGTTTGTATGGAATACAAATTTTACGGAAGTAGCAAATGAAATGAAAGAGAATATTGAGCAAAAATCATCAAGATCACTTAATGCTAGATCTGCTACATCTGTTAAAGGAAAAAAACAGGTTGTCAAAAAGCCTTTTCGATTTTGAGTTAGATAGTGTAAATAAATACTTCCATTAGTTAAGTAGGTACTTAATAATTAGCTTAGTTTAGATATAATTGGTGGTAGAGAAAAATACATACAGTCCGCGCGCGAGCTTCGAGGAATCGGGGAATAGTTGGACAGGTGTACGCCGCGCCCGCTCATCGCATCGTACCCCGCCTCTCGCGGTACGGGGAGTTGGCCATATAGCCTGTATCATTAACGTAATATTGACTAAATCACTGCGCTAAATCCTGACGTCAGCTTTTCTTGAGATTCCGCGCAGACTGTTTGTTACTTAGTTTACCAAAATAAAAAAAAATATTTGTACTCTTATTCAGGATTGGTCTATGAAAAGTATTTCATCGAAATACTCTATAGCTATCCAGAAACTAGAGTTCCGAGAAAGTTGCTATTATATTAGTCATGTCAAACGCTCTTCTTCATACTAGATGGTATTGAAAAGTATTAATGCATTCAATAATATACAAATCAGGCTGCAAGCGTTTGGTACCTATGCTATCACAGCTTCAAGTTTCCTGTGACATCCTTTGTACACTTCGATCTTCATGAATCTGAGAGTCCCAGCAGCTTTCGAGAGCAGCCAAGGGGCAACAGTACCCTGCTGGAGAATAGTCAAACGGGCCACTATTCCAGGAACTCTTCTAATCCTCGGAATGTGAGTAACAGAAACACTACTTCCGAAAAATCTTTACTTCATTCAGATGGCTCCTCTTACAGTATCAGCGACATAAGCCACATGCCGCGCACCCCGCCCACCCCCGCCACCTACACAGTGCCCTCTATCAACAAGAACAGCACCACTGTTGCGACTATGTGTGGGCGTGAGGAAGACTTATTTGGCATGATCAAACTAAGAGAGAATGATGTATGCTATACTAGCGGCACAATAGAGTGGGTCGGTAGGAAAAGAAGTCACCCTATCAATAGTGGGTTTAAAGTAATAAACGATAGTAAACCCAGTCAAGAACCACTGTTAAAAAAAAGTAAACAATTTGATAAGACTTTCACTTGCAATGGGAGCACAAATGTAGAAGGATGTTATTGTGTAGATGTTCTGCCCACTGTTAATGCCATTGTGGATCACTTGAATGCCCTGCACGAGGCAGTGGATCTCGTGGACCTGAGAGTGACCACACTGGAAGATAGTAGTTAGACCTGTTTCAAGTTATTAAAGTTGAGTTATGCGTGTACAAATTGTCTTTATTAAGTTAGTGATTCTTACTGATATAAAGTAATTAATATCAATGTGAAATAATTCAAAAATATCTTTAATAAAAATACTGTAAAAACTAAATAACTAGTTAAATACATATATAGATCAATGCCAATTTACTGTACAAAATTTCAGACACAATGTGCTATCCAAAGGACTATCTGCATAGATAACGATTGCTGATTATGAGGCCACCTTATTTAATCCTTCCCACCAGGTTGGAGTAGCTAAGTAATTAATTTCTTTCATGTAATAGTATACCTCTCAATAAATTGTGATTAAGCCTCACTGTCCTGGTGTAAAGGGTTAAATAATAATATTAACATGATTTGTTTGTTAAAAATTTCCTTTGAATTTTTTGTACAAGTTCAATACAAGTTCTTGTAAATCTGGCCGCAAAACAGCCATATATTGATTAACTAAATAAATAAAAAAACAGGAATAGATGTATCTGTACTTTATATAACCCATCTGCATAGCATTTTTTAGCCAGCCTGTGATCTTATTTGAGTTACAAAAGGGGTTTGCAACTTCATATAGAACAAAGACTACAATAACATTGGCTAGAAATGCTGTAATTTATTAGTGTCGGTGTAAATTAGTATACATAACAAAAAAAATGGAATGGGTTTCTCAGTGACAAACAGTTTGTGGGCTTAAGATTTAGTTTTCCACATGCATCTTGAAACTTGTATGATCCTTATTTTATTATTATAATATGTCTTAACACATTCAGCTCCAATGTCCTGCCAGTCTGGTTCATTTTGTATGAAAATAAGAGTGATAGGCATTGAATTTGTAAAAAAATGTTTACATGTATAAATGTAGTGAATAATCAACTTTAGTACCCACCGATAAGCTAATTGAGAAAGCAAGATCAATACGAACTTATCCAACAAAAAACAATTGCAAAACATTATTTACTACATCTGTATCCATAACGATGAAGTATTAGCGCTAACTGTTGCTGTTGAGTCAATAATAATAACTTAAAGACCAAACCCAAAATAAAACCCTGTGTTATTTCGAAGTTTTGACTTTCGTTTTACCTGGTCTTGCAGAATATATACTGTTGCTATCTTAACTTTCACTAGAAAAAGATGCCAATTTTTTACCCAAACCCCTTTGTTTTATCAATATATTTACTTAGGAGGATTATCTTGAGACCTTTACTGAGTTCCAACATATGTAGTCTGCTTGCCCGTTTTTTTGATGACTTCTAATAACTTCTCAGCACTGAGAGTTGACGTGACAGATACTTTCTGTTCGGGCAGGCTAATATTCACAGTGTCCACGCCCTGGCCCTTAAGCCGGTTGAGTACCCTCTCTACTGCGCCGGAGCAGCCCTCGCAAGTCATTTCCACGTTAAAAATATGAGTCTGAAACAAACAAGTAACTTGTTATAACTTAACCTTTTTAATGAAATCAAAAAATCTCTTACATGTGTACAGGGTTATTTTTGGATACCCCGATTTATGGGAAGTATTAAGAGACTGTTGAGTGCAAGAATTAGTTCTTTACCTTTTGGTACATTTTACCGCCACATTTATGAAAAAAATATGGCCAAAATAGATGTATTTAGTAATTCATAAATTTATTGTGCTGCTGTTCTGGAATGATGAGGCAAAATTTGGCAGGGGGTCCAAAAGTAACCCTGTATATCGTAAATAAATAAAAATTATGTAGAATGAAACATTTATCCTGGAAATTTTAAAATTCAAATGAGTGATGTTAAACCTTACCGAAGACATTTTATTCTGAGTTTGGGTAAGTTTAATTATTTTTTCTGAAACACGTCCGTCCTTATGATTGTACCCACTAGATACTTTCTTTGTTCATACATACGCTAGGATTTAGGATAATTATAAAAACTTGTCTACGTCGTCGAAGTAAATGCAAGCAAAGATTAAGACGTCATCTACCGATACCAACAAAATTCAGTAAAGTCAATCGGTCATTCACCTTTTTATTGCTAGTATTGCTACCAAGTGCGAGATTAGATTTACACAGCGTGCTAAAATAAAAACGTTCGAGTCAAGGATAATTCTGTACCTTAATCATTAGCTCGTTTTTAACGTAAGCCAGAACAGTTTTTTATTGTCTATGTAATTTCTTTCTGTCTGACATTGTTTGACAAATGGTACCGTATGTCTCCGACAATTCGCGTGAGATTTCTGTATATAATTTCTAGCAAAGACATGAGCCGCTAATGAAAACATGTCACTTAGTGAAAATCTTATAGAACTGGGCTGGTAAATAAATGATAAAATCCTTCAGTTTCGCATGTTTGTACATACAATCCCATTAACTAATGACCGTGTGATTCTTCCAGGCACATTAGTCCAGAAGGTTTAGATACTATAAGCGAAAATGGCCAAATACAGGATGTAAAAGTTCTAAGTAAACGCGCTTTAGACGTAAGTAGTAGATATTGCGACCCATTTGTTACAATAGTTGTGTATGAATGCTTATCGAGCGCGACTTGTGTTGCAGTTTGACTTGCGAGACATCGGTGAGGCTTCGTTCCCTGAGGACTTCACCAAGGACCCGACAAAGCTTGAAAAGCCCATTGTCGTTCAAATCCAAAAGATTAGAAATGTGTCTGCACCCAAAGCAAATGAAGAGTCAAGTAATGCACCCCGGATGTTAAAATTGATTTTAAATGATGGTAAAAGTTCTTGTACAGGTTTAGAGACGAGTCCGATACCTACTATTAGTATAAACACACCCCCGGGAACTAAATTGCTTCTTAAGAATGAGGGGCTGGAGATGTGCCATGGTGTAATTTGGCTAACTCCAGCAATAGTCACTGTGCTTGGAGGGAAAGTCACCCACATGATCGAGAAGTGGGAGCTAGTCCGGAGTCTTGCCAAACATACAAGAGGTGAGTGTTTTTTTTAAAGACTGCAATTGAATTTTGTTTGTTGTATTTGCAATGTACTTATCTGTGATTTAGATATTCTACTAACTAAAATAAACATTTATATGCTGTTTTACTTCTCTTTTGGTGAACTGCCTCATAACTTAAACTAACTTAATTTAAAAAAATCTGGGATAACAACTATCCTATGTCCTATTCTAGGACCTAATCAATATGTGTGCAAATCTGTACAGTGGTGGAAGTGTGAAAGACAGACAAACATACACACAATCACATTTATAATATTAGTATGGATGGAGATACAAAATTATAGATCTATTCATGAGGACCATAACAGTATTTAATTTTGAGATTTATGTGCTATTTGATTCAGGAATATAATAATCATATCCAATAAGTAGCCAATTGTTTTTTAAAAATGTATGACAAAATGTATGTAATTTGAATAATGAATTCTCTCATTGTATTACAATTTTGCAACATGTTTTTTTCCAATTACCCAATGTAAGCCTAGCCAGGCCCGTGTCACTCCGCGTGTAGGTATTAAAAACATACCTCCAGGCGCCGGCCACGGCGAAAGGGCCAATCTAGTAGGCTGCCGCAAGCGAAAGACGACACACGTATAACCACGTATAACCACGTCTAACTTATTATGAACCGTAGTACAGTGAATTATTATTATTATTATTATTATTATTATTTTATTTTAGACAGGCAGTTGGCACTGATATGTCTAAATCCTTGATTACTGCACGAATTGTCACACTGATTTAGAATGTTTGTCAAACTTATTTTTGAACTGGTTAACACTTTTAGAGTTCACAACAATGGAGGGTAATTTGTTCCACATTTTTATTATTCTATTCCCTAAAAAGTTTTTGCCGATATTTGTGTTGTGTTTTTTTGTTGCAAGTTTAAAGTTATGTCCTCTGGTGCGTGTGTTGGTGTTACGAACAAACAGGTCGCTAAGATCCGGACAGTCGTAAAAGCCGTTTAAAATTTTAAAAGTTTCGATCATGTCTCCCCGCTCTCGTCTTTTTTGAAGTGATGTCAAGTCCAGTCTCTTTAACCTTTCCTCATATGGCAATGATTTTAGGTTTGCGGGAATTTTGGTGAATCTACGTTGAACTCGTTCTATCATGTCTATGTCCTTCTTAAAGTATGGGCTCCAGATTTGAAATCCATATTCAAGGATTGGTCTAATGTAAGTTTTGTAAATCTTAAGCATTGTTTCAGGTGTGAGAATTCGGAATGCTTTTCTGATTACATAGATCATAGAGTTGGCTCTTTTAACCATTTGAGATATATGAGGCTCCCACTTGAGGTCGTCGGAGATGAGGACTCCCAGGTCTTTTTGTGTCGAGGTTCCTGCTAGTTCAGTATTATTTAAAATATATGTTAGTTTAGGGTTCTTTTTACCCATGTGAAGTACTGTGCATTTTGTTTCATTTAGGTTAATAAGCCACTTAAGGCACCAATCCCTGACTTTGGTGAGATCTGCCTGCAGTTTGTTGTGGTCTATAAGCGGGTTAACAAAGAGTTTAGAGTCATCTGCAAAGAAACTGAAGTTTGAGTCTATGGTAGCTTGTAAGTCGGTGATAAATATGCTGAACATGGTGGTAGATATCACAGAACCCTGGGGAACCCCGCTCCAGACATGGAATTCGTCTGAAACACTGTCGGCGATCCGGACTCTAAATTTTCTGTCTTTTAGAAAGGATTCAATCCAAAGTAGGAGTTTGCCCCTTATGCCGAAGTGCTCCAGTTTGGCTAAGAGTCTACGATGAGGAACTCTATCAAAAGCTTTTTCATAGTCTAGGTATAAAACGTCAACTGGGTTTTTATTGTCGAGTTCTCTGGACCAAACTTTGACACATGCTAGTAGGTTGGTGACAGTGGATCTTTTTCTCATAAAGCCATGTTGCTGGTCTACGATGATGTGATTTTTGTCTAGGAATAGTCTGATTTCATCATTTATAATGGACTCCATCAGCTTAACAGAGAGGCATGTAAGACTGATTGGTCGGTAGTTGTTAGGGTTAAGTTTGTCTCCCTTTTTGTAGATTGGTGTGACAAGGGCGTTTTTCCACATCTGCGGTACTGTAGCTGTGGCAAAAGATTCGTTCATTATATGTGCTAGTGCTGGAAGGATAGCTCTACATTTCTTTAATACCACAACTGGGATCCCATCAGGCCCCATGGAGGTGTCCTCACGAAGTTTCTTCATTTTGTCCCAAAGTTTGTCTTCTGTGAAGAGGATATCACATAGGAAATCTGAGATTCGCGGGGATGTGACATTTGGAGCACTGTCGGTCGGCTCTCTTACATAATTTATTTCAAAACGTTTGGCAAGTGCGTTAGCGATGTCTCTCTCGCTTGTTACTGTGTGGTCCCCATCTCTCATGATACGGGGCACCGAGACTTTAGAACACAATTGTTTCCTTATATAAGCATAAAAGGCTTTGGGTCCAAGCTCTAGAATTCGACTTTCATAATTGATTCTAGATAGTCTAGTGGTACTTAGAAGGGCGTTGTTAAGTTTTCTATATTGCTTATAATCGATCATACATCCTGTAAGTAAGTATTTATCCCATGCCTTACGTTTGAGCGCGATTCCTTGTTTTATACTTCCGTCAATCCATGGTTTGTGTGCTGCGTTGCGAGGAGGTCTAGTGTTTGGTGTGTGTTTGTTGGTCACTTCCACAACTGCTGATTCAAAGGCTTCCCATTTTTTAGTTGTGGTGTTTTCTGTACATACCAAATCTATAAGATTGCATTCTTTTAAATCCTTATCAATATTTTCCGTGTTTGATTTAAAATAGTTTTTCCTGATTGTTTTTTTGCTCTTGTCAACTTCAGTGTTATTTTCTAACTGTATTGATATCATTAAGAAGTCATGGTCCGATTTACCCACAGGTGGCTGATGTTCAATTTCTGTGATAAGATGTTCGTCGTTTGTCATGATAAGATCTAGAAGGGAGGGCCTGTTGCCATCTCGGTGACGAGTGGGTTTTTGTACCATTTGATACAGATTGCTTTGTACAAACATTTCCTCAAACATGTACTCTCTCCTAGTGTTACTGTGCTGAATATTTGTTACAGGCCAAGCTATTTCACGGTAATTAAAATCTCCAACAATGATAACATTCTGGCTTTCAGACGCTAAGTTAATGTCACTAAGCAATATTTTTTCTTCATTTACACAACAGTCTTCTGGCCGGTAGATACATGATAATAAGAAGGAGTGCCTGTTCAAGGTTACGTCTAGCCATAACGTATCTATAGATTTTAAGCAGGGGTAATTGCTATTAATTTTTGATATAATTGCCAATCCACCTACCTCCCGAGCCACGTATACAGCAACACCTCCTCCACGACGTTCACAGCGATCCTTTCGGTACAATTCATATCCCGGGATACTCACTAGATTGTTGGTTATGTTGATGTTGAACCATGTCTCTGTCACAGCTATGATTACTGGTTTAGGTTTGCACATAAGAACACGAGTATGGAATAAATCAAATTTGGGTAATGATGACCCTAGGTTTGTGTAAATAATAAGACTGCCAGTAATTGGTAAGATTTTTTTGGCTTGGTTGTAAGTTGTTATTGTTGTGTGGTTTGGTTTTTTGATAAATTTATTATCTTAGGACAGCCGTTTACGAATTTAATTGTAAGATTTTCTTCTCCATCTTTCACACGCTCATCCAGCTCTGTGCGCAGCACTTTGAGGTGCTCCTGTTGCATAGGTGTTTGGTCTGACTTGATGTTTCTGGCATTGGGGCACTTGTTCTTATTTTTTAGAATTTTCAGTGCATCATGTTTGTTCCTTAATATAGCCTTCATTGGCCTAGGTTTGGACGATCCGTTTCCTGGGCGTCCAAGACGGATAACCTTGACCTCGGACAGCGTGATCCCAGTAGCAATAGATGACACAATTTTTTCAAACTCTTTTACGTCATGCAGATTTCTCTCTTCTGGCTGAGCTGAGTTACTTTCTGGTGCGTTAAAGATTATTACATTTTTGGCCCTTTTTTTCCGTTCGATCAATTCCTGTATAATCTCTTCACGGCTTGCTATATCGTTTCGCCTTTTCAGATCCTCAACTTGTTTTTGAAGTTGCTGTATTGATTGCAGGATGCGTGGTAGGTCGCGCAAGGCCTTTTTGCATTCAGTGCATAAGAATTGGACAACTCTTTGTATTGTCTTCAATTCAAACACGCGTACTTCGGTTGGCGAAAGACCCGCACATTCTTGACATAGTTTAGTACAACAGGAATCACAACTAATGACAATACGTCTATCACTATTTGGTTTATTGCACTTTGTACACTTCATATTTATATAATATTAAGATGCTTTGAGAGAATTTATTTATAAGTTAAGTAGTATAAGGTCCAAATTGGGGGTAGGTGCAAGGTAATATTATTATTTTGATGTTTAATTGTAATTAATTGAAGTTATATTGTTTGGAAAACACTAAGGTACACTTATTGCACTTTATATTATAATATTCTGCTGGTATATTCCACGAAATTCACTTTTAATTAATATTTAAGTACAGAGCACAATTTTTAGCTTGTGTCGCGTTCGCGCGTCGAACTACCCTCTCAATTAAGGCCCATATTTCCTCAAAAAAATTTAGAAGGTATGTAAATGAACACGTGCTCGACTGGAACGCGAGCTAAATTAAATCATATTGTCTATCAGATTGAGTACATATTTCTTTGAAAACCGTTGTGAAGTAAAGCTTCTGTAACGCTAGTTACTAGTTATTATTCTGTGGCCTAGCATCAATTATAAACATTTAAATTTTTCAGGAGGTATAGGTGCTGATGGTGGCCCTCCGCCATGGATTCCATTTGGGCAGCAGCTGGAACTGGTAACTGTAGACAAGCAGTTCAAGAGCATCCAGGAGGCTAATAAGCAGGACAATGCAGAGTTCGAAGCTCAAAGGAAAGGTGCCATTGCCGAGGCTCAGAGGCTCTCAGGGGTCAAGAAGGTAATTCTTTTATATAACTGCATATGCAATTTTATTTAATTGACCAATAGTAATAAAACTCCGTTTTGAATAATCAAAACTAAGATTTATGAGAGAGAAAAGGCAGTGAGCTAGAAAAATTAATATAAACCAGTAGGGAGTGCAATCCGGATTCGTTTTGTATGGGGAAATCCGGATTAAATCCGGATTTTCATACAAAATAAATCCGGATTTGCAATCCCTATAAACCAGTGAGTTGCTGAAGTTAACATTTTCTGAAAGCAGATTGTTTTCTGATATATCTGATATTGATTCCCTGTGTGTTTGTTTGAGTGCAGCATTTTGGAATATTTTAAAGAATTTGCGAAATTTGATTCACTTTTATAATTAATTATTTTAGTTATCTAGTTTTAGCAACAGCAATGTTCTTCATAGCTTCACCTTAGTGGAAAACTTGTGTGACATTTAGAATCAGTAACATATTACTTACTTTTCAGATCTTTGGTGGAGGTACTAAACCCTTACTGGATGCTAATGTTCAGAAGATAATTGATGCAGGGTTTTCTGAAGAACAGGCTGAAAATGCTCTGCGATACACAAAAAATAATGTGGACCGTGCACTTAGAATGTTACAGAAAAGAGACAATTCTGAGAATAGAAGAGAAAGGCAGCAAAAGGAACCGGAACCACCCAAGCGCAAGGGCCGCAATAAGGATGCTAACGACGAAGACAACATAGCCATCAAACCTTCGGGAAAAGTATCACTTTTTGACTTTTTAGAAGATAAGCTCCCTAATGTTCCAGAGAAGGACAAAAGTAATCGTCAATACAATACGAATACTGAGGAGAGGGAAAACAGAAATTACAGGGACAGCAGGGATAACCGAGATAGCAGAGATAACAGAGATAGAAATGGTGCCAGAAATAACCCGCGGCCTTCGGGGTCGAAGTACGACGGGCCCAACAGACAGCGTTCCGACAACAGAGGGCACTATGACGGGCCGCATTCGTCGCACCGGGACGACAGAAGGTACCAGGCGCAGAACGAGAAACCACCGAGATTCCAAAAGAAGTTGGATGAGAAGAATAAACAACAGCAACAGCAACAGCAACAGCAACAACAACAGCAACAACAACAGCAACAACAACAGCAACAACAACAACAACAACTGCAGCAACAGATGCAGGCCAACATCAACTTGACGTACGGCAGCTCTTATCAAAATCAACCGCAGTATGGCGATAGGAACATGCGAAACGACAGGAACATGTCAGACAAGTTTCATCAACCGCAATACGGGAACACCAATAACCACATGGATAGCCTTGCAGAGGCCACCTCCAACTTGAATCTCCTGTCTGAACACTCGCGACAGGAAGAGGCGCGCTATCAAGACCAGCAGTATCAGCAGAAGCAATACATGCCGAATCCGGTGCAGGATATAGCTCCGTTCCGGAGGGACAGCGAGCTGCCGAAGTACCAGGAGCAGCAGGGGTACCAGCGGCGGCCGGCGAACGGCTACATGGAGCCGCAGCAGCAGGGCGTGTACGGCGGGTTCGGGGGGAACGCGGCCTACGGCGCGCGGCAGGTGTTCGGCTACGGGCGCGACCTGCGCGGGCCCTTCCTGCCCGGCTCGCTGCTGGGCTTCCAGAACGCCGCCGTCAATGAGCAGGCGCGCGCCATGCTCGGCGTCGCGGATATACACTGGAAGGTCGGCGACCGCTGCCTCGCACTTTACTGGGAGGACAATAATGTAAGTTTTCCCCGACATGCTCGGAAATGGTAACTGTACTGTTAAACCTTACTCAACCTAACCTAAAATAACGTTACTGTTAAAAACAGCCCGCGAAGTTTTGCGTTTCAGACCAAGACAAAATTAAAAAATTTGAAGCTGAAAAAAACAATTTTCATCACAAGTCATGGTGGAACCCTCGTTGGGCGAGTCCGACTCGCACTAGTCCAGTTTTTTACTTTTTAATACCATGTTTGGACTAGGGTAACTCCAAACCAAACAGCCAATAAGCTAATAAGCAGGGGGTCGTACTTTTGATGCCGATGACGTCAAAATGGCGAAATTTTACACACAGGGTGTTCTGCTTTAATTTGCCGGTACAAATAAAACTACTTTCGAGAGACCTAACAACATATACAAAGATCTTAGTTACATGCGCGTTATATTTGCCTTTTTTTGTGTTGATATAGACTGGCCTACTCTTTAGGCGTTTAATTGCGGCTCTTATTTCGTCCTTAAGAATATCTGGTTCCTGGTACCTGGTAACTTTTCCAAGTTTTCTAGCAGCACTAATTTTACCTGCACTTTTGATACTACCCCCGACGTTGGCAGGTGATCTGACCCGCAATCTGCTCCCGGTAGCGTATGACTATTCTTTATCGAAGTTTTCCACCGTGATCTTATCAAGATTTAATCAATCTGGATACGATACTTGCCATCTGGTGAACAGTATGTACAGTCGACTACAAAAACATGTATAAACTTTTGTACTTTACTTCTATGGTATGATGATGAAAACTTCTTATTATTCACGATCATCATTTCAGCCCGTAGTCGTCCACTGCTAAACATAGGCCTCTTTTTGATTTCTTATTATTAGTGTTTTAATCCACGAAGTCGCGCCCTACTACTTTATTTTACGTACATTGACACAACTGTCCAACATGAATTTAAGGGATGGGCGCGCACTCGTTGTTTAAAAACATTACATTTATTATAACTTTTAAGCATATTTATAAATAAAATGTTCTCTTCTAGTTCTATGAGGCGGAGATCACTGGAATTTCGGCTAACACTGTTGTGGTCAAATTCTGCGCATATGGTAACCATGAGGAAGTCCTCAAGTCCAACTGTTTGCCGTTCCCTAATCAAGGTGAGTTTTTGGATTAAAAATATATAAATAGTAAAATCATAATGTTATATGAATTTTTTGACGGTCACACATAGTCAGATCGTCTGGGTTACAAACAGCACTTATATATGAACCGGCTAGAAATATTTTTGTTGGCCTGCGCCTCTAAGGCTCCTGTTATGGTAATTAATTAAATATATTTCCTTTTTACACATTTAAATTGTTGTAAAAACTGTTTTTAACAAGTAAAATATAAAAATCGAGATGTCAGATAAGCAACGAGCACCGTTACTGGTATTGTTCATGCGTGTAACCATGGTAATAACTAGACCCCGCTATCGGAGCTGTCAAGTTCTTAGGGATGGGTAAAAATATTCATGATATTGATATTCTTACTTTTTCTATACAATTAGTTTTATATACAGTGGTGGACATATAATTAGAAACACTTGCGACATATTTCACATTATACAAGGCACATTGCCGTAAAACTTTTGTTTTTGGAAATAAAACAACAAAATGCATAGAATACGTTCAACAACTTATAATTCATTAAAAAACAAATAAATATCCGAGTTTACAACTACCATTTAGATATTTAGTTACGTACAAACAACTAAACGACATTTGCAGTACCATCCGTCATGGACAAGTAATTAGAAACACTAAAGAAATGAGGTAAAAATCAAAGTTTTAACGTGTCAACATCAACAATTTCAAATTATTTATGTAAAATAATGTTTGGTTTACTAAATTTCTTAACAATTAATATTTAGTTGCATAGCCTTTGTTATTAATGACGGCTCTGCAACGACGTGGCATTGATTCAAGTAATTTCATACATTTATCGAGTGGGATCGAGTTCCATGCTTCAACAAAGGCTTCGTAAAGTTCATTTTGACTGGAATTACGTTTAACGGAGACTTTTTTTTTAACGACGTACCATAAATTTTCAATTGGATTTAAATCGGGACTATTTCAGGGCCAGTCTAACATGGTAACACGTTGCTCACTAAGAAAGGATTTAACACTGCGGGCCGTGTGTTTTGGGTCGTTATCGTGCTGAAAGATCCAGGTCACAGGCAAATGGTCGTCGGTGTAGGGAATCATTGTCTCTTCTAAGATGTTTTTGTATTGAAATTGATCCATTATACCTTCAATCTTACGGACGGGTCCAACTCCGCAACCAGAAAAACATCCCCATACTTTAATATTACCACCGCCGTGTTTGACTATACTCCTCGTGTATTTATAATCAAAAGCATGGTTTATTGGACGTCTAACGTAGCGTTTGCCGGCTGAATTCACCATATTTATTTTTGTTTCATCCGAGAATAACACTTTTTTCCATTCTCGTACGGTCCAGTTAAGATATTTCTTTGCAAATAATAATCGCTTCTCTCGGTGTTGCTTGGTAAGAAGCGGTACCTTTCGAGAAACCCTCCCGAACAATTTAGCTTCCACTAATCTGCGGCGTACCAGTTTCGAGGAAATGTTCCTTGGGTCATCAGGTGAAAAAACTTCATTCCTAATCTCTTTGGAGCCTTTGAACGGGTCTTGTTTAGCTACACGTATTATTTGCGAATCTTCCCGGGGAGATGTTTTCCTTGGACGAGCCTTTCTAACAACACTTTTAGTAGTTCCGTTAGTTTTATAATGAGCAATAGCGTTGAAAACTTTCTTCACAGAACATTCTAGATGTTTAGCAATTCTTCTATAAGTCCACTTTCGATCTAAATGTAATTTAACGATTAATTGCCTGGTTGACTCGTCACAACTCTTATTTTTACCTATTTTTACCCATTTTTACCAATACTTATTATTCACGTAATTTTCCAAATTGACGTTTAATTGCCGCCGAAACAAAAGAAAAAGCTTAAAAAGAGGTTTTTTTTTTATTTTCAAAAATGGAACGAACCATGGATCCCGTTTCTAATTAGTTGTCCAAGCGGCCAGTAATAGAAATTCAACTATCATGATTTTAAAAATCTTTTAATAATTAAAGATAGAACAGATTTACTTTTTTAAATATTTTATGAGTTTTTTAACTCATTGGCTATATTCTGGCATAGTCAATAGTGATTTAATCATTATAATTTTTACTCATAACGATAGTTCAATCTGTGTTTACCTAAGTTTTATGTACTGTTTCTAATTATATGTCCACCACTGTATGTACCTATACCATTTTTTAGACTACAATTTAACATGTTTTTTTTGGAATCTATGATAGTCATTGTCATCAAAAATGCAAACCATTATCAGTACTACAAAAACACTATGGTTTCTATTTTACTTTTCTAATGTTTCGGGTTGCAGCACTACTGCCCAGCAGGCCGAAACATGAATGCTCCTGAGACAAACTTTTTAATAGAGGTATAATACTGGCCACTTATACTGATAATAAATTATTCATCGTGACTGCACTAGATTAATGCAGAGAAACTAAAAAAAAACGGATCGTTCATCAAGAATACGATACCCCTTTAAGAGACATTTATTAATTATTTAATTTTTAATTAATTTATGAATGGTTCGTGCTATGAGAAAAGGTAATTTGTTAGTAATTATGAAATATTGAAGCTCTTTATTTATAAAAATTAAAAATGTTTATCAAATATTCGTTTTGTTTATTTATTTATTTATTTATTTTATGGCATAGGAAGGCAATCGAGCACACAGGCCATCTGATGGTAAATGGAAACTGTGACCCATAGACATTCGCTTTCACAAGACTGCAAATGCACTGCCAACCCTGAGGACTAAGATGGAATGCCTCTATGCTAGTCATTTCACCGGCTGTCTTATTAATTATTATTATATAGCTCTGCCTACCCCACTCTGGGAATGAAGGCGTGAGTTTATGTATGTATGTATGTATATAGTCCTATTTCATAAAATAAACACGTTTAATTAAAGTCGTAGACTCTCATTATGGCAAAGAAAAATTATCGACATATACCTATTAATTCAAAATAATATTCACCCATCCCTAACCCAAGCAGCAAAATATGTTCTTTAATGATCGAGACAACGTTTCTTATTCAGTCTTATCGGATTAAATATTGTCATATAAACATCATATATACGTTTATATAACGCGATTTGGGCGCACTTTACTCGACTTACTGGTCGTATACACATCGCATAATTATCATATAACTATCCAATATGTCACATAGAAGGGGTAACGCTGACTTCTATAACACTCGATTGTTCAATTAAAGCATGTTATATGATTATTACATGTCTACTGAATTGAATAACCGCAAATAATATGACCATTAAGCCACTATGGAAGCTTTTAATATGACTAGTTAGTCCCTTAGTTGCAATTTTCATGACAGTTAAATGATCTATGGATCATATTAGAGCAGATTATATATTTAATTGGGAAATGCGGTGGGGAAATATATATTTAATTGTGTTATTCGGAGGAAAAATTGCTGGTAAGTATTTAAGTTTCATGTTTTCTACTACTATTTTGGTAAATAATGTTAAGAGCATATAAACGTGAAGTATAGTCATATTCATAAACGGTTACCAGTTTATCGACTAAGTTTTACTAATGTTATGTTTAATTTTAATGCCCCCCTTGTATTTGCTCAATTTAAATATTATTTATTTATAAAAAACTAGCGGCCCGCCAGCGGCTTCGCCCCGCTGCAAATTTCTGACTTTCAATTCATTTGTTACAAAAAATGTGATAAATGAAGAACCGCTCGACTGATTTTGTGCAAACTTCACATAAACCATCTACTAATCAGTCCGAACAAAGACTAAACATTTGGTTTGGATAGGTGAGCCCGTTCTTGAGTTATAAAATTACAACGAAAAATGGCATTGATTTTTATATATATAGATATGTGGTAACAATTAATTGTTTGTTATTCGACACATAAGTTGCGTTCATTACAACTATTCATCTAAATTGTTGAGTAATAGTTACTTATTCAGCTAACCTGACGCCATTATTGTTTGTTTTAGGGTTCTCTAAGGCTAGCTCGAAACTCATTTTTAACTTACTTTCTAACAATAAACTTATTTTGAATTTATTATAAGTATAAGAACCTAACAGTAAAAGCTATGTAAAGGTACATGACATACATCAAATTACTTAGGTAGTATTATTTTTGAGTTCGCGTGCATTTAGTAGGCATGCCGAATCGGCATATGCGCAACGTGACGCGTAAGTGTAGTAAATTAAACCTATGCGTATAGAGTTTTGTAAAATTTACTTTATTTGGTTTATAAAAGATAAAAGATAAAAGATGTTTATTCAGTAAGTAGGCCGCACGGGCACTTATACACGTCAAAAATCTACCAGCGCTTCGTAAGAGACCACTGCTGAGAAGAAACGCCGCAAGAAACTCAACAGTAAGTCGTTTTTTAAATATTGCTAATGATATTATACAATAGTAAACTTAACCTAGCATTATATAAAACATTGAATCTCACATAACACCAAAAAATTATATATTCATGCGTAGTTGAGCAGGAAAATGTGTCAAAATTCAGAATTGTCACAAAACTAATAAGCAACAGTAATATAAAAAATATATATATATAGAAAGTATACAAGTTATACTTACCTGTGACGGTGCAAGACAACATGCATAAAAGTTTCGATACATTCTCCTACAGAAACCGTGTCCCCTAGACAATATTACAATATTATTATTTACATATTTTTTATGACTAAGTTATTATTAAATTATTTAGGTGTTGGCCAAGCATTTTTATCTGTTAGATAGTCTTCGACCCTATAGTAAGCTTTAGACATCAACGACTTTTTCAAGTAAGTTTTAAGTACTGGAAATGGTAACTTTAAAACAACGTCAGGTAATTTATTAAAGAAAAGGATGCATTGACCTACAAATGATTTATAAACCTTACGGACACGAAATTTTTTAATAGCAATTTTATTTTTATTTCTTGTATTCAAATTATGTACATCACAATTCTTAACAAAAGAGTCTTGATTATTAATAACATAAATAATATTCTCATAAATAAATTGTGATGCTACTGTCAAAATATTAATTTCTTTAAATAGTACTCTTAAGGAATCACGGGAGTTTAGATTATATATAGAACGAATGGCTCTTTTTTGCAACACGAATATAGTCTGTATGTCAGCAGCTTTTCCCCAAACCAGAATACCGTACGACATAACACTATGAAAATAACTATAATAAACTAAGCGAGCTGTCTCAACATTAGTAAGTTGCCTGATTTTCCTAACAGCATAAGCTGCCGAACTTAATTTACCTGCTAGTACTGCTATATGGGGACTCCATTGCAAGTTTTTATCTATAGTTATCCCTAAGAAAAGCGCCTTATCTACCATTTCCAATCTCTCATTATTAAGAAATATACTAGATTCTACCGGTCTAACATTAGGCAAAGCGAACCTAACACATTTAGTTTTCTTAGCATTGAGTAGCAAATTGTTACTAGTATAGTAAACCAATTAAGTACTTTACCTAGTATGGTATTTATCCTACTGTAATCGACGGATTTTCGGTCTACCATGAAAATTAATGATGTATCATCAGCGAATAGCACAATATCACAAAGATTATCTACTGTGGGTGGTAAGTCATTAATAGGCTTGGGACTTTTGGATGCTCGCTATGGTTTTAGATTCCACGGAGTCGCCATTATGTTAAAATATTATTTTTCGAAGTCAAAGTCAAAGTGTAAAAATAAAACATGTTAGATTTACGCTGTTATACCGATCGGTAATAACCACGTTTTTATGACTGCAATTAATTTTATCATAAATTTATTAGTTATTACACACACATGTCACAGTTCATGCATATATGTATAGGTACGATTTACTTAATTATGCATCCTCTTTGATACTTGCGTTGTGACAGACTACTGACTGACATCTATTTTACCAATTAAAAAAAACACTTGATTAATTAATTGTCAAGTCAGTTTTGATTAAACACGGTTTAAGCAATTTCTGATGAAATTTAAAATGAATAGTTTTACTACTTGCGAAATTAAGTCCTGGTTAGAGCCGTATAAGGAATTAAAATATGTTGAAGAAAAGTCTTGTATATTTTGTTCTTTATGTGATGTATATTTCAAAGCCGGAAAAAAAGTGTTTATTGTGAACCATATTAAAAGTGTACCTCATCAAAAATTTTGAAGTGGCGACTAATAATAGATTGAAAAAGACATTTTTGTTATTGTTACTTAAAGTATTTGTTTTAGTTTATTTTGTTTACTAGCAATAGAGTATTTTATTATTGGTAATTATATAAATACAAGTTGTATGTACTTATCCACTTTGACTTTGACTTCTAAAAAAATATTTTAACATAATGGCGACTCCGTGGATTCTAGAACCATAGCGAGCATCCAAAAGTCCCAAGCCTAGTCATTAATATAAACCAAAAATAAGAAAGGACCTAATATAGAGCCCTGAGGCACACCTAACTTAACAGCGGCTCCAATAGACTGTGTTTGGTTTACAACAACTGTTTGTGTTCTATCACTAAGATATGAAGACATAAGATTTAGATAATTATTTGACAGACCATAATGTTCTAATTTTAATATAAGATTCGCTTAATAGAATTATATTAATTTTAATAGAATTATGAGACCATTGTGCCAATAATTTCCAGTATCTACAGGAGTTACGCATATTTTTTCACTGTTTGTACAGAGGAGTGTTCTGGGTAGCAATGTATAAGTTGCAGAACATTCTTAGAAGTAAAGACATTTTCTCAAGAAATTACTGAGAATATTATCGGAAACATTCGAGAGCGTTGAGAATGTTCTCTTTCCATACAAAATTTAAGAATATTCTTAAAAATTTCCGAGAATTTCTCATATGAAACTTTCACAATTTGAGAAGTAACTTTTCGGTACAATGCTAGTTCTGGGGTCAGAAGGCATTATATGTGGAATTCTTTTATTTAATATGTCGCTAAGTTCTTTTAGCGCGCTATGTGAAATATTGTTATCCGAAGCCCATTTCGTAATTTCAGTGCGGCATTCTAAGTTGTAGAGATGTTCATTAAAATCATCACTATGCTCTGAATTAGTATCTAGTGATGTGGTAACAGAATTTGAAGTAGCGTTATCTTCTTCACTTGTGTATTCAATAAAAAAAAAAAAAACGACTGAACCACTTTCTGTCACAATATCATTTGTCACTTGACTTTCCGAACCAAAACGAGCACATTCGATGGTCTCGACCTTAGATATTGTACTTCTATGCTTTTTTGTCACTTTCCTCCTATAACCACCGCTTCTTTTAAACTTTAACCACTTTTCCCATTCCATTTTTATAAATAAATTTTATGATTTGCTTCATGCAGTTAAGGAAAAACGTTGACTAAAAGTAATGATGGCCACAGTAATATGAAATTTCAGTCATATAATTGCGATTAATAGATATTGATGTTCGATTAACAAGAACTACAACACGGTTACTCGACCTGCCATATAAAAGTTTAGTAAAAGAATTGTACACTACCAATAAATCGACTAAGATTTGTATAAGAGTTTCTTATATAGGCGATGTTTAATAAATAAAGTCGTTATACATATAATATAAGGATTTGAGTTGACGTTTAGTCGTGTTTTTAAATGACCAAAAATATTGCCAATTATTGCTGAGTAATTTGTTCTATTTGTATAAGTGTTGTTTTTACAACCTGTAATAGCAACCTATAACACTTTTATTTGATTTGTTTTGATTGGCGAATAAAGGCCATATAAAAGGATTTTACATGCCCCATGTGTCATTTAAAAGCATTAAAAATGCAGTTATGTCACTATCCCTTATACGACTAGATCGTTATGTAAAACAACCGTGTAAACGTCTACTCGACTTCTCTACATGCCTTAATGATTCTGTCGTTTAAAGATCGGATAAAACACTATAATATGATTAATTGGAATAGAATCGCTTTTATAAGATTGTTATACGATAGCATTATATAAGTTGCAGTTATCCGACTTTTAAAAGATCTTGAATCATGTAATTTGTGGTTATCGACCTCTTAAAAGATCTCAAATCATATAAGCATAAAATTATAGGACTACTTTGCTGCTTGGGAAGAACTTGACAGCTACCATTTTGCACCTCCGATAGCGGGGTCTAGTAATAACAATGTTTTTATAAATATAAAAGATTACCATGGCAACGCTAATCATAGAACTGTTTGTGCGCTTCGGTTACGTGATATTCTGATACCGTTAACAATATAAATATAAGCGGTTTATCGTATGCGAGTAGAAAAACTTGTTTTTGAACTTATTCATGGTTGTCAAACTTTAAAAGTCGGAGGCAATCGTATGGGAGAATAATAATTATGTGACCACCTATGTATGTCGGAGAAAAGATTACCTCTTCGGCGAATTTCTTCTGTTTCTCTTGAAGAAACTCGGTCCCTTTCGCGCCGGTGTGTGACGGCGTGTGTTGTTGCAGCGCCCGTGCGCGGGTACGCGGCGCGCGCGGGCGCGTTCCCGGCGCGCCGGCCGTAGGGCTGCGCCGCGGGCCCGGAGCCCCAGGGCTGCGCCGCCGGCCCGGAGCCCCAGGGCTGCGCCGCGGGCCCGGAGCCCCAGGGCTGCGCCGCGGGCCTCGCCGCGGGGCCCGAGCCCCAGGGCTGCGCCGTGGGCCCCGCGCTCGCCCCGCGCGCCGCGAGCAGCTGACCCCGGCCAGCGCCCCCCGCACTGCCCGAGCGGTAAACTCTTGTAAATGTTTATACATTACGTGTTACGTTACGATCGACGCCTCCCGGCCTGGATACAGCGCGAAGGCGGCCGACGCGACGAACGCGAGCGCCTCCACACAGACGCGCGGAGTCGTCCGAAGCTCGCGAGTGGCCGCCCGCCGCTCCCGCCGCCGCCGCGCCGAGTCGCGGCCGGGGAACCTTTCGATGCCGCCGACCGTCGCCCTATAGGGTGTGACGATCCGACTGCGTGTGGAGACCCCGCCCGGTGCGAGGTCGACTCGTGTCCGGGATGTGGCGTTGAAAAGGTTCAACTCGAGGTTTAGAAGTATTCGAACTTCTATGTGGTCGAGTTCCTCGTTTGAATGATTCTATAAGTTTTTGTAAACAGTGTGCTGTTGATGTGCAATATTCATCAAAATTTGGTGATATTGTCGGCAGTGTGCTAACAAATACTGTGTCAAAACTTATTTAAACTGTCCGCTGACACTATTGATGTGCAAATAGTGTCAGCGGACGGGAAGGATATTGAAAATAAATTGTTTTCTCATTTTTCATGCGCTCGCTATAATGTGCGCGAGCGGGTTATCTGAATATCGAAAGTTAATATATCTAAAGTTGAAATATTGAAGTCCGAAACATCGAAAGTTGAAACATCGAACGGTTATTTTATTATGCCTCGATAATATCAAAATTGAATGTTTACTAAAATGTTTATATACTTAAATAAATCACATAGATGGAAAAAATATCTTGAAAGGAAATATACCTAAGTCTAAAATGTCGACTTCTTTAAAAACGATTGATATCCCCTATAATTCTTAATCTCTAAATAGCATAAAATAAAGTATTTTGTTCATCTTTTAACAGTCTGTTTTATTCCTGTAATTAGTAGTTGAATTCTAAAAGTTAGGTACGACGACGAACGTAGGGCGGAGGAGAGTAAGGTTGAACTGTGATATTTTACCGACTGATCGACCGAAATTACTCAATCAGTTTATACAGTATGTACATTGTTGTGCGGGCAATAAAAAAAATATAACATCGAAGGCTAAGGAGGGAGCCTAGAGTAGGGAAGCCTTCTAAACCTTACCTGACCGAGACAGTTTCTTATTAAACAGACTGGATCGCTCGGTTAGAAAAATGAGAAAAATCTAAACTTTCGATGATTTAACCGTGTGGCATTTCAGACGTAGATCGATTCGACCGTTCGATTTTATAACCTTCGATATTTTAACTTTGGCGTTTTGATCGGAGGCCTTTCAGACGTAGATGGGTCAAACGCACACAAAAAACAAAAGTTGTCTCTCCTGTGGTCAATAGTTAAAGGCTTGTGTGCATATAACATATGTTTTTATCTGAGCGGGCCAAAGTAGACCTGACGCCGTATATGCGGATATGGGTTCAGCTAGAAAATTAGGCCTTAAACACGTTAACTTCTGGTATGTCCACAGGAAAGACGCGAACCTAACTCTGCGTATGACCCAGATATTATTTAGTTCCATATTGTAACGTTCGATATTTTGGACTATTATATTTTAACTGAAAATATATTGACTTTCGATATTCAGGTATGTACCCGATCGAGCTCTAGTATTGGCGGTTATTTTTGTAAAAAATTGCTGTAATCATTGCCCTTTTAATTTTCACAACATGACCCGCTCGTTATTATTCTAAATTTAATGCTTTACTAATATCTGCATCGTGTGAGTGTAACCACTAATTCACCTACGTCGACTTGGTCCCGGTTCGCCCCGGCGGCGGCTGACGCCGCCAAGTCATAATCAGTCTATAAACCATAGAGCGACGATTTCTAATAAATGTTTTTTGGTACTAGTCTGGAACTGTATCTGGTATATCCCAAGCCAAGCGGCTCCGAAAGGGTATATTTCATGCGTAATCTAGTAGTTATACCAGTTGTCATTTGAAAATTTCTAGTCCAATACTGTCGAGGACTTCACTTCTCTTCGAAGTCGTCGCAAGCCGTCTTGAGCAGTATTATTTTACTAAACCTGTTGACTAAGTTCCTACATCAATGGGAACTTTACAGCACGTTTTACTAATACATTCGTTGGTGTGATTTGGAAAAAAAAACTTGCTGATTACTTAATTTTACAATAATTCAATAAAAGAAAAGGAATAATGTGGACTATACTCGATTTACTTTAACTTTTTTCTGTGGGAATAAAAATCCGACCTTAGCACTGGAAAAGTGCAGTTGCACGTGATTGGGTAATGAGACTCCGCTAAAGCCGTACTCACAATGGTAATCAGTAATCAGTCGGCTCTTACATTTGTACGGAGCGGACGCGTTTGTTTACCCTTCTTGCGACTCTTTTGAAACGGACCGATGTCTCCTTAATCTGTCCCATTGTGAACGAGTCCTAAGAAAATGATCGTTTGTTGCCGCCCACTTGGATAACTGCCTCTATCTTTTATCCTTGTTATTTGTATGACATTGTGCAAGTTAGAGAAGCCTATACTAGGTCGTTAAAGTAAATGGAGTATATAGGTAGATAGCAAGTCACAAGATATGAAACGGCCTAAATTAAATACCTCGCCCTGAATACTAGGCTTGAGTCCGAAGCCCCGCCAGCCGTGAGCCGTCGTGACTTGGACCTCGAACGGATACCTATTGTCTCTAACATGGTCGACTTTATCGGCCAAATTAACTTATTGGGGGTTTTATTATGCTACTAAGTACATATAATAGTACAAGGACACATTGTTGCATTACCTATTGTTTATCACTTTCAATCACTTCTTTTGGTGGCTTCTCACTGTGCTTTACGGACTATACAGGGTGTCCCAAAAATAGCACGTCACAGTGACACTGGAGATTTCCCAGCCTCAGACGAACCAAACCAGCCTAACATGACCTCAGCAAAAGTTGCAGAAATATTGTCTTTCAAACATCACCAAAAAAAAAAACATTTTACAAAGCGAAATCAACTTCCGTTAAGAGTGCCGAGTAGTCGTTTCAGTTCCACAAACAAAATCAGAGTGACACATGATATCTTAATGCAAAAAAGTAGGAATTCGTATCACATTTGCCAATAAGGATCCCGGCAACCAAACTAACAAATGAAACGCGATTAGCCGCTTTGCAAGTTTATCATGTAAAGAATTGTAGGATAGTTATTTTAGTTGTAGCCCTGTGACCCAAACTACTCATAGTGCGTTACCTTTCGTTTCGTGACTCTGATTTTGTTTGTGGAACTGAAACGACTACTCGGCACTCTTAACGGAAGTTGATTTCGCTTTGTAAAATGTTTTTTTTTTCTGGTGATGTCTGAGAGACAATATTTATTCAAAACCAATAAGTAACGAAGAGGAACTACGGCGACGTGTCTTCAATGCAGCCCGAGATATATCGGAAACCAGTTTACGAAAATTAAACCGAAATTTTATTCGAAGATGCCATTTGTGCCTTAGAGTCGGAGGGAAACAATTCGAACATTTACTGTAAAAACTAATGAAAATTAAACCCGTTTTTTATTATCTTTGAACCAAGATCAACCAAAAATCAATCATATTCTTCAAAGGAGCACAAACAAATGAGATATCGTAGAGTACAAGATAATTTTTTAGATGATTAGCATTGATTTCCGAGGATCCATATTGGCAAATGTCATACGAATTCCTACTTTTATGCATTAAGATATCATGTGTCATACCATTTTAGAATTGGCATAAAATACGCATGTTTTTAAAGGTATTTGCTCATTTCGTTTGTAGTAAAAAAAAGTTATGGCAGGTGTTCAAAGTTTAAATTACTATGTTGATGATAATTTAAGTCAAGTTCATTACAGTATTTTTCCAACTTTTACATTAGTTATTGACATAATAATGCTTCTATCATCTTAATCAACTATTCATAAACGCGCACAAATAAAAAAAACTAAATTCTAAAGCTATCCCAGTAAATGCGAGCACTTACAATGTCAAAAGAGGCGAAAATTTGGAAAAATCTTTAAATTGGTATAACTCGAAAACGGTGCAACTTTTACTGAGGTCATGTTAGGCTGGTTTGGTTCGTCTGAGGCTGGGCAATCTCCAGTGTCACTGTGACGTGCTATTTTTGGGACACCCTGTATATGAAGCGGAATAAGACATACCTATTTTGCTCATAGTATAGCTCATCTAAATTAGAATGACGCGCCCCTCCATTGCAATTTACATATATCCTACGAAGTTATTGGTGGTGGCGCGTGTTTCAGATTAGACAAGCTCTCCAAGTATCCATCTCGTGTTTCGTGGATATTATATTATTATACAATAATAATAAGTGGAAATGAAAGTGACTCGGGTATAATATTGGGTGAACGACTACACAACGCGTGTTTGCTATACATAGATCGACCGCAATAGGGCCGGCCCTCCCATCGGTCCGGCAACACTGATGTGACACTGTCTCACTGGTCGAGCGCGTCCCCCGGCGCCGTGACCAAGGAGGTCCGTCTTTAAGGTGGAAGAGTTATACTCTACTTGGTTGAACCAAGTATTTTATTATATTTTATCTGTATGTATTGAACTAAACGGCTGCTAATCAGTGTCTCTTCTCTGTAGTTCTTTAGCCATTGTATAAGTGTGCCGGCCCGGCTCTGTCCGTCGCTCTGTACTGTTGTTTCGCTTCGGCGACCCGGGCCGGCTCGCGGCTAGCGCGCTGGTGACCCGCTAGCCGCTAGCGCGTAGGGTACAGTCGTCAGTGATCACTTTTGTACCGCATCGCTTTGACGGTAGGTTTAACCTACCTGTACAATTGTGCAACAAGCATATTGTACCAAAGTGACCGTCTATTTCTGACGATGACTGTACTCTGAAAGTCGTAGGCAGCGCTCGTAGACTGTTGTCTACGGTTTGAGTGTCGAAGGATGTCACTCTCGCGGTAATTTATCACCTGTATGTAACCAATCGTAGCAAGTAGCTTGTATAAGTGTATTTTGTTATATTTTAGTGAAAAGCAATGTAATATATTAATTATCGCAGTTGGAAATCGAAATGTTTGAAAAGTATTTTTATTTACATCCAGTGTATAAATTATGTTTTAAACTTTGCAGTTAGATCGTCGGATAATGAAGTTTTATTTGCATAATTTTTAATTTTAATTTATTAAACTTGCGATCCATTACTGATACAATCAGCGGTCAATGACTAAGTACCACGGATACCTTGTTGCACAATTACCACTTACCACTGCACCTGCGCGGCGGCGACAACGCCCCGAGACACGGCTGTAGGGGCAACTGTTGTACCTATGGACGATTGTACCTAAGGACACTAGCAGTAAAAAAAAACTACAAACCTTAGACTGTTATCTCGAACACACCCGAATAGCATTTTTCTCGTATGGCAATGTTAACTATCTGTCATTTTCATATTTGAGAGTAGTAGTGTCTTTTTTGGCTACGGAAAGTTTTCGTCGTCAAAAGTAAGTTTTTATTCGTATTTTGAGTGTGTTTTCTAAAGTTTTAAGCATAATGCTGTGAGTCTCTTCGTAGTTAATGAATGATTTCATGATTTGTTGGTTATTTTATGTAGATATTGCTGCTCTCGGGCAACTTTTAACGGACTGACATTAGTTTGAACTGTAAAGTGTCGAATTTGTACCTGTGGACAAGTGTTTTATTGTACCTGTGGACTGTCTAAAGGTACATGTTGAACCTGTGGACAGCTAAATATGAATAGTACAGTATGCCGTAGTGAATAGTATGCCGTCCATAGGTACAAACTATAGTTGTACCTATGGACAAAAGGGGCATTTTTTTTAATATGCTTATATCTCTATAGTTTTAGTAGATAATTGAAAACAAAGCGGTGATTATGAAAGACTGTTTAATTACGATACTAAAACAGTAAATAGTTATACAAAATTATTGACAGCTTTTTTTTAAATATTTGAAATAGTCTAAAAATTGGAAAGTGTCCACAGGTACAACAGATGCCCCTACGTCAATGTGCATCCCGCCCTGACGCATTGCTGCGTCTCTTTTTGTCGCCGTAACGTGGATAGTGGGTTTGAGAACTTATCATATACAACATGTCTCATTTAATAGACCTAATTTGTAACCAAAAGCTCAATTTGATTCCACTTTGATAAATGAAAATGTATTTTTTTCACATCAACGGGAGTTTTCGAGAGCCTCATTGGGTACGTTTTGTATAGGTAGATACCAATTTTCTGTTAAGGTAACAGTTTATTAACAAAACGCTATTAAAAGAAAGTGTACTATGCAGTTGTTTTATTTATGAATGTTATAGTATAAACCCATTCGACCGAATCTCATTATAATATCTCCCGGACCCCGAGAAGGATACAATTCAATGTGTTCACGGGTCACTAGTAGAATGACTAGATCGCAAAATGACCGCATCTCAAAATGACCGACTCGTAAAATCACTTTATATCAGCTAGACCACAGATAACAGAATACAAGTACAGATACCCAATCTCATAGAGCAAAAGCGTGCCGTCCTAATGTAGACAATTCGGTAGGCAATTTTAGTCCCGTAGTTACACCAGTAGATGCCGTATCTGAGCCACGTATGGCAGCCTACCTAATAGTTTTAGTAACGTATCACCAGATGGCATTGACTTCAAGAATGAGACGTCAAGAAAATTGTTGACTTAAAATTAATATGTAATGGCTATAATCCTACCGGTGACATTGTGGTAGCGTTTTATTAATTCATAGGAACATCTGCCCTGATTAATGATGTCCAGGACAAAATAGGAATGTTTTAGTTACATGTTTGGGAAGTTTTTTGCTGACAATAAATAAAAGCAATAGGTAAAAATAACTGGTTTATTATTAGATTAAAGAATTTATTTTCTCATAAGAATTTTACAATTCACATACAATGAGAATTAAGAATAAGTTAAAAATAGTTTGGTGAGCGTATTTAAGCGTGCGTGTTTACATAAAAAGGAAATATCGCCTTCAACTTCAACTTTATCCGAATCCAACGAAACAAAGTTATACACTCGGCCTCAAAATAATCGCACCTTTTGGTATGTTGACTTCAATTCAAGCAGCTATAAACCCTATTTAATCTAAGATAAGGTATGAGTGTGGGGCCTCATTTTAAAGGTTATTGAATCCTTTAATTAATATAAATGTGATAATGATTACTAAGCTAAAAAAAATCGTTTTTCATGAAAAGAGGAAAAACATTTATTCACGCCAAAATTACAGAATCTAAAAACATAACAAAATTAAAAAATACAGTAAAACAAACTCTTAAAACTAAACTTAAAACCTAGTGTTACCTCTCCTAGCCCTAATTACAGCCTCCATGCGATCCTTCATTGACCTCACCAACGTCACGATGCGTTCTTGAGGAATGTCACTCCACTCCTCGATGACGGCGTCCCGAAGCTGTTCAAGGGTGGCAGGGGCAGTATCACGAGACCGCACCCGGCGTTTCAGATCATCCCAAATGTGCTCTATGGGGTTCAGGTCAGGACTTCTCGCTGGCCACTGCATCACGGGGATCCCAACTGATCCAGGTAGTCCCGAACAATCAACGCCGTATGAGAGCGGGCGTTGTCGTGCATGAATGTGAATTCAGGCCCGACAAAACCAGCATACGGGACCACGTGGTCCTCCAGGATCTCTGTGATGTACCGATGAGCAGTCAAGGACCCCTGGCCACGTCCACCTCCAGTGCGGGAGACGCACACAAGGTCGGTTTTGCCTGGTTTTTAAAGTTTATTAACTGTGCTTTCAAATGATACTAATATTGGTAGGGTACAATAAATAAGTTAAGAGCTTTATTCGCTTGAAGTCAAAATTTCAAAAGGTGCGATTTTTTGACGCCGAGTGTAGTTTAAATGTTTGTAAGTACACAAACAGCTGTCAGCGCGTTTTGATACTTCAATGGTTAAAGATAGCACGTTGTTCGTTCCGTGTTTGTACTAACATTTTAATACACCGAAACCGCCAAAACAGTATTTTGTAATATTCATTTATATTCGTCAAGACATTATTTTCTCTATTATTTTTTTGTTTTTAATATAAAAGAAGTATTTTGAGTATTGATTTTACGCATCAAACAAGAATTTGTAAAAGCGAAACGCTTGGGGTCTGTGAGTGCATAGTAGCACAGTATATAAATAAACCAGTAAAGAAGCTACGAACAAATGCTCGAATCGACGCACTCTTACACTAATTACTTTAATTTACAAACTATTAAATTATTAAACGATATAAAATAATAAACATCTCTGCAATATTTGAACATTGAGTGTTTTTTTTTAAATATTTTTCTCGACCGTGGATAGGTCCTTCTTTGAGTGTCTACCTTTGGTGTTGTCGTCTTAAAAATACTGTTTGAATTTGTTACATACATACATACATAAACTCACGCCTTCATTCCCAGAGTGGAGTAGGCAGAGCTACAGAATTACCAAGCAGTCTTAAATTTGTTACTTTGGTTCGAAATGTAGAAATTCGGGAAACGGGGTCGCTAAATCGTGATATCGGGAGGGAAGAGCCGAAATCGGTAGATCTCCCGATGAATCGGGAACTTTTGCAACACGTCTGACATTTTGTTTATTAGGTTATGAAATATGTCAAATAAGCATACTTCCTCTCGAATTTAGAAAAAAAAGAAACCGCCGCTATGTTACACTTTGTGTTGTTCTACCGATTGCTTCCAAAATCGATATCTGGGGATGTGTATGGTCTCCGACAACTAATCTGTTGGCGAAATGAGAAAAAGTAGCCGCCATCTTGTTTTTTTTTATTATTCGACAGGCTGCTTCCAAAATCAATGGTTGAGGGAGGCGATGGCTGAGATACGCGTCATACTCGTGAACGGGTGCTGTCTGTGGGGTCCGGTCTGTTCACGCTTGCAAGGACCTGTTATTCAGTTAATTATTTTAATTATCGTTCCTGATGTAGAGACCTCGTCATGTTGTTCTCCTAGACATTAGGTATTTTATTTGTATTTTATTGTCTTTACATTTGTAATGATTTTATTTGTGTTAGTTTTAAAAATAATTATTTATTACTTTATTACCTTGTAATGTAATTTAGATACTTTTAAGTATTATTGTATTTAAACATTGAAAAAAAAAATGACCTGCTGGAGTTTCTTGCGGCGCTTCTTCTCCGCAATGATGGTCTTGTCCGAAGCGCTAGTAGATTCACTCCATGTTACCGACGTGTAAAAGAGCCCTCATGTGGCCAATTTACTGAATAAATATTTTGTATTTGTATTTGTATTTGTCAATATCTGGAGATCTGTGTGGTCCTAACTCTCGAAATTGACACTTGAATTAGCCTGTCGAATAATAAAAAAGTTCAAGATGGCGGCTACTTTTTCTCATTCTGCCAACAAATTCGTTGTCGGAGACCACGCACATCCCCAGATATCGATTTTGGAAGCAATCGGTTGAATAAAAAAAAATTAAAGATGGCGGCTACTTTTTCTCAATCTGCCAACAGATTAGTTGTCGGAGACCATACACATCCCCGTATATCTATTTTGGAAGCAATCGGTTGAATAACTAAAAAGTTCAAGATGGCGGCTACTTTTTCTCATTCTGCCAACAAATTCGTTGGATCGGAGACCACGCACATCCCCAAATATCGATTTTGGAAGCAATCGGTTGAATAACTAAAAAATTAAAGATGGCGGCTACTTTTTCTCAATCTGCAACGGATTTGTTGTCGCAGATCACACGTATCGATTTTGCACTAACTAGCTGAGATACAATAAACAAGATTTTTTTTCAATTGTACAAAATGTTAGTGGACAACCCTTACGCTCAATTGGAGCGTAGGTATTTATCTTGAAAAGTAGGCCTAGTTTCTTTACTGGTTTATTTATATACTGTGATAGTAGTTTCGCGATCCGTGATGGCACCATCTAGTGACAGTACCTAATAAGGCGTAGCAAGCTTGAAAGCTTATAAGTTTTTTATGAGTTAGATGGAGTTAATATAACATTTATTGCATTTATTAAACTTGTAAAATATACCCTACTTTATGTAGAGAAGGATGTTTTTGATGTAATTAAGGTAGGTTGAATTTATTAAGGTGCAAAAATCATTCAATCTTCACGATTACTGATTCAAATGTTTAGCTCGATACCTGTGACGCCATCTATGAGTTTATTAAAGTAATAATTATACGTTGTTCGAGTTGGGAGGCCATGGCTAGACTATGACGTCAACAATTTACCAGCGATTTCCATGAGGATACCAATGTCACAGATAACAGAATACAAGTACAGATACCCAATCTCATACAGCAAAAGCGTGCCGTCCTAAGGTAGACAATTCGGTAGGCAATTTTAGTCCCGTAGTTACACCAGTAGATGCCGTATCTGAGCCACCACTGGATGCTGGCAGCCTACCTAATAGTTTTAGTAACGTATCACCAGATGGCATTGACTTCAAGAATGAGACGTCAAGAAAATTGCTGACTTAAAATTAATATGTAATGGCTATAATCCTACCGGTGACATTGTGTTAGTTTTTATTAATTCATAGGAACATCTGCCCTGATTAATGATGTCCAGGACAAATAGGAATGTTTTAATGACATGTTTGGGAAGTTTTTTGCTGACAATAAATAAAAGCAATAGGTCAAAATAACTGGTTTATTAGGTTTAAAGAATTAATTTTCTCATAAGAATTTTACAATTCACTTACAATGAGAATTAAGAATAAGTTAAAAATAGTTTGGTGAGCGTATTTAAGCGTGCGTATTTACATAAAAAGGAAATATCGCCTTCAACTTCAACTTTATCCGAATCCAACGAAACAAAGTTATACACTCGGCCTCAAAAAAATCGCACCTTTTGGTATGTTGACTTCAAGCAGCTATAAACCCTATTAAATCTAAGATAAGGTATGAGTGTGGGGCCTCATTTTAAAGGTTATTGAATCCTTTAATTAATAAAAATGTGATAATGATTACTAAGCTTAAAAAAAATCGTTTTTCATGAAAAGAGGAAAAACATTTATTCACGCCAAAATTACACAATCTAAAAACATAACAAAATTAAAAAATACAGTAAAACAAATTCTTAAAACTAAACTTAAAACCTAGGGTTACCTCCCCTAGCCCTAATTACAGCCTCCATGCGATCCTTCGTTGACCTCACCAAGCGCCGGTCGAAAAGCCCCTAGTCTCGCGGGAGCCGCAGCGCTGCACCAACGATTGCCTTCACATTATTGCGATTGCAGCGCTCCTAATGTTTATACGCTCTAAGTAGCACGACCAAGCGACTGCCGTGCTGCTTAGCCGTTACCACTGAGTCGTGCTTTTAATGAAGAAAGGTAGGCACAACGTAGTGAATAGTTAAGATTGCGGCTCCACTGAGGCGGAGAAAAGCGGAGCTGAGAGGAGACGTGTAAGGATCGACTAATATTTAGTTGAAATCCACATCTCGTCTCCGCTCCGCTTCAATGGAAACAGTCAAGCGGAGTCTTGGGGCGCCCTGTATTAAAACATACTATTTTAAGCGGTTTTCGCCTAACCCGTAAGATACACCTAGGAGGGCCTCAAGCCGAAAGCGAAAGAAACAAAGGTTAAATATACTTTTGTCGAAATATGCGAATTAGATAAATATTTCAAAAACTTAATAATGCAGAACGGCTTTAAAACCCTATTCCTCGAAATGGTTTTCGCATTACATAGAGTAATTGTAATATGAACAATCCCAATTCAAGCCAGAAATCTTAAAAATACTTAAAAATAATGTATTATTAATATTATATACAGTCCGCGCGCGAGGTTATAGCTCCGCTCGTCTCCGCCTCAGTGGAATCACTTAACTCTTTTCACAGCTCTGCTCCACTCAGCTCCGCTCGTCTCCCCCTCAGTGGAGCCGCATATTATTTTATTGGATAATTTCGTATTTATCTCGCTTTCTCAGTTAGCTTATCGGTGAGTTAGTACAGTCAGTCATAACTATATTCGTTCCAAAGACGCCAAAAAAATCTATACGCCATATAGGTAGGTACAGTCAGCGTCTTGGTAACATTCAAAGTGCTCAAAAGTTCTTCATACACACAATGAACATGGTGTATCGAACTATTTGAGCACTTTGAAGGTTACCTTATATATGACGCTGACTGTACAGAGGGACAATAAGGTCAGTGTAAACCACAGCTGGTGTGGACATATATTCGACGTGATGGACATTTACGCCTTCGACTGTACTAAAACCTAACTGAGAAAGTAAGATTAATGAGAACTTACCGTAGTAAACATCCGTCTGTAAAAATCTTTTAGTTTGGACAAATCAACGTTGTATGCACTAAGGAATGCAAATAACCGGTTATAACCGGTTTTAACCGGTTATTTTCATACAAAAACGGTTACATACATACATACATACTTACATACATACATACATAAACTCACGCCTTCATTCCCAAATAACCGGTTAAGTTGCATTCCCTAGTATGTACCTATACCCTAACTACACTCTCGGTCAAATAATACGGGTCAGAGTGCGTTTTTCATACAAACGAGGCTATTTCAAAGTTCCTGACCAGGTCCAGGGGTTGTTTTGAGTGAGGTTTAATGGTGGACACTCTCAGGTTCAATAGAGGAGGTCAAAAGTGCTTAAGATAACTAACTGATAGCACAATCAGTTAACAACACAGCGAGAGAGTTTGGGCTAGCATTTGGATTTCCTTACATTTTATTGCCATTTTAGATAATTTTCTGAACATGCACAATTCCGGCGTTAACCGCAGATTCAATCAGTTGAGTATCTTAGGCACTCTGGAAGTCCTGTATTGATGCTCGGGGTGTCCATCATCAGATTTCACTAAAAGCATCCGAGGAACCGAGGCTTCGAAATAGCCTCTTTAGTATGAAAAACGCACTCTGACCCGTATTATTTGACCGCGAGTGTACCCTAAGTAAGTAAATTTTTGGTTTGAAGAGAAAAATCAACGTAATAGAAATACTGACGTAGACGGTATTCACTTGGGTGGGAGTTCAATTAAATCTGGCGATCGCTGTTATTATGATAAAAGTAGGTAAGTTCATTTACATGCATTTCATGCCCGAACGCCTAATCGCTTATAAGCAGGAGCTCCGCTAACGGGGCTTTGTCAAACTTTATTGTTGATCACTTGAGTGGTCAACACGCTATGTAAATTAAGTTAACTAAAGGGACGATAATATTAGTTTTTATTAAGTAGGACTTAAGTACCTACCTATTGTCTAGTACCCATAGTACAAGCCTAGAGCTTAGTTTGGGACTAGGTCAATTGGTGTGAACTTGTCCCCTGATATTTATTTATTATTTATTATTATTATTATTATATTCTTGATTGTACGTACTTACAAGGTAGGTATTGTACAAATTGATGAGTTCCTTCTTAACAGTCTGTCATTATTTCAAGTATGTACCTAATCATTTATTTTATTCACGCTATGTTACAGGCTAGCTGACCTACCGACGCTTAGTCCGCAATCACCCGTGTCCCCCTTCGTTTTGTCCTAGCAAGATGTATTTTTTGACTACTCCGAAATCTGAGCCTTCTTCACACTGAGATGTTACTTAGGCCCTATAAAGTACCATCCGATAGGTATCAAGTTTCAAGCGTAGCGTAGCGTGCTCACTCCGAATATGGCCCAGTTAGGAGGACGTATGTATGAGACTGGTATATTTTTTTTTTTGCCGCCAAGTGCACGTAGAATGCCTTCGAAGGTTGTTCCCTTGCGGTGGGGCGCGGGCCGCGGCACAACAAACCAGTCGAGCTCTTCCCACCGGCCGCGGCGCACCTGCCCGGCACTCACTGCTGATCGAATGAACTTTACTACCTCACCCGTAGTAAACCGCGACGTGACGTAAACAGTAAAAGTGATGATCAAGTGAAAGTTCCGTTATCAGCTAACGAACGAGTGTTGGATTTCGCGCCAAAAGCAAACAACGCGCCACGAGTTAAGAGTATCAAACGAGTTTTGTTACTTTCAGGTCTGTTATATTTCTATTTGATCCAAGACTAGCCTTTTCTTGGTACACATAATACATTACTGTGTTTTTTGTAAGGTACATACCATTTGCTCATTTGCATGACGCATGTAGGCTAGATTTAATTCAAGTCGCTTTGTGAAAGTACAAGGCACTGTATTTATTTGAATATCTAGCTACGATGCATTAAGTTGCTATAGCAACCTACCTATTTAAGCACTCAAGAGTATTGGTTCGTGCCTTGTAATTTCATTGTGCCTCAACTTGGTCTTCAATGGCACAATCAACTTTCACTTGTTAACAATTATCATAGGTTAGAGAAGGGATTAGCTATCAGATGGACCTTGTTTTATGCTGAGATATCACCTTGGGCGAGCGTCCGCGCAGCGTCGCATGCAATACTTATTAGCTGGCAGTATTAGCAGGCGTCTCGCGTGGAGTCGCGCAGCTGCAACGTGCGCATGACACCGATACATCTACCTGAGCTACCTGTTCGAATGACAGAACCTCGTGGTAATTGCGTGTGGGTCGGACATTGTTGTAATCAATCACAATTTTTTTGAAGTTTTTAATGGGCGGTATCGCAAGAAATAATCGTTGTAAATAGGTAGGTAGGTGTCGTGGTCAAATATAATCGTAAGTACGAAAGCTATATTTAAAAATAATATACTTTAAAAATAATAATATAGTTTGTTACCAATGATACCTATGCCATGGAGAAAGTTAGCACACAGGCCACCTGAACGTGATGTACCTACACATTATTTAAAAATACTTAATACTTACTTATGACAAGACTACCATTTATTGCAGAATATCTAGGTAGTTACCTACCTAAATGATCAATCAAAGTATTTAAAAATACTAAGTACCTAACTACTTGCCTAGGTACTCATTTATAAAATAATCTGCCAGATGGTAAATTGAAGTGGCTCGAAGAATAAACTAAGTTTCGGAAGAAAATATACCTCAGTACCTACCAACCATTTGATTTAATTCCCACGATGCGATGCGGATGCTAGACGCTGCTGGTGCGGGGCTTACCGAAAACAACTGGGTTTCATTTCATATTATTCCATCGTTTACCAGTGGGTGCAATCTTGCAACCGTAAACCATTGATTGTTTAACGCTTACCTATACCTAGGCACATTTTAGTAAGTACTAGAATTTGTTAAAGACGTTAAAGCGACAGGGTACTAAAGTGTATAAGTAGCTATTTAATACGCTGACCGTACTGTTGACAACTGTTTAAAGCTTTTACCTATGTTTTAATTGTTGGTAATTTGTGTAGGTAACCTAGTGTTTGTGTACGCCAAATGGCACAATATACCGCTCCATCCAAAATTCATCATAATATTATTATTCCACCAGTGCACTATGGTCCCGCTCATAGGTCATAAGTCCAAATAATCAACAATAGCCGAGCTATGATTTGTACTTCTCTGATAACACATTCATTACCAGCCTACTTAAAACTATAAATAGTTTTGAAGTAATCAGTCGGGATCATTGTTTTTCAGACCTCCGAAGTGAACACACTTAAACCGCGTAATTAGTCTTATCAATAGATCATTAAAGTGAAAGTTGTTTGTTGACGGATTTCTAAAAACTTGTTGTGATAAACTCTATTGAATCATCATAGAAATTAATGACAAAGGTATGTGTTTTAATAATAATATTTTTACTAGCTATTTTTACTATACATTTTATATTTATTTGAGAGCTACGAGACACCTAATTTTATAAAAATATTTAAATTGTTTGTGTATTACCATTGAGTTTTATCAATGACGCCATGCTGTACCATTAATAATTTTGATTGTTTAAAAAGCATATAAAAGTCTAGTTATTGTGCCAATAGTCATCTTCTGCTAGATTTTGCTAGATGTTTTATTAATTCGTCCTCTACGCTGTTCGTAGAAGATGCTACGATATTTGTCAATTTCTAATGTATTTTGTTTTCTTTCTAACAGGTTCTTTTTTGCAAGTTCAGTTTACAAGAATGCACATATTTGAACTATGGCATCTTGCTAAAGGATCACAGGTGGAAAAATATCGAGTTTTGGAAATGGTCCCGGAAGCTGAAAACGTTGAAATCGAAGTTCTAAGTAAACGCGTTAATGGCATAATCCAAAGGATCGCAGATTACTGGAAAAAAGCAGAAAGTAATAAATATGAACTAGTCAGAAAACATGAAAAATGGTTAAATGTCCTTGAAACTATAGATATAGCAAAGAATGAGTCGGTATCTGCGAGAGAAAATTAGTTTACTGGTCAAGAAATGACATCAAATCTCGGTCGACCGAAGAAAGATTTTGAGTCTTGCAGTAAACGAACTCAGCGAAGGAGATTAGTGGACCTCTCAAAAATTGATAACTCGGCCGTCAATGCTTTGATAAATACTTCGTCAACCTCGAGTTGTGGGCCAAATGATAGTCATAAATGTGAAGTGAATCCAAGTGAGATCCTATCGCTAATCACAGAAGCAAAATTAACAAAACACCAATACCTTTTAATTAAAGAGTTCATTAATAGTAAACAATATCCAGTTTTGCCTTCGTATCATAAGGTTTTAAAAGCCAAGAAACAGTGTTACCCTGAAAAATTAACTATTACTGAAAAAAGTGCCGAAGTAGAGTTACAAAATTTGTTGAACCACACGGTTAAAAGAATACTGGATTCTCAAAATATACTGTTATCAAGTATCGATCCCGAGACCATAGGTGATGTTATGTTAGTTGGTAAGTGGGGTTTTGACGGTAGTACCGGACACAGTGAGTATAACCAGTGCTTTTCCGATGACCCAATTTAGAAGATGGAAGTTTATTCGTCATAGTTGCAACAACAGGAGAAGAAACAATATTATGGAAGAATCCTCGCCCATCATCAACTAGGTACTGTCGCCCTATTCGCTTCCAATTTGCAAAAGAGACAAAACAATTATCTAAGAACGAAGAAGATTATTTTAAAAAGAATTAAAAAAATAAATTAGGTCTGATAGTGGACAAGCCGCGTAGCGGAGGAAGCGGCAACTCGAATGATGGGAATACAGCACGTAGGTTTTTTGCTAACTCTGCCATTTCTGCTGAAATTACAGGAATTAAGCAAGAGCTTATTGATAGTTGTGGTACAATTCTTAACTGTCTCAATTCCGGTTACAAAATTAATTCTGAGAGATTTAAATCGTTTGCTTTAGACACGGCTCGACAGCTTGTTGAGGAATATCCGTGGTACAATTTGCCAGCGTCCATTCACAAAGTTCTGATTCATGGGTCTGAAGTAATCGATCAGTTCGATCACATGATGGTATCCATAGGAGAACTATCAGAAGAAGCTGCCGAAGCTACAAATAAAAATAAAAAAGCGTTTCGGCTCAACAATACTAGAAAAATGTCACGTGTTGCGACGAATACCGATGTTTAAAATCGACTTTTATTAAATTCTGACCCACTAGTTACGGGTCTTAGAAAGCTTCCTAGGAAAAAAAAGTGTTTCATCTAAATCTGTCATTAGTTTATTACATTATTGCTAAGCTCATTAAAGTTTCACTAATGAGTGTTAGATAGTTTAATTATAGTATTTTTAAGATAACAACTCTTTACGTGCGGTTCATTCTACTGCATGAATTGCACATAACGAAAAAACTTAGTAAATATGTTTGCGTTCAATATAAGTTGTTTTTTTTTAAATTAAATAGTATTAAGGTATTGTTTATTATATTTTTAAGTGAAAACATGTTACTTACTATTTATAAGTGTTAATTATACAGTATTGAAATATAGTGAATTTTGAAACGTTTTTAATTGTTTTTTTTTTATTATTATTCAATAATATATACACATAAAATTAATTGTAAGTCCTTTATTTTATCAAATAAATTCATAATTAACAACAATATATGCATTTCTTCCCAATAATGTTGGAAGTTTTGGACAAATCGACTTATGACACTCTCTCCATACACGCTGAACCACAGTGCAGTGTCACTAGTTTGACTTTGACAAAAAAATAAAGATGCATTTCGATAAGTATTTTTAAACATCTTGTTCATTCCGATCCAATTAGCAGTTTACCAACATCAAACACCATCACAATTCCGTAGTTAATCATAATCTTAAACAACGAATGTAAACGTGCAAACAGTACTTGTTAGCTTATTGTTTGCATAATAAATATTCAATACCATTTAACTACGGATGCATTATCAACTATCACTGTTTTGATATTCGACTCTGACTGACGTAAGCGCGTAAGCCATATAGATTTAACTGAACAATATGTCTATTCAATGGCCACATTAATAAGACTTCTATTATAATTACATTGAAAGATTAACTACGTAAATGGAGGGGTATGTATCTTTAATTCATATCAGTATATTCTCGTTTACAAGTACCTATTGAAATTTTTCAACACATTCATTAAAGCTAGCGCAATTTAATGCAATTAAGAACTCCGCTGGCGTTCCTATGTATGTTTTAACAAATTTTGGAACGGTATCATAAGTTTATTTCTTTTCGTTAATAACTGCAGAAATAAAAATATATATAAGCGTATATGGCATCTAAACGGCTAAACCATTAAAAAAAATAGAAAGCTAATTTAACTGGAGTAATTCTTAGCCAGGCGTGATGAAAATATGTCTAAATATTAGTACCAACAACCATCGACAAAGATACGCATCAAACACTTGCTTAATTTGCATTGAGAGCTCAAGTTAAGGTCGGTGTCGAGGTCTTAAGAGAAGAACATCCCTTAATACATATTAATTAAATGAAACAACCGGCTTTACAACATAAAAAGTAAATGTATTTATTTGTTCTGTCCAGAGCGGGAGCCGAGAGCATGGGCGCGGGCGGCACGATGGACGGCTGCGGGCGCTGCATGAAGATCTCCCTGATCATCATCAACGTGGTCACCTTTGTAAGTACGTATTGATACTATGATCGATATCGAGGTTGTATAGCTGGGTTGGTTGAGATACCCCCTTGGTGAAGATGAGAGGTACTCAGGGTGTAAGGGTCAGGTCAGTTGGCTTGAGGACCCGCTCCAAGTAAACTCGTCTGAACCAGCTTGTCACGCAGCGGGTGGAATGCGGAGGATGAAGTTCTCCCGGGCTGGGACGGACGTCTTGCACAGCTCATATAAAAACGTAAAAATACCACGGGGAGGCAGAAAATCCCACAAAAATTGAACTACTAGCTAACCTGGAGGTTTTTATTAGACAACGATAAACATAGTTAAACGTACCTATCTACTTAAATAAATAGAATATCTTACGACTCAGTAAAAATCATGGTTCAACCACGGAATCGTAATCATAACGTAAATTGTAAACAGTTTTGTTTCTAACTCAATATCACTAGGTTACTTACTTAAAAACGCAAATGCATTATGTGCCTAACTTTAGACTAATTCTCTGCGTACAATACAATACTCTTTATTGAACACCAAAAAAACAAAACACGGAACAGTACCTACATTTTAACTATAGGTATACAACAGGTGGTCTTACCGCTAAATAACGATCTCTTCCAAACAACCTTAGACAGAGAAATAATAAAAGACAAAAATACATGGCAGTAAACAGTGTAAACTACCTAATACGAGTGTATGTAAACACCGAGCGCCTGTGTGCACGCGGTGTTACTTTTACGCACAAACATCAAACAAGTCAAGAAGGGTTACCTTTGCCTCGAGGACCAATCAGAGAAGATAAATTTAGGATGGCTAGGCACAACTAGTCGTGTATCTAATAATAGTGTCATGCCATCTTGAATATAGCTCCTTACTCGTATTTATGTTTATACATATTGTATTATTATTGTATTAATATTATTTATATTGTACAGTTTATAACGACATGATGGACGCCCGTAAGGTTTTTAAAGGGAGGCTGGTGTGGTGTCAGGGCCATCAAGAACAGATTAAAATGGATTTGTTGGCATCTCATCACTCTACTGGAGACTTTAGGGCCTTCTGGAAGGCTACAAACAAATTAAACCCTAGGAATGGCGTGCCTGTGAGTATCAATGGAGTTTCTGATCCCGCGGAGATTGCAAACTTATTTAAAAGTAACTTTGCAGTCACTTCGCCCTTAGGTCCGCCGTGTCGGGAGTTCGAGGCTGGGGCATTGAAGGGCGATTTGTCAATTTGTGTCTGTGCAAAAGACATACGATTTGCAATAAAGAAAATGACGGGTGGCAAGTCGCCTGGACATGATGGCTTAAGCGTCGAACATCTCCGACACGCTGGTGTCCACCTGCCTCGTGTGCTGGCCCTACTTTTCAACTTAAGCTTGAATCACTCTTATTTTCCGCCTGAGTTGATGGAGACATTGGTAGTGCCAATCATCAAAAATCGAACTGGTGACGCTTCCGATGGAACAAATTACAGGCCTATATCGTTAGCGACTATTGTTGCAAAGGTGTTTGACAGTGTGCTTAACTCCTACTTTAATGCACGCATAACACTACATGACGCTCAGTTCGGTTTTCGACCTGGGTTGTCAACAGAGACAGCTATTCTCAGTTTAAAGCACACTGTCAAATACTATACAGATAGAAATACCCCTATTTATGCCTGTTTTTTGGACTTGACGAAAGCCTTTGACCTCGTGTCATATGACATTCTATGGCAAAAATTGCAAAGATCTGGGCTACCGCTAGAACTAGTCCATCTTCTCAGGTACTGGTATCTAAACCAGGAGAACCGTGTGAGGTGGGCGGGAGCGACTACGGAACCTTACCAGCTGGAGTGCGGTGTGCGACAGGGTGGACTGAGTTCGCCTCTGCTTTTTTGTCTGTATGTGGACGCGCTGGTCGAGCAGCTCGGCGGCACGCATGTCGGCTGCCATGTTGGTGGCGTGTGCCTAAACAACATCAGTTACGCGAACGACATGGTGCTGCTGGCTCCTTCGATTGGTGCTCTCCGCAAACTTATAGCTGTATGTGAGTCCTACGCCTCCTTGCACGGTTTAATTTATAACGGAAGAAAGAGTGAGGTAATGGTTTTTAAGGCTGGAAACAAATGCCCCGCAATTGTACCCCCCGTCAAACTAAACGGCATCGCCCTCGCGAGAGTCACCCGCTATAAGTACCTCGGGCACATTGTTACCGACGATCTGAAGGACGATGCCGACATGGAGAGAGAGCGCAGAGCATTGTGTGTGAGGGCGAACATGCTGGCCCGCAGGTTTGCTCGATGTTCAAGTGCAGTCAAGATTACGCTGTTCAAAGCATACTGCACATCTTTTTACACGAGCAGCCTGTGGGTCTGCTATACCCAAAAATCATACAATGCTTTAAGGGTACAATATAACAACGCCTTCAGGATGCTGATGGGGCTGCCCAGATTCTGCAGCGCGTCCGCCATGTTCGCGGAGTCACGAACCGACGGGTTTGCAGCAATTTTGCGCAAGAAGGCAGCGTCTCTGCTGGGCAGGACGAGGGCCAGCCCGAACAGCATCCTGAAGATGATTGCTGATCATGTGTGTTGTCCTATATTGAATCAAATAATATTATGTGTAAAATCCAATTTAGTTTTTAAGTACTAACATTATTTCTAAGACTATACTAACAATAATGAGATCCTATGTTATCTTGAATTAAATAAATGAATTGAATTGAATTGAATTGAATATGTTATGACCAGTGATCGTACTTTTTCCAGCATTCTTGGTGCGATGACGTCAAATGACACACGACAGCGACCTAGGGTTGTAGACGTGTATATAATATGATTGACGTTTAAAATTATGTAATATTATGTGGTCATTGAAAATGAATTACAATTTTTTTACTTAATCATTTATTATAATACTAGCGACCCGCCCGCGGCTTCGCCCGCGTGGAATGTATTATACATATAAACCTTCCTTAAGAATCACTCTATCTATTAAAAAAAACCGCATCAAAATATGTTGCGTAGTTTTAAAGATTTAAGCATACATAGGGACAGACAGCGCAAGCGACTTTGTTTTATACTATGTAGTGATAATTTAGCACTTGACGGGACGTCAGCGAAGAAACAAAATGTCTTCTATATTTATGTACTGCCATACCTACGCATTATACTGTCTATGCTAATACATAGTATATCAATTCCTAATCATAAATATGAACTATATAACCTGAGATAAGGATTAATTGCGACTGTGTTACATTTTCTCATATACTCGTAGTAAATTAACCCTTCTTTAGGCCTAACATGTTCTGAGAATATTTTCTGTATATCCGATTTGTTTAATACGCTATTTTATTTTTATTTTTATTTTATTTGATTCTTGGTTCAAACAATTCAATATTGGGCGCTACTGACAACCCTAGCACTGCACCAAACATGCTGGAAAAAGTACGATCACTGGTTATGACGCAGTTTTATTTTACCTTATTACTTAAACGTTTATTATTCCGTATCCCCAAATCTAACTTAATAGGGCCATATAAGAAAATAATAAGAATAACATTTTTTTTATTTCAAGCAACGACCATATTTACCTTATAGACCAATATACATAACAATATTAAACTTAAAACTAACACCCCTAACACCTAAGTGAGTACCGTTTTGCCAAAATTGGCGCCATGGTCGCAGCTGGTAGGTTCAGGGCCGGATTAACCATGTCAGGGGCCCGTAGGCAATGCAATTCTGGGGGCTCCCTATTACCCATTTTTTCCGGTGCTACTAGCCGATGCGGGGCCCCTAGGCAGTTGGCATAACTCACCTTATGGATAATCCGGCCCTGAGAAGGTTGCCCAGAAACCGCCGGAACACGACACCTTTCGGCCAGAAGTAAGGCCAAGTCAATGAAACTTCGCTTTCGCGAGTTCCAACTGATCCTGTTTTTGGGTTCTTTGTTTTTTCGCGCATGCCACAGAAGTAGTACTATTTCTAATAAATTAATTTAATGTACAATTTCTGACGTAAGCAGGTACATAAGCGTATTTGTCCCTAGTAGACAGGTAGGTACTCAACGAGTATAGTGATAGTGTTCCATAGGACTCGAGCCTTTTTAGCCCGAATTTTAAAGCTCCGGAGGTCTTTTTAGAGCTGGCTTAATGGAATGGGTTTCAAAGAGCTAGTGATTTTAATAAGACCGTAGTCTTAAAAAAGGTTATAGCCTTTATTTTAGGGTTTTAGCTTTTTTAACCTAACTGGTACTTTGAATCTACAATCAAGGGAATAAGGTTCAATTGCGATTGTCCGAAAATGCCATGTTCAGTTAATGAACATAGGAAAATAAACCTTATTCTAATTGCAACAGCGTTCAAAGTAAATTGCCTTAATTATGTACATCCTATTGCACACTGGGTCTTACGAGGTTAAAGGCTTAAGCCTTTTTTTAAGGTTGTAGCCGCTAACTTGAGCCGAGCTGAGCCTTATAAAATGTTTAACTTTTATGAATGCAGTCGCGGTTCGGATCATATTCGTAAAAATCAGTTGTGTATTTCTGTTGCCGCTATACAACAAATAATGAAACTCAAAAAAAATATTAAAACATATTTTTATAAACTCAAAAATATTTTAGCCATCGAGCCTAAAGAAGCTTGGAGCCCAAAATATTTTTAAGTTTCAATTCAATGTTTTGACAAGGACTTTAAGTCTAAAAATATATAGCCTTTTATTAAGGTTACGAGCTCCGAGAGTCAAGGCTGCCGAATATAGCAAGGCTTTTGGGCTAAAGAGCTTTATAGGCTTTTAGCCCTCCAGGCGTCAAAATCGAAGCCAGGCTTAAAAAAAAGAGCTAAAAGGCTCGAGTCCTATGGAACACTAGTATAGTGTTTTATTCCAGGACATCCCGCTCCACTGCTTGATTTTTCATACATTGCCGCAATCCTCTGTCAACATCAGTTAACTGGGTGGGACGCGCCACTAATTGTGACCGAGTAACTGAAAACCTTTATGTGTATCAATTTAACAAATGTTACATATTTTCATTAGATAAAACACCTAAACTTTCTTGCAAATCCAGCTTTGTGAGTCAACGCGTACCCTTAAAATAATTATTCCAAGCGCCTTCCTATGGGCGTCATTACTCATTAAGCACCTTGATGTTGCTTTGTACAGTACCGGGTAAAAACTATTTAACCGGGTCACCGTCGTTTGATCCTTATCTTGACTTCCGTAGTTTTGTGTGAGGGGTCAAACTAGGACTAGTGCATAAATCAACTCTCAAACATTAACTAACACATTCAGTCACGCAAGGTTTTTGTTTCTTTTTGTGGAATCTGAAATGGCAGACGAGCTTACAAGCAACCTGGCTCCTGTCACACAAAACTACTGTTAAAATTTGTACCTACGGCATTCCATAGAAAATTTTAAAAATTTCGCAGACTTGTTCACTTGTAAAGTTTAATGGATATGTGAGCTTGGCCTCGGAGGCTGGGATTAGCAATCTTGTAATTATGTACATATGTGTTACCGACCGAGGAGAAGGTTGTGAATCCACGCAAAAGGCGTGTCAGATGGTGATACAAACGGATATATTGTACGTTTGGTCTGCACGCCTCATAAACCGTCTGTATGTATCTAAATATAAAATAGGTTATAATTATGACAGTATCCGTGAAACAAAACCATTACCGCATCCTTCTGCTAGTGCTTCTTTATATTTCAAAGGTCGGCTGTTAACTGCCCACACTCGTCTCTATCCACTGCGATTTTGCGAGATGGTACTAGCTCCACCGTCTGCACTCATAAGCTAAAACGTGCTATCTCAAATTCAATAGCCAAAGCAGATTCAATCCTTTTAGTAATAAAATAAGGTTGCGCTTGTTCCAGGAGTATTGTCTGAGATACCGCAGTTTAATCAGTAGGGCTCGCTTGGTGGTACGTGGCTCCGGCTGGTGCACACACTGCCGGCGATCCGGCGAGAGTGTTTAAAGCGCAATATTCCGTAGCCATGACTTCTTTTTGCGATTGGCTCGCAATATAAAGGCCGCTAAAAATATTAGCGGCCTTTATATTTATTTATTTGTAAAGGTCGGACCGCGGGAAACGCCACGCGCCGCCGTTCCAATCTTCATTCCGAACAATACGTGTAAATGCAACGCAAAGCGGGGCGCGCATCTCTTGTCGACGTGTAAAAGAGCATGGCGGTTTGGAGCGCGGAATCAATTACGGAATTTATTCGTTTGTTCCGTGAGCATCCATCATACGTACCATTTATAATAAGGAGTCAAAATTGTAACTAAGTATACATTCGTAGGTAATTCTGGATAATTCAATGGCAAATGTCTTCTTCAATCAATTCAATTCAATCTTCGTCTATACTGTTTTAACCAGGGACCGGAACCGCTTAGCGCGAATGGGGTTTTCGATATGCTTTTTGATAGACTTGTTGTTACAAACCCCAAGAATGCGCTTAGCTTATCGTCGACTTAGCTCAAAGAAAAGGCAACCAAACGATACGGTTAATTCGACTAAGCGCTAAGCCTATCCCAATACCCTATTGTCTGTCACCTTATTCAAGCTTATTCGAACGGTTTCAAGCTGGTTTAACCTCTATGCGCAAGAGTTTAGACTTATTATTGAATTACCTAACAATTGATAGGGTGGCGGCAGGCAGTAGCCGCTTAAGCGAGACGGCTAGAATTCGCCCGAATGCGCCAAAAAGAGAGAGGCGATCAATGGGGTAATACCCAGTCAATGCTAAGCGCTTCAATATTAAACTACCGAAACCCTAATGAACCGGGTAAGCTCTATGGATGCGGTTAACTACTTCAAAGGGGTTCGCCCTAACGTTAAGGTGACTCAATCATAGCTAAGCACATCGATTGGCTAACCGAATGATAGCCTAAGCCTATTGATAGGGTTAATCAAATGAAGGGGTTTTCCGGTCCCTGGTTTTAACCTTATTTTCCGTTGTTTTCGGTTGAAGCAACTACGAATCCAGCTAATGCAACGATTAAACGGGGATCCATTTCGGTTACGTCTGAAAGAAAAAAAATTGAGATTTTTTATTCCCACTAGGTCCATTATTTAAAGGTCTTCAGATAATGGAACTAGTGGGAATGATTTCTTCCCAGTAGTTCCATTTTATTATAAAATAAAATAAAATGACGAATAGATGAAGAAGATTAGATAGAAGGGAATAGTAATGAAAGAAGATTAATTACTACGAATATCTGTGCATCCGTGTGGTTTCCGGGATAGAATAGTGCCACTCCATGTCTTCCCGTGGATGTCGTAAGAGGCGACTAAGGGAACCAAAGCTTGTAGTACTGTTAGGCGATGGGCTTGCAACCTGTCACTAATACACTCGTAAACATCTTAGCCTGATTGTGCAAAATGCGATTACAGAATTATCAACAAGTTATTAGAGTTGTTGGTAATTCTGTAGCTCGGCCTACCCTACTTTGAGAATGAAGGCGTGAGTTTATGTATGTATTACGAATATTTTATATAATATTATTATTTAATGCAATTTTTTCATTAGCGGTCTTAGTGAGACTAAATTATTTTTTTATAAAATAGATCTACTGGTAAAAAAATATTCCCACTAGTTCCATTATCTGAAGTCCTTATAATGGAACTAGTGTGAACAAAAATTCCCACTAGTTCCATCAATGAACCTGTCAATGGAACGAGTGGGAATAGATGCAAAATGTAAATATAAATGTAATAGATGTAAAGCACTTTAAGGAGCGTTTACATTAGGTCGGTGATTCGACCGAATGCCTCGGCCGAACTCGGTTTAACCAGATTCGTTATTTAATTTATGAAAACGTTACGGCAACCGCTGAAATTACTAGCATAGATGCATTACATTTATGGGCGAGTTGTTGGCTGTAGTTAACTGAATTCATAGTTAAAATTCAAACATCGTATGGAAAATGTGACACATTTGCAGACCTAGGTATAAACGGGGCAAAATTAAATAAAAGCTAGGGATCACCTATATAGTATAAACTTATTGAAAGTATGCAAATGAAACAAAATAGCAACATAATTCTGTTTATTCTTTATTTGAAAAGGATTTTTGAACTATTTTTTCCTCATTGTGTATTTCAGAATTACTGTCCCATTTACTATTGCTAAAATAAACAATCAAAATTTGTTCCAAATTTTCGGTCTTTAAATTTCTCCGCCTCGACTGATGGATCTATTTTAGGTGGCTAAAATACTTTTTATTTAATTTTGCCCCATATATTCCTAGGTCTGCACATTTGGTTTATATTTAACAAATGGTTAAGATTTTAATTATGTGCTGTGCAGTGTTCAACAACAATTAAACGGACGGTTAGCGGACGGCTGTCAAATGTATTGACTAACAGCTGATTAAGACTTAACCGTCTGTTACATGTTTAACTACTGATTAAACAACGGGCCGTCCTCGGTTGGCAGCGCATTTGCGGTCTTGAGATTACCTACGTATGGTTGAAATCCTGAGATCGGCAATGTGTAAGGGCTTCAGAGACCTTACCATCATGTCATGACGTAATATAATTAACTGACCGAAAACTAGTAGAATACAGTCAAACCAAATAACGTTAATGCGCCATTAGTTAGGACCAAGTTGGATGTGTGTCAGCATATCTGGATTCGTTAGCCTTAGTTGGTTGAAGTGTGGCGCTTAGCCACTTTAAGTGTTGTACAGTAACACAATAGTCTACTGCTACATAAACGCATTATTATATGAAATAAAGGTTCTCCTACGCACTACCAACTAGCGTTATCATTGGCCCTAACCAGGGCCCTGCACATGCCCTCCATCCACGACTCTCATATATTACATTGACCCTGCCTTCGAAGCTTGCGGTCCCGGGTTCAAATCTCGGTAAGGGCAGATATTTGGATGCTTTTTATGTATTTAAATATGTATTTCCTCTATATAAGTTTATCGTGGTCTAGTACCCATAGTACAGTCAACAGCATAACTACCTTGTCACTTTAACGTTGTTTGAAATGTTGAAATGTGAAACTATTGAAAGCGACAAGGTACAGAAATTATCACTTAATTTTGCTGTTGACTGTACAAGCCTATAGCTTAGTTTGGGACTAAAGTCGAAACCATAATCCATGAGACAACTATGAAAGGTAAAGGGTTACCAGGGCTAACTTCACAGTGATTAAATCACTGGTAATTTACTAACGTGAAGTGAGGAATGAGCTGTCAAATATGACTTACGGATTATGGTTTAGAATTTAGGTCAATATTGTGTGAGATTGTCCCCCTGATATTTATATTGGTTGCCCCAGGTCGGCGGGGTGCTCGCGGTGGCGCTGGGCGCGTGGGTGTGGTCGACGCGCTCCTTCTCCAGCCCCCTGATGAGCAACAACATGTTCATCGCGACGGTGGCCGTGGTGGTGGCCACCGGCGCCGCCGCCGCACTGCTGGCGCTGCTGGGGTGCTGCGGCGCCGCCCGGGAGGTCAAGTGCATGCTGCTCACGGTACGTCATTAATACCTTGATTGGTGTCATAGTCGGCATTAGATATAGTGCTTAGATGAGGGGCTAATTAATACTCCTTTGCCCAGGCATGGCCAACGTGCAACGCTGCGAGCGTTTCTGTTTTCTATTGACTCAAAATGTATGAGTTAACACAGTTACAGGTGGGGTTAACACATAAGCAGTTGACGCGATCTGTCACTTACGTCAATCCTTACATTTTGACAATTATCGAAAATCGCTAATTTAGCGTTATGCGCTAACGTCAACGCACAAGAACGTCATCCCGTACATTTTGAGTGATAGAAAAGGAAAACGTTTGTAGCGTTTGCATCTTGCTAGGGCATCTGATCGTGTATGCTGTGTGTGTTTACACTTACAGATCCGATTTTAGCCCGTCTCATCTTAATTTCAGACATTGAGAAAACACTTATCCGTGTTTAAATGCAGTTTAAATGTAGTGTAGTTAACTTAACAAAGAAAGTCGCAACAAAAGAAAGTGTTCAAAAAGCGACTTGGTAGTAAAGTTTATATTGAGGTCGATATCGCGTGCCATAACCCGCGTGCAGTGCACGTGAGCCAACAGTAAGTACAATGGACAACACTTAAACAGCCTTTATGTACCTGGCTCCTTTTCCATGTAGAAATAGACCCTATAACGATGTTATTGGCGCTGAAGTCAAGTGTTTACGCGTTTTTTAAAAAACGAACGCCTCATGGACGGCAGCTATCTTAAACATTGGAAACAGCATATTATACGCAAAAGAGACTTACTTTATAGTAGTTTATGCAACAGTTGTATAAGAGAGGTCAAAAAAGACGAGTGGTGTGGTTACGATGTGAACCGCAGGCGAACATCGTAAAGCAAGACGCCACGAGTATTTTTTGACTTAGTTATACACCGTTGCATACAATACTTTTTCTACGTCTAGGTTTCAAATAAAATGCAAAATTAAATTAACAAAATTTTATTAATATACCTAGGTTAGAATACGAACGAACGAAGCACAGAACAACAAACGAGCGGGAAACATTCGAAAACAACAAAATATGTGTCTACGGTTAACTTTGTTTTTAAATTGATGTGCACTTACCAGGTTTCATATTTTTTTTTAAAGTTGCACAATCGATTTAACTTGTGAAATAGGGACTAAAAAACACCTAATGATTTGAGAAATGAATTCTTTTACCTGATTGGTCGATTTTAATATAGCTGCGTTCTGGTTGGTTGATACCAAATAAAATGTTTTTTTTAAAGAGTTAAATTAGTAAAAGAGTTTACATACCAAAAAGAACCTAACGTTCCGATTGACAGTCAATGTGTATTGTGATTGGTGGTTTAATTTGGTGAAGTATTTTGATTGGTCAAATTAACCTAGGTGTAAGCTTTGGCAGCTAGGCATATCGTTTTGGCTCAAAAAAGCACAAGTGCTGTTAAGGGGAATAGACTAGATAGACTTTTCTACGGAATGTTCTGCGGACATATTATCTATATTCTTATATTAGTGTTCGTGACTATATAAATGACAGATAAAAGTACCTACAGGAGTAGGAAAAATGCATTATGCATATGTTTTTTTAGTTAATTCCCAGTAGTTCCGTGGAAGAAGTTCCGTGGCGGAACTAGTGAGACTTTTTTCCCAATAGTTCCGCGGAACTAAGCATCAATTAAATACTAATATTTTATAATCCCATTAGTTCCAAGCATTTCCGCTTTCGTCAGAAATCATTTATAGGTATTCCGCAAAAGTAGGTAGGTTAGGTTCGTTAGGTATCTATAAATGCCCGGAGGGCAAACAGCCCTGAAATAGGAGCCCTGCCACGAGGCAGGGCTCCGTCAAAAAGAGCAGTGGGACGAAGTAGTGGGACCATGGGTAAGCGTTCGAAAAAGTGTGATCTAATTGGTCAAAGGGCGTGGCTAAGCCGATGAGTCACTATTTTCTTAACGCGAATAGCCTATAGTTCCGCCGCGGAACTTCTTCCACAGAACTACTGGGAATAAAGGGTTTTTTTTTCTGACTTTTACGGGAATCGAACTGCGGTCGAATATGACAAAATAATAGAGGCGTGCTTTATGATACAGATCGAAAGGGTCATTTATTTATAGTGAGCATTTATATCTACAACACCCCAACCAGCAAAATTATGTGCTATAAAAGTCGAGACCACGTTCCTATTTTTGCTTTCAATGCTATAAAAATGCTAAAAATACTCGAGTAAAAGCGCTGTAAACGTTTACTCGGCCAGGATTAGGCGCAGTTTATTCAGACTTAAGTGCTGTAAGAGTGGAGTAAGTGCCGTATAATAAGCAAAAAAGTGCTATAAACGTTGAGTAAAAGCAAAATAAAATACGATTTGTTCCATTAAAGGGAGCAGTTTGCCTTTACTCAGCAAATTTGATCTATAATAGCAACCGAATTGCTTTTACTCAGCAAATTGGTTCTATAATAGCAACAGAATTGCTTTTTTCATCAAATTTGTTCTATAATAGCAACGGAATTGCTTTAACTGAACAAATTTAATCTATAATAGCAACTGTATTGCTTTTACTCAGCAAATTTGTTCTATAATAGCAACAGAATTGCTTTTTTCATCAAATTTGTTCTATAATAGCAACGGAATTGCTTTAACTGAACTAAATAATAATAGATTAAACTAAACTAATAGATTAAATTATCTATAATAGCAACTGAATTGCTTTTACTCAGCAAATTTGTTCTATAATAGGCAGCCGAATTTCTATGATTCGATACCATCTGTCATCATCATCAATCATTTAATGCGGGGCTGAATCGAATCTGAGAGAAGTTCATGACGGAAGAAAAAGTAAGTAATGTTCTTTTTTTATAATAAAAACCTTACCATAATGTTCTTAATATTTAAATATTGTTTACGTAGTGTTCATTATATAGAACAACTTGCTAAAATAATTTTACTGATTGAACCAGAGGTCGTCGTTCATATATATTCATGCGCCTTCCCATTTCCTTAAATTTAAATAAACTATAAATATTTTATTTAGAATATTTTTAAAGTAAATATACTTTTACAAAATGGTTGCTATTCAATTTCTATTACATCTCATTTATACGACTATAACTCGAATAAAGGTGTTTGTTTTACAATTACAGCACATGGTGCAGCCATGTTAGAAAGATTTTAGGGTTCCATAAATGGTAACAAAAACTCTCATGATTGATTTCTACTTGGCATTAATGTTATGTAAATAGAGCATTTTACTTCCTTTGACAAAATGGTGGTCTACGAGTACGTGGATGTGGATAAATTTATAACTAAAGATGAGTTAAAGCAAATTACTCAATTGAGATGGCCCTGGATGGAAACACATTTCATTCTATTAGAAAGATGTTACGGATGTGCCGCTAGCACGTATGATAATGCAGAGCAAATACCTCACTTTACTCTCTCTGACAGAAAAATAAAGCGATTACTACACACAGAGAGTTTTTGGTGTCAGAATTGTACTCACTTTGCTGTATATGATCATATTATTTATGATGAATGTATTTTTTGTAATTAATTTTTTATGGCTTTTGTGCGCCTATTTTACCTTTAATCATAGCGCGAGCTGGAGAATCGCAAACAAATGCCTTTATTTTTATTTGAATAACTTTATCTTCTTGATTAATCTTGATTTTTAGACCTTTTTGAAGTTCTAGCATTTCCTTTACAAAGAGGTCTAGAAATTTCTCTAAGTCAGAAGGTTTTTCATGACCTTCATATATTCCAATAATTAATGGAGATACTTCTATTTCTATTATTTTACACAATATGGGCCAGAACTGATGGTTAGAACTTTTATATAATGGCAGCCCATCAATGTTTATTAACAGAGATATTGTATCCCTCGTAATATTTACACGTTCCAGAATTTGTCTCAAACATTCAGTTAATCCTTTATGCCAGTATTTACCAGATCCGACAGGAATCAAATTTAATTCAGTTGTGTCAGTTTTCAATAACGTTCGTGGGTCTTTAGGGAGAACACATGGTATTTTTCTATTTAAAATTGTCAACAATTGTCTTAATGCATCATGAGATATATTAAATTGAAGAGCCCACTCTTTAATATCCAACAGAAAAATATTTTCATCGTCATCGTTGTTATCAGTATCAGACGTATTATCACCGTTTTCAGTATCTGAACTGTTTTGATTAGTACTGTCGTTATCTGAATATATCGAATTAAATTCCTTCATATTATTATATACATATGCGGAACCACTATCAATTTTTTGTGCTTGGCTCATTTCTGTTGAGTCTACGGAACCACTAACAACAGTACGGTTTTCGCTTGACGATTGACACATTGATATTAAATTAGGCTTGATTAAATTTGCAGATTTTTTCATCTCTTTTAACGTTTCATTAACTCTTTTACGAAAAGCACCACTTCTTTTTACTTTTTTCCATTTTTTTGTATCCATTTTGTCACAATCACAATTAATACACCAAGAACTTCTTTGTTAATAAACTTCAACCCAATATGGACGAATTTGTGCTGTAAATATTTTTCGATGCTTCTTATAGTGCTTTAAGCTGAGTAAAAGTCGACTAAAAGCATTCTATACAATTCAGGTGCTATTAAAGAATTTGACTTGCCTTATCATATAAGCAGCCTGTAATAGCGACAATGTTGCTAAAAAGTAAATAGATTGCTTTTACTCAGCTTTTATAGAATCGGAACAATGTTTCGAGTAATAGCCGCATAAAAGTGACCAAGCGCAGCGAATTAGCAATTGAATAGCTCTTACATAACTGTTATAGAACAAAAATGCTGAGTAAAAGTATTATACTCAGCTTTTATAGAAACGGACCAATGTGTCGAGTAATAGCCGTATAAAAGCGACCAAGCGCAGCGAATTAGCAATTGAATAGCTCTTACATAACTGTTATAGAACAAAACTGCTGAGTAAAAGTATTATACTCAGCTTTTATAGAAACGGACCAATGTGTGGAGTAATAGCCGTATAAAAGCGACCAAGCGCAGCGAATTAGCAATTGAATAGCTCTTACATAACTGTTATAGAACAAAACTGCTGAGTAAAAGTATTATACTCAGCTTTTATAGAAACGGACCAATGTGTCGAGTAATAGCCATATAAAAGCGACCAAGCGCAGCGAATTAGCTATTGAATAGCTCTTACATAACTATTACAGAACAAAACTGCTGAGTAAAAGTAATGTGACCATTTTAAATCAGCATTTTTCTAAAGGTAGAGTAAAAGTGCTATAACAAAGTGCTGTAAACGTTTATTCGATATAATTATTGCACAATTTAGCAAAAATTGCCAAATGGTTGAAATGACCACGATTATACGACATATTGGTATTCTGACAACGTTAACTCAGCTGATATTCGATTACAAGCTGATTAAAGAAATTCTTATTCGACTGTTTTGCTGGTTGGGCTATTATACACCTTTAAACTAAACAAAGACCGTAAAAATGATACTATTTTTTTGTTTATCATATTCGACCAGTCCGATTCCCTGTTAATTAAGGCAGACAAATTTTCAAAAATCCATAAATGCAGGATTTACTGTTTTTAATAGTAAAAATTAGTCTCCTTTGCGTAGAATTTGCTATTTCCAATATTTAATGTAGTTGCCGTCCATGTGGCGTACCTTCGTTTTTTCCATCCTGTATACAGTCAGCAAAGCAACAGAAATAGGTGGACAGTCGAAGAGCTCAAAATGATCTACACACGCCCTGATTCTCTAGACAGTTGAATAATTTATAGAAAATGATGGGCTCTTCGATAGTCGACCTATTTCTGATGTTGACTGTTCACCATGTTTATGAATTATTTGTTTTCATTGCTCTAAGACTAGTACTTGTTTATTGCGTTATCGTATTGTCAATATTTCGATAGCTCTTATTTGCTTGACAGTAATGAGACCGAGTTAAAAACAATACCATTACACGTCAATAAAGGCGATATGGTTTAACCCGTGTAATAGAGGCCCTCTGGCCCTGGCATACTCATTTGTATTTAAATCTTGGTAGGTTTAGGGTAAACCCTTCCAATCCTGGAATCCTAGCCACGACGACCAAAATCTCTGTTCCAACAATTCAAAATATTTTTTTCGACATTGCGTCAACAAATTGTCTTCGACCGTTGTATAGGCTGCGCGTATCGAAGTTATTTAGGGTTGACCCGAAGAGTGCCAACGGGGGTCCCTCTTACTGAGCCTCCGCTTTCCGAATGTCTGTCTGTCTCAGCGGGCTGTATCTCAGGAATCGTAATAGGTAGTTGAATTTTTCACAGAATTTGTATTTCTACCATACATACATACCTTCACGCCTGTAATCCCAAACAGTGGGGTAGGCAGAGCTACAGAATTACAACTTCAAAAAGTTATTGACAATTCAGTAACCACAATTTGCACAAATAGGCTAAGATGTTTACCAGCGTATTAGTGACAGGTTGCAAGCCCATCGCCTAACAGTACTACAAGCCTATATTCCCTTAGTCGCCTCTTACGACATCCACGGGAAGACATGGAGTGGTACTATTCTAACCCGGCAACCACACGGGGCGGTTTGTATTTCTATTACAACAAAAAGCAACAATTAAAGAATACAAGAATGGTACAGAACCCTTCATGTGAGACTATGACTCGTAATTGGCCTGTTTCCTAATTTTCCTTGAAACATTAAACTTTAACGTTGCTGTTACTTTGTTTTACGTTTCAACGTTCCACATATTGTAACGGAGTGCGACATCGTTGATTGAAAACATAAAATCGATCGATAACAATTTTGTATAAGCATTGGCTGCACAACTAACGACACCATCCATTCGATTGCAGTATTACATACTCGTGTTCATCATCTTCGTGCTGATGCTGGTGGGGGGCATCCTGCAGTTCGTGTTCCGGGAGAAGGTGGTGGACACCCTCAACCGGGAGATGTACGCCGCCATCCCCTACTACGGGGTCAAGCACGAGTACACCAAGGCCTGGGACGAGACCCAGACGTACCTGCAGTGCTGCGGCGTGAAGAACTACAAGGACTGGAACGGCAACGTGCCCGAGAGCTGCTGTAAAGAAATCTACCCTGGAAAGGTAAAAGTCTATTCCGATGAAAGAGAAGTTAAATAAATAAACTCTTGATCGACAAACTGTCTCCAAATTAGATTTAAAAAAAAAGTAATAATTCGTAGATTTATCTGTCAATTCCCCAAATTGATTCCCCCTTTAAATGCCAAGTTAAATAAAAAAGTCGACACCGAAACGCCAATGACAGCTGAAAATAACATAAATATCAATTATATATACAGGGTTATTGGTAAGTCGGCCTATTCCCCTCTAGGGGTTATGGGAGAGGTCATTTGCAACAATTTTGGTCCTATAATACCCTTGCAAATGATCTCCCCCATAACCCTAAATAAGGGGAATAGGTCGACTTACCAATAACCCTATTAGCACCGGAAATGACTTTCTCTTTTTCTTACTTTCGGCAAGTACCACCGTGACAGAGTATCAAATTCGGACTTAGCATCACTTTTATGTGAAACTATTGCGCATTTACTCGCGGTATCAAATCGGAAAAAAAAAATGCAGTCGGCGCTCTTGCTATTATAAATTAGCCCTAATTTTAGAAATATGATAAATTCCGCGCCTGGAATCCACTATTCTAAGCCTGGTCACGATTTTGAGCAACGTCGATGGCGGCGGTGGTGAGAGATGCGTTGCTCTTCATACACCACCCTGTCCACATATTTGTTTCACGTTGCTCGCCACCGTTGCTATGTAAAACTTAGGAGTGGCGCGCTGCTCGTGCGCTCGGCCTTAACGCCGTCTTAACTCTTGAGTGTGGAAGCGACTTCCCTTAGAGCGCGCAGCTATACAACGCTGACTAAACAAACCTGTTCTGCAGCGCATGGACTGCAAGTACTCTGGCAACCCGGCGACGATGTACATGGATGGCTGCCTGCCGCAGACGCAGGCCTTCCTGCGCGAGAACGCCGTGTACGTCGGCGTGGTCGCCATCATCCTCGCCCTCGTCATGGTAAGGACTACCTTCTTAATCTTATCAACCCTAGATATGTCAAATACTTGAGTCGTTTTGAGCCATTAATGAGCAGAAAGGATAAATATAGTATGGTGGTATATTTTGCGCAGTCAATCGTGACGGATTTATCCCTCCGGTATAGTAAATGGTGATCAGACAACGGTGTTGAAAAGTCGTTTTCACCTCAGCAGCTCAAACAAGCAGGTTTTGCTGCTTAAAAACAGTGAGCAAAATTCAATTTTGCTGCGAGCGAGAGGCAAAGTAGCTTTTTAATTATTATTTTTAAATGCCGTGAGCAGTGCTGGGGCTACTCACAACATTCGAAAAAATTGAACTTCGCTTTGTTCTGTCACTTTCACTTCGATAGAAAAAAAGCGAGAGATAGAAACAACTTGATTCGAAGTTCGATTTCAAATTCCACACATAGTAGGCCCAAAAAGAAACGCACGTTCGGATGCACACAACCGTAAAATTGCAAATAAAACTATCTGTTAAAGTTTGAAATGTGTTTATTATAACTATTTTATACAGTAGGTACAATAATTTTTTTTATTTTATGTTTTGAAGACAAAATTAATGAAAAATAAGAAGTTCATCATGTATCTACATAATTTTGTTATCGTTTTAACAATCTTTAATTTCGTGACATAAACCGCGGGGGCAGTTTCAGAACGCATTTCAAAAATAGCGGGATTATTGTAGCCAATATAGCCATAGACAAGGCCTAGTTAGGTTTTTTTTAAAGCCACAGACTACATAAAGCTGTATAAAGTTGTGTTTGCAGTACGGCATTATCAAGTTGAGTGACAGACAGGTTTTATCTGTTTCATGTTTATTTTTTCCACTTTTTATTTTATTAGTATTTTGCAAAAATGCTTGTGATTGATGCATATGCGATTGTGTAGTTATTTAGTCGTGTATTCACCAAATGGTCACAACGGAAGACCTGCGTTGGCCCAACCTGCTTCACGCTGTGTTGTTCTCGCTGCTGAGGTGAAAAGTTGTATGTCTCACACGAGACCAAAGTTTTTTACGTCTCGTATCTTTGAATCCCTCGCTACGCTCAGGATTCTAACCTAGAATCCTTCGCTTACTCGGGATTCAAAATCATCACTCGCAGCAAAAACCAACTTTGCTCTCTTGTTGAACAAATAACTATTGTTCAACAAGACAGGGATTCAAACAAGAGAGGGATTCAAAGATACGAGACGTAAAAAACTTTGGTCTCGTGTGAGACATACAACTTTTCACCTCAGCAGCGAGAACAACACAGCGTGAAGCTGCTAGGGCCAACGCAGGTCTTCCGTTGTGACCATTTGGTGAATACACGACTAAATAACGACACGATCGCATATATGCATCAATCACAAGCATTTTTGCATAATACTAATAAAATAAAAAGTGGAAAAAATAAACATGAAACAGATAAAACCTGTCACTCAACTTGATAATGCCGTAGTGCAAACACAAATTTATACAGCTTTATGTAGTCTGTGGCTTTAAAAATACCTAACTAGGCCTTGTCTATGGCTATTGGCTACAATAATCCCGCTATTTTTGAAATGCGTTCTGAAACTGCCCCCGCGGTTTATGTCACGAAATTAAAGATTGTTAAAACGATAACAAAATCATGTAGATACATGATAAACTTCTTATTTTTCATTAATTTTGTCTTCAAAACATTAAATAAAAAAAATGAAATAAAATAGTTATAATAAACACATTTCAAACTTTAACAGATAGTTTTATTTGCAATTTTACGGTTATGTGTGCATCCGAACGTGCGTTTCTTTTTGGGCCTACTATGTGTGGAATTTGAAAATCGAACTTCGAATCAAATTGTTTCTATCTCTCGCTTTTTTCCTATCGAAGTGAAAGTGATAGAACAAAGTGAAGTTCAATTTTTTCGAATGTTGTGAGTAGCCCCGGCACTGCTCACGGCATTTAAAAAAAATAATTAAAAAGCTACTTTGCCTCTCGCTCGCAGCAAAATTGAATTTTGCTCACGGTTTTTAAGCAGCAAAACCTGCTTGTTTGAGCTGCTGAGGTGAAAATAACTATTTCCTCCGTATGTATTATACTATAAAAAAAAATTGCTCATGTGCTTTTAACATGACATTAGCACCTTGTCGCTTTAACGTTATGATTAAACTGCCACACAAATATGTTAAACGGGTTAAATTGATAAAGTACCTTCGTATGTGAGAGGTGATAATGATAAAATACCAACGTCTAGTCTCTTCGGATTTTGATATAGTTACAATACTCTTTTTTCTGGTGTAGTAGTGTCCCAAATTGACAATAGATGGTTTTTATATTTATGCATGTTGAATCTGAGCCTTAATGACAATCTCAAGAGGTTGACCTATAAAAAAGGCGTTTTCTCGTGGCCCTACTGATTTGTCCTATTAGTAGGACCACGAGGGAGACCTATTTCTCGTAGTTCTATTAGTATGTATGCTTGTGAAAATGTTCGTCCTTTATAATAGTATACGTAGGTATGTTCAGGTTATGTTAGTTTTGCAGCAGGCCCGGAAGGCCGAACCACCCAGAAATAGGAGCTCCGCGGTAGCGGAGTCCGTCGACACTGTCTTATTGATTTGAAATTAGGGGTAAACACTGAAGTAGGACAGACAGAAATAGGGTTCCCTCGTGGTCCTACTAATAGGACAAATCAGTAGGACCACGAGAAAACGGGGATAAAAAAATCAAGTACAATATTCTTGAAATTTACCCTTTATTAGGTGTTTAATGGTACTTCTTTTGCAGATGCTGGGATTGATATTCTCCTGTGGCTTGTTTGTGAAGATAAAATGATCGCTGGTTTCGAGCAAGGACGAGAATGTTTTTTGAAGATGATGTAAAAGCGTATTTGGATACTTTTGCACCTTTTTTCTACATTTCTATAAATTATCTGATAAGAGATGAGACTTACTTTTTCTAACTTACCATTCTTAGCATAACAACGTTTATAAGTACCGATTCTGATACTTATAATATAAGTTTCTTGACTTTAGTGACGCGTTTGTGAGTTTTTTCAGAAATCGTATTAAATTTTTCCTGGCCAAAGGAACGAAAGCCAACTAACGGTAGATACACATGTAATAATTAGGTGTTTGCAATTGAGAAGAAAAATATTACACCCTAAAATTACACAGAAAATCTATGTAACTTAGTGTTATCAATGCACGCGAGTCGCGCCCACTAAATATTTTTATTTATATTATACACAACCGTTCATTATCAATTTAAATAGCGGGCGCGCATTCGTAGATTGGCAACACTAACGGGTAAAAGTTGTACTCACGGATTGGCAGTCATTCTAACTTAGTCTGTCTTGTTATGTGACATTGTTACTTTACTTTATATATTTCTATAGCTCTTAAATTTCTTTTTCTATTTACCTTTTTTAAATTAGGATATTTTGTTGACGACCTCAGCAGTACAAGATAACTTAGCGAAGTGTTAGTTTAAGTATACGAGTGTAGTCTGTGGGCGAGCTTGTGTGGGAGAGAGAGCAGGGGATTGCTTTTATCGTGCTATCGTATGATAAGTCTTATTAACTTGACTGTAAAAGCATTACGATAACATGCCAAAAGCAATATTGTTTTATCGAGAATAACAGAGCCGACCATTTCGTCTAATTGAGCTAGTTTTAAATTTCCTCCATTCATTTGTACTTTTTCATTTTGTACAATAAAAAAAATCAAAACTGTCATTGATTTTTCTCTGAATCTCGTACGTAACATCTAAAACTCAAGTATACTGATGCGGCGCACTACCCTCAACATCCTCTATCTATTAAGTAACGACTCTGCTGCACACACACCCACGCACATGCATATACATATACCCATGCGCACACACACTCACATATCCGCACATTATACAGTGTGTTACTGGCATGAGGGCTTCTGCTTTAACTAACGATAGTATGTTGCATAAGTAATTATTTGCAGGTGTAATTAAGTCGAAGTTAACTAACGTAACGCTGCAATTTAACTTCGTAGATTTTAACTACCATCAACGTATTTGAGCTATGTGTAAGTATCGTAATCAGTATCGTTATTACTTGGTACAAGGCATACATTGGTACAGGGGCAAAACATAGAGAGCTATTAAATACTCCTTGAATTTGTCAGATTGATGAAACTAAAATGACAGAAAGTTGTCAAACTTGAACGAAAGTCATTCCTCTAGTAATACTCGTAAATTAATTGCGGAATAAATCGTGAGTTTAACTAATGGCCTACGACGCTCGTGAGATGTGCGACATGATTTTGTTGTACGGTGAAACACGCGGCAACGCAGCAGAAGCGTTGAGGTTGTATCGTGAAAGATACCCTAACAGGCGACACCCTCACAATCCCAGATTCATATTGGAAGCCGTGCAACGAGTTCGGGAAAATAGGCCTATTGTTCCTAGTAATCCCGAAAGAACTATGAATGGGATCGTGTCTGTGGCTCTGGAGGAAAGGGTGCTGGAACATTTCAGAGAATGCCCCACATCCAGTACTCGTATTGCTGGGCGAACGTTCGGCACTACAAACAAGACCGTTCATGGAGTTTTAAAAAGGAACAAAAAGCATCCATTTAAATTTCTAAAGGTACAAAAAATATTACCAAGAGATTTGCCACTACGAGTAGCCTATTGCAATTGGTTTTTAAGCATGTGTAGAGAGGATGATTCCTTTCAACAAAAGGTTATGTGGACAGATGAAAGTACTTTTTGCCGGAATGGAATTTGGAACCGCAAAAATACCTACCACTGGACAGATAAAGAAAATAATCCTCATGTTTTAAGGGAGACTGCCCATCAATACCGTTGGACTATAAACGTGTGGGCAGCTATCCACAATAATACTATCATCGGACCTGTTTTAATTGATGGGACTTTGAACGCACAGAGGTTTCTAGAACTTCTAAGTGGTCCTCTGGTCAATCATTTGAATACCCTTTTTGAAGAAGATCGCAGTGGAATATGGTTTCAGCTGGATGGTGCTCCTGCTCATTCAGCTTTAGTTGCGAGAGAAAAGCTAAATGAAATGTTTGGACAACGCTGGATAGGGCGTTATGGCCACCAAAATTGGGCACCAAGAAGCCCTGATCTGACGCCTCTTGATTTTTTTCATGGGGAGCTATAAAAAATCAAGTTTACGGTACCGACAGCGAAACTCGGGACGAAATGAAGTCTAAAATAGTGGAAGCTTTTCGTCAGCTGGAAACGACGGATTTCCGATCGATTCACGACAACGTAAAACGACGTTATGAATGGTGCGTTAATAGTGGTGGTCGCCATATTGAGCATATTACTTAGATTTTTTACGTTGCTTTTCTTTTAATATAATATTTATAATGTCAACTGCTTTTAATTCTTCATACATTATTTTTAGCCTTAGTATCAGCCAACTAAATACATTTTTAATAATAGTTCGTAAACATTATCTTCGCATCGATACAAGCAAAATTAAGCTTTAGTTTCTTTGAAACACTTTGAATTGGGTTTTAACAGTTTTGAATTCGTTTACAATGAACTACGAATGAAGAGGTACGATGACCAAGTCAGACGTCAAATGGGGCCGCTATGGTCAATAGTAGGTAAACAAGCTTAGTTTGGTCACGTGACTTTACTAATTAACTTTAACGCACAGTGTACATTGCTTGCAATTTATTTTTTGCTAGAAAACAAGTGTGTACTATTTTCTCTGGTTTTAATTGAAATAAACATGTAGGTACATTAAGGAGTTGCCCATTGTTACTCTGTATCAAGGAAAGCCCTCATGCCGGTAACACACTGTATAACACGTTCGTTCACTGTACCCATACAAAACGATCAGACAATGTCACAAGTCCAACTGTGTTTAGTATGGGGATGTGACCCGATAGTGGAAGAATTTAACGTGTTAATTATTTTACCGTTTTTTATTATTTATATTTTGTTCAAAAGAAATTTGACAAGATCATAGCAAGTGGAAAGAAGTGGTCTCTGCCTACCCCTCTGGGAAACAGGCGTGATTTAATGTATGTATGTATGTATATTTTGTTCTGGAAATTATGTATATTCTATTTATGTTTTTTCTTTGTAATAAGTACCTCATTTTGGGCTGTTTACTTTAGAGGCGTTCATGTATTATGTTGAAATTGGTATCCACGATATAGGCTGCGCTTAGTGTGGATATCGTAGTTATAAAGTTTGTTACACCTTTTTGATAAATAAACTTAATTACTTACTTAGTCTGTGAGCACTTTGTAGGTGCTACGGGCTTACTACCCTCTCACTTGCTCGTAATAAGAGCTCATGCGAACTAGTGAGAGCCGAGTACAAATCCGTACCTACTGTTGAGCTGTCGTACTGTAGGTTAAAGTGATGCAGCTTCTGGAGATTTATGTTAAATAAATACTTCAGAGAGTAAACCGCCAGTAACCAGAATTATTCTCAGCTTTACCCTATAGATCGTCAAAATAGATAAATATATGGGAACTACGACTACGGGCAATTTAATAATGTAATTAATTATATACTGTAGCTGCCGCAGCCGTGCGCGGCGGCGGTGTAGAAGGAAATAGATAATCACGGATACAATATATTTACGTACACGATACACGTTTGTGATTTTGTTATATTGTTATTATTCTTAATAGTTGGGCACACAACCTCGGATTGTTCAATGTTTTTATTTTGGAAAAAGAAAAAAAAATAAACAATAAAAAAACATATTAAAAAAAATGACAATGTAAGTGCAGTTGCTCTGTCCGCGCACCACGGCCCAGGGTTTCAATTAGGGAGGCCTGATTGTGACTTCCAAACCCAGGTCTGCTCGAAGCAGATTCGAGTTAGCCTTAGTCAAAAGGCAAAATCCGCGTGTATGGGTCTATTTCTTGCGGCGGGGCGGGAAGTCCACAGTGCTCGGGTTCCCGGGGCGGTAGGTGCCGTTGCGCGAGTAGGAGCCGATGTAGCGGATCACGCAGTCGGAGGAGGTGGTGCCCAGCGGGAGCCCCAGCGCGCTGATGCGCTCCAGGAACTGGCACGGCCCGGATATTATCTGAGGATAGACCACCATCAGCAACCGCCTAGTAGGTGATTCTAATAGTCAATTCGCTTTCGCGTTTTCGCTTCGACGAACAAATTATTAACCCGCAACTTTAAGTTGTCTCGCCGCAGCGCACAATATTTTTTCTAGGGCGTGCATCTGTCAGCGGGCTGTATCTCATGAACCGTAATAGGTAGACAGTTGAAGTTTTAACGTACCGTTCTACTATATTCCCCCTTATATTTTTCCATTATTAGGTTTTTATTATTTGTTGTTTTATGTTTGAAATTTTAACAGTGTGTATTTCTATTGCCTCAAAAATACACACTGTTAAAATTTCAAACATAAAACAACAAATAATAAAAACCTAATAATGGAAAAATATAAGGGGGAATATAGTAGAACGGTACGGAACGCATTGTGTGCGAGTCCGACTCGCCATGACCGGTTTTTTAAAGAGAAATAACTTCTGTGTCTACAACAACAACAAAACTTTGTACCATTTACCTGAATATATTTTATTTATTGCTGTTTTTACCCAACTGCGCGAAGCCAAAAGAAAGAGAATGTAGTTCAAAAGTTTATATCTGACCAAAAAACAGATGTTACACTCTAGTTCCTGAAGTATTGGACACATTTTAATAAATAGGTTTGTCAAATAATTTGTCAAGTACAGTCGCCATCAGATATATGGTAGCGGTCAAGGTACTCAACTATTTCGGAGCAGCATTACATTTCAATATATTAATTACGCTAGATAAGGTCTATAATATCGGCCCATATAATTCGTCATAAATTTAGGAGCAGCGACTTTTCAATAAATTCGTAACATACAATTAGGTAAAGATATCGGAACTTACAGAAGTCATAAATATCGAAGCAGCCAGGATGATCATAAAGATCGGAACATTTATGGAAAATATACCTTAAGTCTGTGTCACATAGTTCAAAATACTTTACGATGGACCCATTAAAATAAGGTTTCAGACACGCATGATTAATATAATGTTGTCAACAATTTGAATTAAGAACAGAGTGGTTTATTGTGACATGTTCCGCTAATTTGGTCTATGAGTGTAGTAACGAATTCAAATATGAACTATGTGACACAGACTTAAGGTATATTTTCCATAAATGTTCCGATCTATATGATCATCCTGGCTGCTTCGATATTTTTGACTTCTGTAAGTTCCGATATCTTTACCTAATTGTATGTTACGAATTTATTGAAAAGTCACTGCTCCTAAATTTATGACGAATTATATGGGCCGATATTATAGACCTTATCTAGCGTAATTAATATATTGAAATTTAATGCTGCTCCGAAATATTTGAGTACCTTGACCGCTACCATATATCTGATGGCGACTGTACGAGTGTCATAGCTCAAATATAAAATTACAAGGCGACGTTAAAACTAGTGGTCAGTATAGCTCGAGCACGAACATTTCAATCATACGTCACGTTTTCGAATTCAAATCGCTTTCACTATTCTAAAACGTTTCAAACCTATCCGTTACCAGGGACCGGAAAACCCCTTTATTTGTCTAAGTCTATCGATCGGGTAACTACATCATATGCTCTCCCAATAGTTAGCGTATCCCTATCGATAGGCTTACTCTAATGATTATCCATTGAGGTTACCAGTTTCGTAAGGGTTTCGGATTTAAGCATTACGTTAATGTTACCCAATCGGTTCTCCCTCTCCGTTGCCTCTGTTTTGCAGATTCATGTGATTGGTTGGTTTCAAGCCTGTGTGTGTGGATAGCCAATCAATTGCTAAGTAGTGCAAAAATATTTTGTATGGACTGCGCGTAGAGATTAAAATAGCTTGAAGCCGATCAATAAACACTTCATAGGGAAAGCCTAACGAGGGTTTTAAGGAATTGGTAAGAGCTTAGTCGAATTAATTGTATCGTATGCGATAGCTTTTCATTGGGGTAAGTCGAAGATATGCTTATCGCATTGCTAGGGTTTGTAAAACCCAGTCAATTATATACCCTAACGAAAAACCTTACCTACTAAAGTAAAACACCGTGATTAGATGGTAAGGGGTTGTCAATGAACTCCCTAGTGATTAATAAGCTTCCCGATATGCAAAGACTAAAGTAACATTTTAAGAGCATGAGAGGGGAAACATGGTTGGAATGACTGTGGGGTTTGCTTACCCTTCCGAAGACCACGTGCTTGTCATCGAGTTGCGGAAGTGGCTTAAACACGATGTTGAACTGGCCGTTTACTTCGTTGTCCGAGGTGACCACCATTGACAAAACTCCTTCAGGGAAAAACATTAAATGAACAAAATCACTCACACAAAATACTGGCAAAAAAAAAGATAGTAGGGAGCCAAATTCCGTGGCAAACTTTATTTCTGTTCCAGCGGTGAACATCTTTCGGCTGACGCTAGGTTGATGATGTTTAGGGAATGACTGTTTAAGAAATTTCTTGGCTTGGACAGACCTTCCAGGCGTACTTTGTATCGAGATGTATCGACATCTAAACCTACACACACACAGTCATTAGTGGTGATAGGACCTTGTGCAGAGTTCGTCGAGATACTACCTCCAGCTTATCCTTCACCTACCGCCAAGCAGCAGTGTTCCAGTGTGGGAGATAAGACAACCGGTGAAATTACCAGCAAAGAGGCATTCTAGCATAGTCCTCAGGGTTGGCTATTTACAGTTTTACGATTGTGCTTTTGAGATTGCAAATGGGTCTCAGATCCCACTTGCCTTCAGATTGCCATCTATATGCCATAGAGAGGTACTAGGAGGATGATTGTTGAGGGCAAACCTGGCACCGAGTGTTTGAGACGGCAGGACTCGGGGGTCGCGGGCTGGTCCTCACCCTCGGCGATGTAGCAACCGAAGCCGTTGTCCTTGGTCACGTCGCCGCCGCGACAGTACAGGTTTGGTACAATTCTGAATAATTCCAATGCAATATAAATATTTTGAACGCTTCTACCTGGAAATCTAACTTTATATGAGAAACTGATGCCTTTTTGGGAACGGGTGGCTTCAGTTAAATACTCATTTACTTTAAAATGTGAATCTATTTTATTATAATAAAGACACTCCGATCCAATATTATGCGTGTAAGAACTTAGAGCGAATCTAGCAGTTGATAAGAGAAACGGCCGATCTCACCGAGCTGCCAAGGCGGAAGAGGGTGGATGTTTCTTTCCGAGCCAGAGCCCGGAAACTCGGTGGGAGCGTTCTATCTTTAGTCCGCAACCCTCCACTGAGAACGGTAAGTGGTGACACAATCCATGATCCTTTCTTTAACCTGAAAAATCTAGTGCCCATGTATGCCTGGCCCCTGCCGTCGCCGCGGACGAGGTTCAGGAAAAGAGCGCAGGTCTGCGGCACGTGGTCGGAGAACAGCTCGATCATCACCTTCCCGATCTTGGAACCGCCCAGCACCCACACCTCCAGAGATACTCTGCCCCAAAAAAAGCAAAACTATTAACAGGGCGTTGAATTTCAAAAAACATTTCACCTGTGAACACAGATGGACATCCAACGAATATAAAAGGCAAAGGGCAGATTAGCCACGTTGACGATGAAATTATGTGACCGGACCACAGCCATATAATTAGGGTGCAGGCGAGCCAAATTTCAATACAATCATCACACGAGGTAGACGTTATTGATAGCCATAATTATACCCTAAGAAACAACAAGGACCTGGTCTGATACCATTGTGGCGCTGCGTTGTCACTTGACAGAGTTTCAAAAATATTAAAAAAATAAGATATGCTATATTATGCGCACATGTCTGCCTCTCTGGCTGGTGATCAGTGTGATCACAGTCATCCTGTAAACACAAAAAAATCAAAGAGGCAATCCAGGAACTGTTGTAGTATTCAATTTTTCAAGTTATTTTTATGATTTACTGTATATTAAGTGCGCACTTGGCAGACTTAAATTGTTCGATTAAAAACAATGAGAAGGACCACGGAAAAGTTGTCTACTGACAACGCTTCAAAAATATTTAAAAAAAGTTGTGCTATATTGTGCGTACATCTGCCTCTTGGACTGATGTTTGGATTTCTTATGAAAACCAAGTAAATCGATGAGGCAGACGTTCAGGTCTCTGATATTCCAAGGGCCATTTGAATTATTATTGTTAAACGGGCGCTCCCGCCTAGCTACAAGTACAAAATTCTACGTCTACTGAATACTATTGAAAATAATTAATATAATCTATAAGAACCAAAACACTTCAGAAATATTGGGGTTGTGTCTGTTCCCCGCAGGTATAAAAGATCAGTGAGCAAATTGTCTGTCAAATGTTATTTCGTATCCATTTAGGCAGTTATAATGAATCAAATGGGCTCAATGAGAACCGTGTGCAAATCACTTAGAGCTTTTTTAAACATTTTTACAACTCCGGCCCATGATAATGCAGAGCCGCCAACGTCTTCCTCTTCGATTTCCTTCGTTTCCAAGATGATTGTGAGCATGAATCCCAGAGGCATACCTACATTTGCAAATGATTTAATATCCCCCTTTTTTAAGCAACTTCAATACACTGTTGCGCGAAAACGCAGCGACATAGGGCCTTAATTGACTGGACCAAGTCAATTCGTACTGATCTAAACTGCAATCCACCTCGATGTGAATCATGTGCAAATCATATACCGAAATGCTCGACAGCACCCTAACTAATAAAGACACCAAATATTGGTAATTGGCGGGAAAACTCAAGCTCGCCGGTTAACATTCGTTGGGTTGTATGCGAGAAAGGGTTATTTTTTTTTCATCTCACTAGCTCAGAAAGCCCTTTTTGCTTGTTTGATATCTATTGAGAAAATCGCTTTTTATCCACAAGTTAAGAAAGAGTTTTGACATTTGAAGGCAGCTTAAGTGATATTTGACAGCTAACCAAACGTAAAACCTTACAAGTGCTGAATTTTTAACATCACAATTAATGAATTGCATCGAGTAAAAAACACGAAATACAGTCTTACTACTTTATTTTAATTCATAAATATCAGCATTCAAAATTAACCTTCATTCTTGTTTTAAAAACGGATAAAATGTTCTGACTGTCCAAATAAGTGGATGTGCAAACAAAACGCAACCGAAATAATAAAAAAAAATCTTACGTCAAAACTTTTCTATTAAGCTGTCAACGTTAAATATTCGCATGTTTTTCTAGTTTGTTTTGTTATTAAAAATGAGTGATTCGAGTGATAAAGACGTACCTATTAACACCCGTGGAATTAAGGAAACCGTGCAAAATGCGGAATTGAGCTTACAGTACACACCATTTTCTTAGTTTCCTCGCTGTAGTCAACGTTAAATATTCGAATGTTTTTCTAGTTTGTTTTGTTATTAAAAATGAGTGATTCGAGTGTTAAAGACGTATTAACACCTGTGGAATTAAAGGAAACCGTGCAAAATGCGGAACTGAGCTTACAATACAAACCCTTTTCTTAGTTTCCTCGCTGTAGTGAGGTGAAAAGTTTTGTGTTATACACGGGTGAAAAGTTATTTTACGTCTCGTGTCTTGAAACACTTGCTACGCTCAGGATTCTATTTTTGAACCACTCGCTTCGCTCGTGGTCAATCATAGAATCCTTTCGCTAGCTCGTGTTTCAAATGAACACTCGCAGGTAAAATACAACTTTCCCCACTTGTATAACAAATAACTATTTGTGCATTGAGATTTCTGGAACACCTTGAAATTCCGAATGATTTATTTAACCGTGAAACGAGTGTGCTCGAGTCCTCGTATTTAGGTGTGTCCGGGTTGAAATTATACACGTATTGCCTGTACAGTACTTCCGTTTAATCACTTTTTACACACAGAATGTTCGTGCACTAGTTTACACTTACTAATAACTAAAGAAAACAATATTATTACAAAATAAAACTAGACGACCGTTCACCATTAGTTTTCGCCATCGACCAATCTCGCCGGGCGCTCGAGTGTGCCCCACGTTGGGCGCCATGAAACGAGTGTGCTCGAGTCCTCGTATTTAGGTGTGTCCGGGTTGAAATTATACACGTATTGCCTGTACAGTACTTCCGTTTAATCACTTTTTACACACAGAATGTTCGTGCACTAGTTTACACTTACTAATAACTAAAGAAAACAATATTATTACAAAATAAAACTAGACGACCGTTCACCATTAGTTTTCGCCATCGACCAATCTCGCCGGGCGCTGTGTGTGACGGCGCGGGCGGCCGGTGGGACAATTTACTAATTGGCCCACAGATGGCGCCACTAGTACTTCAGGAGGAAGTTCCCGCGTTACATCCGTTTTTTTTTCCAAAGCTATGTTACGCTGGAGGTATTTTAGATTAAATGCATTATTTAATTGCTATGCATAGGTTAGCCTATTTTTGATTTATAAGTGAGATCAAAAAATACATATTTCTATCAAAACATTGCGTTCGTATAATTATGAAAATTCGGGATTTTGATCAATTTGGAATTATATTGATTCGGAAATTTATATATCGGTGTAAATTAAGATATCTGTGTGTGTGAGTGTGTGTGTGTGTGTGAGTGGGTGTGTGCGTGTGCGTGTGTGTGTGTATATATAAAACAGCTCCTATTTTGTGGTAGATACCTACGTTACGTATAATAAAATAACGAAATACTTGCTTGTTTCGGTAAATGGTAATAGGCTTATCGAAAGCCGGATCGTGGATGTCACGATCGATTCTTCCAGTTTTAAACAATATAAACGGCAACCTGGAAATATATTATTAATTATATTACATATTTATATTTTAGACAACCTAATGTCTGTTAGGAATGGGTTTGTCATGATTTGCATAAATACGAATGTATGTAGTAATTCTCATTTAGCATAAAACAAATTGCATATTTTCGATCTTATAATAAAGCAATGACATAATCATTATTATGCATAACAACAAAATGCGTAATTTCTTAAATCATATCTAAGGTTTTTTTTTCAGATTTTTACTACTCGTAGTTTTGGGGGGCATCTCTACCGAAACGGAGTGTAATGTTATTTGATCGTACCTACTCGTATGCCAGATAAAATTATACAATTTGTTTTCATGATAAATTTATTATGGTTTTCGAACGTAGTTAAATCAAATTAGGCCAAACGTTCTTATGTAAATTAAACGGCACCCGCTAGGAACACAATAGCTTCGAGGATTTTTTAAATTTCAACTTACGATGCACCCAAAATTAGTTTATGCTTCGTGTCAATCCAAGTTTTTTCTAACTCCTTTGTTAGGGGCTGCGCCGACCTCTGTAACATTTGTAACACTTTTTTTTAGGTGACTGCAATGTGGCATATCTAACAAATTAAACAAGGTGCAAATTAAACCTTAGCAAATAAATTAGTAAGGTACATTTTGCAACTTAATGAATTTGTTTCTTGCGTTTTGTAGGTACTTTATCGCATTAACACCTTTGACAATCTCGTTTGACAATGGTTCCGCAGCGTTTTTTTTTCATCGCCCGACGAAATCAAACGGACTTAATGAGCTTTGGGACCCATAGGCAATTGCATCTCAAGAACGCCAATGCATTGCCAACCCTACGATCTAATTAAGACTGTCCTTGCAATCCACGTGAAAAGCCTAATAGTAGATTGTTCAACAAGGGACTAAAACAAGCCATAATGACACGAGAGGTTTAGCCACGCGAGCGAGCTTGCGAGCGAGGGTGGCTGTAGTTCGAGTATCATTATGGTTGTTTAGTCTCGCGTTAAACACTCTACTTTTCACTTTGAATGCGAGGAAAAAAACGACGTTCTAAACAAAATTACAACATTTATTATAAAAAAGTTTCTAACAATTAGGTATCTTATTATTACTATCGTTAATCTAACATTAATAAAATAAAAGTAGCTAACCAAATCTACGATAATATTAAAAGTACAATTATACCTTATTATTTCTTTTAATTAATTATACCTTATTATTTCCACGCAAAAAAGGCGCAAATATTAAGTCGACGAGTTGCGGAAAACAGCCCGTTGCAACCTATAACCTATATACCTTATTATTTCGTTGATGTTTTAAATGCTTGCATATTTAGCCAACAGATTCAAACTTGGAAACCATTTTAAAAGTAATTGGACCACGCATAATAAAAGAGTTCGGCCTTAATATGATTAAATAGATTCATATTCGTAATAATTAATCGTGTTTCACGAAATTAAATCCTTTTTTTATATATATTTGCACAGTTGTCATTTTGAGGTTATTTCATCACCCAAAAATATGGTCCATACACAATCACTGAAAATGGCGATAATCCTCCATTCACAAACACCGTGATTGGTTGTTTAGGGGTTTCCAAAGTAAATTAAAAAAAAAATACTTTAATCCCTAGAGATTAATAAGGAGCTTTAGTCCCGATTCGCAGAGATTTAAGTAGCATTTTAAGAGCATGAGAAGTGAAATAGTAGATTGTACAACAAGTGCATAAAACGTACCATTTTACCCGAGACGTGCATATATAGCCACCCGAGCCGGTACGGCGAGGGTGGATGGTCACGTCGAGGGTAAAATGGGTTTTATGCTCGAGTTTTACACTCTGCTTTTCACTTCGATTGCAAGGAAATTAAACAACGATTAAGCATATTATACAAGAAAATTTAATAAATTTTTATAATGTAATTAATATGTTCTATCACGCATAAAATGTTATTTCTTCGACAGTTCGTCAAATTAGCTTAAAAAAACACACTCCGCAAACGTGTTTACGCTTTTTTGGTTCCTCCAAATCATAAAACTTTCGTATGTGCTGAGATAGATTTTCTTCGATTTAGGCGGCAATATCTGCTCAATTACATTTAACGCACTTCTGTCCATTAAAGTCTCAGGCGAAATCATTTTTTGATCGTCACTATCACTACTTGAAGGCATTGTTCAATTACTTACGAATAATTTATTGAATTTTCAACCGCAACACAACAAATTTAGTTAGTTTTTAATTTTGTTTGACGAATAATTAGCTTCCCGCTACACAATTTTTTTATTTTTTTATTTTTAAATTTTCAACTATGTGACGTTTGACTATGGACACTATGGTTTGAGCCTTAATGCCAAGTTATTATAAATATTTGCGTTACTTATATTTTTTTTACGTAAATGCACGCCCGTATTAATCTTAAAGTGTTTAGATAGTAATTACATATGTCGTAATTAAAATAAGATATAACCTAAATCTCAAAAAAATATCAATTAAATGAACGTGTATTGTGTATGTGGCTGTAAGGCCTAATTGCCTTAGTCTTAAAAGAAGAAATTACTTTTTGCACTAGAGCATAAAATGCGATTTTATGCAGCCTATACCCAGCATAAAGAAGGACTTTACGAGCATGAGAAGTGAAAAAGTCTTTTAAGCGAAAATTGTATTCAAATGCTTTAGCAGTTCGCTTACGGCAAAGCATGTAACAGGTTTCTCGACTTTCTACTGAATTGGACGTAGGCATATTTATGTTAGTCAACCAATTTGATTCCTAGGCCACTTTGGACTATGTTAAACTGACATTGTCAACCAAATCGTAAGGTTCTTGTTATGATTGTATGTGCAAGACCTCCAGGCGGTAAAATCCATATAATCTTTGACCGGGGCCCGTATTATGGTCGCCTTTATCGCGGTGGATAAAGCACCCGTTACTGTCGCACTTACATACCTGGCAGAAAGTGACAGATGTTTTATACACATCGATAATCACTAGGCATCGGAGTTTTTGTCGCACGGTAAGACTAATGGCAAACTATGGAGTCGTCATTTGCCATAAATCTAAACTCTTATTTATTATCATACTCATTTATTCAGTTTTATTTAATGTTATATTTGGAAAATAAATATTACAATAAAAAATACTTATCGTTTTTATACTGATTTAATTACGAAATTTTATAAACAAACAAAAGGTACATTAAAACACGACAGAGGGGAATGTTTTAGTCCAAACTAGAGGCGAATTGTATGTTGAAATAGTTCAAGGTATGAATTTATAATCTAATAGATTTTTTTATTTATATAACTTGGCCTAGATAAATAAAATTATACACGACCGACCGCTATAGAGGCATTTTAAGATAAATTAAATAAATGAGTATGAATATGAATAAGAGTTTAGATTTATGGCTTGCTATTAGTCTTACCGTGCGACAAAAACTCCGATGCCTAATAATCACGACCACGGTAGGGTGACGGCACCAATGATGGACACTTTTAGCTGACAGGCACCAGTAATGGACACTTCAGTCTTAAATCAAATTTCATACGGTCCTAAATTGATTGTTGCAAAACAAATGAATAACCCTTATCTTCTGTAAAATAAGAATCAAGTGTCCATTATTGGTGCCTTGTCCATTACTGGTTCCGTCACCCTAGGCCCGCTGTTATGGTATTGATTTTAACTCGGCCGCCAATACCGTCAAGTAAATAAGAGCCATCAAAACGTTTACAATACGACAACAGGTCACAGACGATATGGGTTTTACCGCCTAGAATCTCGGCCCAGCATGCGAGCTTTGTGGTGTCCTGCCGTTTGACCAAAAGACATTTGGCAAAATTACACTTGACAAACAACGTCTTGCAAAAAAATGTTAAGTCAATTGATCATTTTACTACTAGTCATTTTACAAATGACTTATTTTTCCAAATGATCAACAGTTAAATTTACATTTTACGAGGAAGACGTATCAGGGCATAACCGACTTGGATAGGTTAGGTTAGAAGGCAAAGGCGGGAGCTTGGCTCCCGCCTTGGCCTTCGAGGTTGTTTTTTTTTCTGCCCAGAAATAGGTAAACTAATTGCTAAATGATCAATTGCTAAGTGAGTTTTTGTAAGATGATACTTTTGTCAATTGTCTCGTTTGCCAAATGATCATTTGGTGAAACGTTGTTTGTCAAATGACTATTTGTCGATAATTTTTTGGTCAAACATTAGTGAACCGAGCTTTGTACGAGACTAAAAAAAAGATGCCTGGGGATTCTGGCTAACGACCTGGCCAAAAGGCAACAAATGCTTTAAGTGAAGTTTAAAAAAGGCGTAATGGATGATTTAAATTGGTCCAGCTAAAGCATGACAGTAGAAGTAAATTGTGTCGTTTAAACGTGAATAACAAACTCGTCAATGTATTGCTGCTGGCACGTTTTGCTGGATCAATGTAAATCAGCCATCATAGAATACGGTGCAAAACTGACAGCGATCAGCAGCCTGGAGTAGAAGTAGAGGTTGTTCTTCCGGATGATGTTGAGGTCGCGCTGCCGCTGCTTGCACAGCAGCTTCTGGTACCTGTCGGTCGGCTCCGGCCGCGTCCAGCAGTCCACGTAACCCTGCAACTACCTACCATCAACAAGGGGATCCTTTCCATGTGGGTTATATTTGCTAGAAATAATTAAAAAAAAAAACCATGGGTACTCATTGGGATGCATCTAGATTGGGCACCTACATACACGATGTCACAGAAATTAGTTTAAAATAGTGAATTGAGCATTAAGGGCGTAGTATAAAGTGTTTAAAAAACGGGAGTCGATTTGTGGTCGTAAATAACTTGTGTTTTGTGTTATGACGTTATGAGCGTAGAACAATTTTTTCATACTTCCGGAGAAAATAAAAAAATAAAACGGAGAAAATGAAATCACTTCCCTGGTCTAAAATTACGCATAGATAGCTGTAATACCGAGAGGCCGATATTTGTAACCAATGGAAAATAATGTACAAACCAAGCCATATTTACGTTATTTAGCTATGATAATGGAAGCCCGAGATATAAACCCCCTTGCAAATAAAACCGGCATTTTCGATTTCTTCATGAAGTTAACTTAGTACTGTAAACTAAATGAAATTTTATGCCACAGCATTAAACTAATATTACTTATTCGTATAAAACAATTATTTATCTTTGTTAAAATTACTGTTTTTATTTTGTAGCATAAAATCTTATTTAGTTATAGTACATTTAAACTACTTGAAAAAAATCGAAAATGCCCGATTTCATTGCAAGGGGGTGCAGTTCTCAATTCTCGCAGGTGAGAAGTTAGTCGTCGGTCGCTAACTACCCCCTCACCCCCGTTCTCTGGATCAGGTTGATCCTCTTGAGCAGCTCCTTGTTGACGTTCATGTTCTCCTCCAGCTGGCGCGCGAAGAAGTCCAGCCGGCGCGGCTTCAGGTACAGCTCCGGGAACAGCTCCGGCGGGTGGTCGTCCACCTTGTGCGAGCTCATTTGCAACTGAAATATGTCCAGCTACGTTTTAAAACTATTAACCAAGAAATTTGAGACAAGCTTATTAGGGTTCCGTGCCAGAAGGCAGCCCGGCGGGCCCCTAATATGCCTACGCTGACCATCCGCCAGTCCTGACTTTATTTAGCAGTATCTTTTGAACCGTAAATGATAGCGCGTAAAAAAAAAAATCAGGTTATTTTTATTTTTGTTGGATCGTATAAGCGGTAAAACATACAAGCTCTTATTTGGTGTGATTATAGCACATACCCTGAAGAAAAACAACAATTATGAATGGTCTAAGGTCGGATTTTTATTCCCACAGAAAAAATGTAAACAAAGTTATGTCACTGTCAAAGTGACATTTCAGGGGATCTCAAAGTTTGGACAAGCAAGAAATATAATATCAAGTTATCATTTTGCTCGAACCGTGATATAAAAATGAATTCGAGAAATAATTGAAATTAAAATTGCACAAATGAGTCACTGGAAAGCGATTACGACACGGCAGCACGAATTGTGAAGCGAAGCGAGTGAAGTGACGTCTCACAGTCTCACATTATTCAAGCGGCCCTCAACTTGTTGACATCTATAGGTGTATCGAGTCAATGATACCAGTGCAATAAATAAATTATGCATACAAAAACAGCTTTCTCGTTTAAAATTTATACAACAAAGAGCTTATAGCAAAATAAAGTTTGCCATCAACAAATTAAATTCATCAATCTTAATTACAATATATAGTTTTTTAATAGAAAGTCGATTTCTTTTAAATGTGGAAACGAACCATCGACATACCAACCAGTAGACACCGGGTTCCATACAGAATTCTCTCCCAAAAGTGTCCTAGGGCGACCTATACAAACTTCATACTTGTATAAAATCATTGTCAAAATAAAACATCCTAATTTAAATGGTATATCATTAACGCAATGCTTAATTTTGCATGAAACAATTTATCATCTTATGTCGCTTCGACTAGAGGCTCGTTTTTTTACCTTATGCAGCTTCTACTAGCGGAGTGTCAATGTCACCGCGAACAGAGTACAAATGGAGTAGCTTTATACTTAATATTATTTCTGTTTTGACGTCTCAGGTGGGTTTCATTTAAACAAAAACTCAACGCTATTTTTATTATTTAAGATAATATAAATAATATTGTGGGCTCGTAACCCATCATATATTTTTTTAGCAACAAAAAGTAAAAGCGTCTTCAAAAATCCTAATAGCTACTTGAAAAACTTATATCGACTGACCTATTATGTCGGTGGCAAAAATCATGTGGCATTACTATTTGTGTAAGTATACCTACTTGACACTGGCTTAGATATAATTATAAAATATCATATATTTGATATACCTGTTAGGCAACGATAGGGAATTTCTAGGAGACCGGTCATTTATTTCACCTTGTTCAGTGGGTCAAAATTATGAATGTAGAGGAAGCGAAAGTTATACTTGTATGCTTAGACCGGTGCACCTGGCATTCCGTAGTCTCTGCCTACACCACAGGGGAACAAATGTGAAGCGATGTATAGGTATGTTTAGTGGATTTTTGAAGACGGTTTTATTTTTAAAAAGAAAAATCGCTTTTTAGTGATATTTCTCATATCATTGAGATTTTCTACAGCACATAATTATACTCGTTCATTACATTAAAAAACCTTATAGTCTAATAACAATTTCCAATCAGCCTTAACAATATTTCGCTATCCAAAATGCAGGGCCGTTAATTATTAGAGTTCTCCCGGTACTTCACCATCAATTGCACTTCACTACTTGCATTACGTGAATAAAAGTGATTTCATATTCTTAATAGAGAAATCTCATCACTGCCCGTTAAACAATTATGATTAATGATTTCCGGTGTTCATCTTTGGTCTTCATCAGTTAAAAAACTCCTGCCGTTCACTCGCGACAATATAACTCTATATCGCACAATAAAATGGATTACGAAGAATCCACAAACTAATATTTAATTTATTACTGCAATAATATAAAGTATAAAACTACTCCATTGACATACTGTTCTCCAACATCCAAATACTGACAATTGTTGGTCCGAAACTAAAATATATTTTTTTATTAGAAAGACTTAGCTATTTATCAATTAATATTACGAATCGACATTTACATGCCGAAAGTATGACATTCCGTCTGAAAGATTTTTGTAACGGTGATTATTTTTACAGTTTCTGAAAACGCATTGAGGCATTGTGACACGTGTCACTGTTGGCGTAGTTGACAACGAACTAAATTAAAGTAAGCTTCCAATTTGAAGTGGGTATATATTTGCTGGGCCGTGTTTTGTTCTCTGACCCGTTATCTAGTTGTATTGTTGATCGAAGATACGAACAAAGTTAAAATAAAAACTATAAGTACCAGTTTTTGATGGTTGCACCATCTCTCATAAAAATCTACGGTCAGCAGTGGAAATCTTGGCGGCTGAAAAAAAAATATTGAAACATTACTCATATATTACGTAGATTACTTTAAATATGAGTTACCTGTATCTATCTATTGAAAAACATTTGCTTAAATAACCCGAAGGTGTCGTTTGTCGGTTTGTGACTAAAAACTATTGTAATGTATTTAAAATGTTACGTTCTATCAAAATTGCATTATGACGATCGAAAGACGGTTTCATACATTTCTTCACATTTTTGACTGACAGGCTCAGGCGGTAAACTGTCAGCCTGTGGGAGCCTTTAGTAGCAGTCTCAGTCTCATTCTGAGATTTGAACAGACCCGCCATTAAAATATAACTTAGGGTTCGTGACGGCTAAGTATTCTATTGAATGTGAAGAAATAGGAAAAGTACATGTTGAGTTTTTTTTGACTGCAACATTGCATAGTGAATAATGGTATACTGTAACCGGCAGAGGTGATCGCATTGAATTGTTAAGTTTGAGCAAGGAACTATACTTCCCAGCTGTCTATTGCTGCCATAACTAGTACTGCTATATTGTTACAGTCTACAAAGTCGCGCTTCTCTTATTTGTGGATGGAAAACAATGAATATCTAAGGAAGATGGAGCGGTGGTTACGAGTTTGAACTCCCGGGGGCGGCGCACGCGCGGCGGGCGGGGGCTCTCGGGGCGCGTCGGCGGCGTCTCCAGCCCCGGCTGCTCGAGCAGCTTGTCGCAATTGCGCTCGCGCAGGGGATGCATTCTTCACTATCTCGACTAGTCTTCGCTGCAGCTACAAATACACTTCTAATATTACACACACTCTCGTCAACCACGAAGTTGGCTTTTAAGGATCGTAGTTCATCGTAGCCACCAGCTTGGTAGGGATAGGGCAGCGAAGCGTTTGAATAGGTCAACTTTTATGGGACCCGCATCGAACGCCTTACATAAAATAGATTTTATAAATATTTCCTTACAGTGCTAACAGTAAGTCAAACCAGTGCATCTACTGATACGTGCTGGTAGGATAGCATCACGCCAAGAATTAAATCCATCTAACTAATGCGTCGGGTGCGTAGAGCTTAAGATATGAAGAATTGCAGACTTGTATATTGTTGTGGCCGCCAAGGCGAGGACACCTATATTTTCGGCACAAAATAAAATAATAACTATACAGATTTAATTAAAATCTTACTTTATGTTAACAATGCATTTCCCTCCGCAGGCTTATCCAGTAGGTACTTCTCTGCAGTGGTTAGGAGAATCATGAAACCCTCTTGAATATTACCTACTGCGACGATGGGTATGGGGTAGCACTCTTGTGAGTTAATCGGATAAGGCCCTCTAATTCATATTCTGTTTACTTATACTTGCTCTTTAAAAATCTTGATCTATTAAAAAAAAATGGTCCAGTATTGTGTTTTCCTTCTTTTGACAACTGCTTGTCACGATAATATTCTTAATTCTAGATTCAGCCACGTTAAGATATTTTTTGTAAATTCCACTTATACAACCTTTTCTTATTTAGTAATAGATTTGTTAAATTATTGCAATTTCCCAAAATCTTGCTTTCTGTTGATTTTACTTTTACATTTTCCTAAATTAAATTGTCTCCGTCGCGTTTTTCCCTTAGCGTGTTTTTTCCTGTTGCTTTTCTCCCTATGCTTGTCTTTGCCCTTGTCTTGAGTAGTCGGAGATCTGGCTTGGGCAGAAGAAGAGAGAGAGAAATCCACATCGGTATATATATTACCTACTGGAAAAAAGTCAAAACAATGGGATACACCTAAAAATCCCTTTTTTCATTTTTAGGATTCAGTACCTAATATTGAAAAATTAAACCTTTGTAAGATGATGATTGTTGCCCGTGTGTCCAAAAGTTTAAAATTTGAGCTTATATTTTGATTTATTAATTTAAAATAAGAGTGAAAAAGAAAAAAAAAAAAATTTACTTATCACGTTATTTAAAAGCTTTTAAGTGACATACGCTAACCATACTTATTTTAAATCTGTCTAATACACAATAAAACGTAAAGAAAAATACCCAATCCCCCTGTTCCCCCATTATTTTAGAAACAACTAAAGATGAAATATCTCAATAATTTACAATGACTAAGAAATTAATCTCAAAAAATTACATTTACGAGTACCGCAATAATAAAAGAATTCGGTCATTCTCCCGTCGTGCGTTTTTTAGTGTTCTCAAGTTTAAATTGTTATCAAAACTGAATTTTATAGATAACCTCATAATTAATAGTAGTTTATGAAATTGTTGCATAATGAGTGTTTTAATACCTTGTTATGTGCAGTTTCATACACTACTTTATCTACTCTCATAAATTGCGATTCAACCTACTAAATAAAAGATCAAAGTTAATAAAGTAACTACAGCAAAACGTATTCAATGAATGGCGCCAAAACCTAGCACATCACCGAGCATGCGTTAAAGCGGGCGCTGTCACAGACAAGTAAAAATTGGAATGAAAACTTTTTGTAATGCTGTAAAAATTACGCGAACCGCATGTGCGCTCCATTATAAAAAAATAATTGATATGGAACCTCGTTGGTGACATTAACTTTTTGGATTAACTTGTAAGTATAGTAATGGTAAAAAAATTACTTTATAAGATTATTTTGTTAGAGAAATAATGTTATAAAGTGTTTTATCTACTCTCATATCGTAAAGTTCGAATTATAAAATTAAAAACGAATTTATATTGGCATACTTTATAAAAAAATCTCTAACAAAATAATGTTATTAAGTAATTTTTTTACCGTTACGATACAAGTTAATCCAAAAAGTTAATGTCACCAACGAGGTTCCATATTTTTTATTTTTTTATAATGGAACGCACATGCGGCTCGCGTCATTTTTACAGAATTATCTACAAAAAGTTTTCATTCCAATTTTTACTTGTCTGTGACAGCGCCCGCTTTAACGCATGCTCGGTGATGTGCTAGGTTTTGGCGCCATTCATTGA